>OY759268.1:14577742-14670242 GCA_963662155.1 Lamellibrachia columna
ATCTCCCATGTCACTATTGGTTAACCAATTAATGATCTGTTGTGCCACCATTGGTTAACTAATTAATGATCTTCCATGCTGCCATTGGTTAAACAGTTAATGATCTCCCATGCCACTATTGGTTAACCGATTAATGATCTTCTGTGCTGCCATTGGTTAACCAATTAATAATCTTCCATGCCACCATTCGTTAACCAGTTAATGATCTTCCATGCCACCATTCGTTAACTGATTAATGATCTTTTGTGCCCCAATGGTTAACCAATTAATGGTCTTCTGTAATGTTAATATTACCATTGTTTATTGTTTTGAGCCAGGCCATAGTGTAGTATGTGTGCCATAAAACTATTCCTTTTTATGATCTTAGGCAACATAAAGGCTTCACTCTGATGTTGAGTACGGTCTCGCGTGAACGCAATACTTGAAATCAATCTGTAAGGCAACAATAACATGAATTTAGTTTTCTCATATCAGTCTCATTGTCTAAGGGCTTCATCAAATATTCCAATAATCCCCCCAAATGTGTTTTATGTGATTGAACCTACCCACCCACACGCCACCAAAAAAAATTAGGGAACTGTGCAATTAAGTGAAGCTGGTTATTTAAAAATTTCAGCCGGGGGGACTATAATAAATGTACTTTTCCTATTTGTTTTATAATGGAAGCAGACGCTTGACCTACTGTAAAGCCCATTAGTGCATCGTAACCAGAAATCCTGGAGATAAGACATTGTCATCATGCGTGCAATGCTTGCGTGCATGTGTCTGTTTTCATTCTCTAGGGTTTGTGGGTCCACAACACATTTACCCCCATGTGGGATATTTTACTTACCTTGGCATAGACACTGGGTAGGAGGATCAACTGCTTTAGTATCTCTTCCAAAAGACAGGCAAAGTGGGGTGAACCAAATTGCCCAAGTTTCAAAACGGCGGTATGTGGACTCGAACCTTGCTCCTCTCCATTGACAGCGTATGTGTGTGTGTGCACGCATGCATCCACGCACATGCATGCGTGTACATGTGTGTACTTTCTGCATAATAGAATGTTTCAGAGAATGTACATGTGTGTATTCATGCGGGTACACACATTTGCATGCCGGCATGTGCATGCGTGAGTGCGTGTTTGTGTGATGACTGACCCTTCCTACACTTTAACCTTTTTGTGGGGTTCAGTGGCGCAGTGGTAACAACATTGGACTCTTATTCAAAGCTTGGAAAGTTTCGTTCACTCCACGTTGCTTCAGTTCACTGTATAAGTGAATACCTGGCTGAAAACAGTGGATATTTGTATGAATAGTCTTCATGCAGTAATTGCAGTGTGGCTGAATGCTCCCTATAGAAGTTGAACTGGTGTTGGGATAAACAGGTCTGTAAAGTGCTTTGAACAGTCCTATGTACCAGATTTAACATCATTTATGATCTTGCCTTTAACTGTTAACCTCCAGGAAACATGCTACCCATCCACCCTTCCAAACCCTCTGCAGCCCCTAACTACAGGAAACCAACAACCCATCCACCCCCCATGCCCTCCACTACCTCTCCACCCAGGAAACTGACATCCCATCCACCCATCCAAACCTTCCACCACCTCTCCCTCCAGGAAACTGACATCCCACCCACCCATCAAAACCCCCATGACCTCTCCATCCTGGAAAATGACATCCCATCCACCATTCCAAACCTTCTGCCACCTCTCCTTCCAGGAAACTGACAACCCATTCAACCACCCAAACCCTCCACCACCTCTCCCTCCAGGAATCTGACAACCCATCCAGCCATCCAAACCCCCCCACAGCCCGTCCAAGTGACATAGAAGTAGACTGGATGTAAATGGGAAATTATGGAGATGAGCGAAGTGTCTAGTTGATGGGCCAGGCTGCAGCCTCCATGTTAGGTCATCTGTGATGAAAAAGTGAATGGCTTCGATAACTCGGCACCGGCACATATTGGCGATACCGCATCCCCAGCGTCTCTGTTAAATTCTGGTACAGAGGCTGGAATCGATTCAGATTGTTGTGATGGGATATGAGTGGATTTTTGTTTGAAAGCCAAAAAAAGCAAATGAGTAAAAATATTTCATACACTGGCATTAAATTCTGATAATATCTATAATATCTTTAAATTCTAGTATTGTGGCTATAATGGTATCAGATTGCTGTGATTGGCTATGAATAGATTTTTTTTTAAAGCCGAAAAAAATTAATAAAAATATTTTGCACATTGGCATTAAATTCTAGTACTGAGTTTGTGGTGTGATGGGACAGGAATTGATTTTTTTAAATTGAAAACCAAATTATTCAAAATATCTGGAACATCTGCATTGAATTCTGGGATTGAGGCTGGAATCGAATCAGAGTGCCATATAGGAATACAAATTGTTTTTTGTTGAGGAACATATATGCAAATAATTTGTAACATACGAAAGAAATCCAAAACCCAACTGAATTTTTTTGAGATCTCAGCAGTTGAGCTTTCTGATCGTATCATGCCTGAGGAACTCAATGTGACATTTTAATGTACCGTATTCGACCTATTAAGCATAAATGCCCCTTTTTTAATCAGCAGGACCCATAATTATTGCAATTTGACTAGTGTGGAACAAATAAAAAGTGTCGCCATCAGGTGTTAAGCAGTTGGCATCATTGTTCAGCTGTTGTACACTAGTGTTAAACAATGACCTTATTGTTTAGAGAAAAAAAATTGGCGTACGCTTATAAGAACAGATTGTTTGAAATTTTTCCATGGCCCAATTTTTTTTCAAGCATACACTTATTAGACCAGATACAGCCAGGGTTGTTTGATTTAAATCATTTGATTTAAATCATTGATTTAAATCATGATTTAAATCACTCCAAAAAAATAAAAATAAAAAATTATTTATGATTTTTTTTTCAATTTTTTTCAAGCATACACTTATTAGACCAGATACAGCCAGGGTTGTTTGATTTAAATCATTTGATTTAAATCATTGATTTAAATCATGATTTAAATCACTCAAAAAAAAAAAAAATAATAATTGATTTATGATTTTTTTTTTCGATTTTTTTCAAGCATACACTTATTAGACCAGATACAGCCAGGGTTGTTTGATTTAAATCATTTGATTTAAATCATTGATTTAAATCATGATTTAAATCACTCCAAAAAAAAAAAAAAATCATTGATTTATGATTTTTTTTTTTTTTTTATTTCCGGTTTTTTTAATCGCTGATTTATATGAATTTAACACAAATAATTGTTTACAAGCATCAAGATCAACAAAGTTTTGTATGTTTTTTAATACAAAACACAAAGTGCGCACACTTGTGTAGCTGTATTGTCACCAGATAGCCTGATAGTCAAATATTTTTTGACATTGTGTATGTTTGAGCTATTCCCTTTCTGAATGCAGTGAAGCCACACAAACTTGTCTTCCAGAGGAAGTATCTTTTCAACACAGAAGCCCTGAGTTAAAGTCCACTTATAGCTTGTGCTAGTTGTTAGCAATTCAGTATGTTGACTCAGTTGTTTAATACTGTACCAGTTTGTATTCTGGTTAGAGACCCTTAGAGTACACAGAGCCCTGGACAGGTGCTAATCCACCCTCTCAGCAAACAATAATTACCACTGCCACAGACCCACAACATGCTTTCCTTTCCAAGACAGATTATGCAACTACAGGGGGTGAGGCCTTGTGGACATTGTCTAATGTCTTTATATAAGCAATAATCATGTACCCTCTGTTAAGACAAGAACCCAAATCGATTTGAATAGAACATGTTTGAAAGAGTTTACAAATTTAAACATCTATATAAATATCTATATATCAAAAAAATAAATAAATAAAATAAATCTGATTTAAATAAAAAAAATCCGATTTTTTTGATTTTTTTTAAATAAAAATCATGATTTTTTCAACCCTGGATACAGCACACACAAATGAAATAATACAATTTGCTACACTGTTTGGATAATCTCAAGTTTGCATCCATTGCAGAAGTACATGAAATAAACATCAGTTTTAAGGTCCACTTTTCCAGGAAAATTTTACAAATCTTATAGTGAATTCTGTAGTAAACATTAGTGTGTTCTTTGAAGATAACTTTTAAAATTTACATATTAAATCACAGTACGCTAGTTATGCAAAAAAATTGTCCGAGTAGGTTTTGGCTACTATGATATTGTATAATTAAACATCTGAAATTTTACTTTCATTGTAAAAAAATAGGTAAAAAGTGGAAATGCATTAACTTTATATGTTTATAACAGGTATTGTATTTTAAAAGCATTCAGATCTACCACATCAATGGAATAAAAAAAAATATTTTGGAATGTGGCCATATCCCGTTATAATATGGATTTGTTTCAAAGGGAAACTCACAATAAAGTACAGTTTCCTGTCTTCACCACCAAGTATTAAATTGAATAACAGACTTATAGCACGATCAAATACCAAATATTTTGGGAAATTCTTTTGATGCCTTTGATTTCCAACAAAACCTTGCAAAATTTATTTGATGTACCGTGTTCAATCTATTGAGCATACATGCCCTAATTAGCATACATCCCCTTTTTTAATAAGTTGGATCCATGATTATTGTAATTTCACTTGTGTGGTACAACTGAAAAGTGCGCCATCTGGTGTTGAACAGTTGGCACCACTTTTCAGTTGTTCTATGCTAGTCAGCAAATGACACCACTAGTGTTAAACAGTTACCTTATTGTCTAGAAAGAAATGTCTTGGTGCACGCTTATAAGAACAGATTCCTTGAAATTTTTCCATGGCCCAATTATTTTTTAAATGGACTAAGCTTATTAGGTCGAATATGATAAGCGTATTTTATAGCCTAATAGATGAAAACACTCTGTCAGAATAAGAAGAGTGTTGACCAGCTGTGTTGAAAATGTTATACAGATTTATATGGCTTTGTACATAATTTCAAGTTAAATTTAAACCAGGATTGGCTATTATAAAATATTAGTTTGTTCTTCAGGGCCAGCAACTTATATAGCAAGACATTTAATATTTCTGATCAGATTAAGATTCTCCTGTCATCTGTAATCGATCACTTGGCCACATATTGATCACTTATTGACCATACTATGAATCAAAGAGCAATGAAGGCATCTTGACGGAAATAACAGTTGGGTAAATTATTATGTAAGATCATGTGATAAGCAGCTCTGAATAAACAAATGTAAGGTAGGCGTTGAATTAACTTATTATATTTTGTCTACTTTATTTGAAGTGTGGATTAAAACTTTTCTGTGGCTTCATTGTTAAATTTTAAATTATTTGGTGATGAAAAAAATATAAGAATGTCTTATTTGGGAGACTCAGTTGTATTGAAGCGTGCAATTTGTCCTAGCTCAACTGGATAAAAATCTACAACTATATATATATATATATATATATATATATATATATATATATATATATATATATAGTGCTGAAATTCATAAAATATAGAAAAGGTTAAAGTTTAACGCTGCATTATTCTGAAAGTATGGCAACTAGAAACCTACTGAACTAATAGGTTATTGCCAGTATCTAGTATTGACAATATATGGTAGCAATTTGGATATTGTACTGTAACACAACAGTGAAATTTCGGAAATTGTAAAAACCTTAATTTGTGTTACCCAGTACACCCATTGTCCTATGCCCTTTTTGTACAGATAATCTATACCAATATGTCTACATATTCAGCACATTTCAGATATGTAGCTTGTAAACTGTTCAGGTTAGAAGCACTTGAAAACATGTAAAATAACAGGTGCAGTTTTTGGTGCTTACCCCCTGTTTGCATTATAGGGTGTTATAGACACAATGTACATTTATGTGTGCACATACATATATGTATGTATGTACATACATATATGTATGTATGTACATACATATATGTATGTACGTATGTGTGTAAATGTTAGTTATCATGATTTTGACTGATGAATTTAAATTTAATAAATAAATACTCTCAATTAATATATATATATATATATATATATGCTTGTATGTACATACATATATGTACATGCATATATATATATATATATATATATATATATATATATATATATATATATATTGGCATGTCTTTATGTACGTACATATATATAATATATATATATATATATATATATATATATATGGAATCAAATTGTATAAATACTCTCAATTAATATGTATATATATATATATATATTGAGAATATTTATTCAATTTAATTCCACCAGTCAAAGTCATGGGGGGGATAATCGAAAATCACTTGCACCAAATATAAAAAAAAGCTACACGGCTTGTCTTCTGTATTAGATTATAACTACAGCCAAACACATCAGAAAAAGTATCACAAAATACTAGGAAGAACACCAGTCGCTGAGATCTGATCTTATTCACACAGCATCAGTGATTTGAATAACATTTCTAAGCAGACGTGCTATCTGATTCTGATGAAAATCTCCATGTCCTGGCGGAAAATCTCGGTCAGTCGTTATAAGCCGTGCATCTTGGTAAGACGAGGTCGGCCGAGTGACGTCTCAGGCAGCCATAATGTAATGAGAATGACCAGTGAGTGGACTCAAGACTGGGTAATTGGACACTTGTAATGACATCAGTGTGACGACAAATTGACCGCCACATCTTATTGATTCTAGGCTCTGAGTTGTGTCTAGTTCCGTCTAGTGTTCTTGGACATCCTGTGCTGTGGATACAGTGTCAATCCAGTTGCCGTGGCATCCACTCTGTAATAATAATAATACTACATTTTCTATATAGCGCCCCTTCCAATAAATATTCTGGGGCATTACACAGAGGTGCACACATTATAATTATTATCATCATAAAATCATACACATTTTAACTACTAATCTGGAATTATTAAGAGTAAAATCCAGTTAAATCTCTTGTCTATGGAGATTGTTTAAGTTAGTAAACACGTGTATTGAAGTTATATTTTGTATAATAATATAATAAAAAAATAAATATATATATATATATATATATATATATACATACATACATACATACATACATACATACATACATACATACATACATACATATATATATATATTAACTAATTAAGATCACAATGGTTAACATTTACACTTTCATTCTGTATAAACCTAAAACAGTTCTGAAAGAGGTCTTTTTCTGTTGTTGTTGAGTCAGTTTGAGTGAAATCACTGCACTGTTTGGTTCATGTTTTTATCTCTTATATCCAGATACATTTACATTTATAGTTTATTGCTGACTGTAAGTGCATGACAATTGAGAGTTTCAAATATTTGCTAATATACTTATTACTGCACTTATTAATAAAGTTGTAGTTGAAACATATTGGAAGATAGTGCTTATTAATTAATTTAAGCCAACATTACTTGCTAATACATTTTATTAAAAAAAAATTGCTAAGTGTCTATAAATAAATCAGTAGGTAGTCTATGTTAATTATTTCAAGTCAACATACTATAATGGTAATAACCATTTATTTCTGACATACTAGTACATGGAAAGTCCATATTGTAAAAATAAATACATTGCACTGCAGTTGCATGTTAATTATGCTTTAAATAAGCCACTTTTACTATGTGTGTTAGACACTGGTGTTTACGTACTGGGAAGTGAATGTGTGTTGTTGAAATCTAGCCAGAGGGAAACGTCTCATTGAAGGCATCTCATCTTGCTATACTTCTACTAATTGGCAACGTTGAATGAAACAGAAGAATTTGCTGTTGGGCATACAGTCACTCTTTCCTATAACCAGGGCACGAGTTGCTAATGCTATGCTGTAGGGCTTTAAGGAGGGATCAGTGAATGACAACGCCTTTGTCACGATGTATGCGTGTTTATTTAGGATCACAATGTTAAGAAATTAACATGTACAGCATGCATATATATATATATATATATATGTATATGTATATATGTATATATATATAACATGGCAAAGATCATAGTAAAAGATATGTTTTTTAAGTGGGACACGTAGCGTAGCAGTTAGAATCTTGGGCTCTCAATTGAGAGAACCCGGGTTCGAATACTCTTTCTGCCGTTTCGAAACTTCGGCAATTTCATTTATCCCACATTGCCACAGTTCACTCAGATGTATAAATGAGTACCTGGCTACAGACATACATGGATATCTGAACGAATAGTCTTCACACAATAAATGCAGCATGGCTGAATGCTTCCCAGAGAAGTTGAGATGGCGTTTGAATGAACAGGTCTGCCAGGGGATGAAGTGTAAAGCACCTTTAGCAGTCCCGAGGACTGGATACTGCACTATATAAGAACGTACCTTTTTTTACTTTTACCCATTAAAAATGCAATAAGATTTGACATGCAATAAATTGCTACAAGTGGTTATAAAATTTGATAGTAGATTCAAAGTCTATAGTATGCAAAGCTTTCTTGAACCATATTTTAGATGTTTATAGTTAGTTCATATAATATGTTCCAGGTAGACACAACTCGATTATAAAAATGTTTTTTTGCTATGTCAAGTCTAAAGGGTGTTTTTTTAAGCTTCAGTCTAAATAGTAGTATTTAAAACAGGGTTGTTACAAGATATGAGGTTACATTCAGTGACATTGGTGTGTCCATACAAGATATTAATATGTACCATGTCCATGTCATTATGACTACAGTCGAGTTCAAGACTCTCTTGTTTCAGATAGTCAAGTCTTTGTAGGTAACCATGATTGTGATCAACACTTGATATGTTTTACAAAAATCATGATACACACATGATACACACATGACACATGCATGATATATGCATGATACATGCATTGTATGCGCATGATACACACATGATACATGCATGATACATGAGTGATACATGCATGATATGTACATCATGCATACATGATGCATGCATGATACATACATGATGCAGACATGATACATACATGATACATACATGATACATGCAAAAGCATTTTTCAAAGTTTGATCTCGTTGAACGTTGGAACTATGTCAAAAATAACCCTTGGAAAACGTTTTGAATCTGCCCATTTGTAAATCTAGTCAAAGTCAGAATCATATTTACTTGCTACTTGTCAAAGCTTGCTTGATATCACATTGGAGATGTCACTAGTTTTAGTTATTAATTAAATTAAATTAATATTAAGTTAATTGTTAATATTAAGCACTGCCGCTTCAAATTATTGAGTTGATTAGGAGAAATAGGAAAAAGAGCTAATTATACCTCTGTGTGAAGCAATAGTTAGGCCTCATTTAAAAAACTGTGTAAAAGCTTGGAGACTGTATCGTAATAAAGATATAGATACGCTTGAATGAATACAGAGGAGAGCAACTAAAATGATTCCAGAACTGAGAGACCGCAGTTGTGAAGAAAGCCTAAAAGAATGTGGTTTAATAAACCTAGAGACAAGGAGGTTAAGAGGAGATAAAATTGAAGTTTTTAAGATATTGAATGGGTATGAAAATATTGATAGAAATATGTGTTCTCACTACAGAAAGATAATAGAACTAGAGGACATGAAGTAGCATTAGTAAAGGATCCATGTAGATTGGATTTTGGACTTAATAAGCCAATGGCTTCCTTGTCCACTCAATCTGAGCCTTTGCCTTGGATGACAGTCTTGTTAAATCTGTATTGTCATATGTGTGATATCATGACACAAATATCACAAAGTGTACCACGGCATTGTGTATCGTTACGGCCCTACTATCTTATTTCCCGTTCAGGATAGATGAATAAGTTGCTGGAGATTTTTGAAACGGTCCCTCGCAGGATTTTGTGCACACTTAAATTTTTTTTATGGTCTAGGAAAAGGGCACATTTCTGAAATGTGACATTTGTAGGCTCAGACATTTCTAGGCTGGCTGGTCGTTTGTGAATGGGAAAGTTACAAGAGAAGGTGCCCTGCATTTTGACAGAATATGTTTTTTCTGTAACGTGGGAGGATCTCAAAATGAAGAGTACAATTTTATGAAGACAATGAGCACAAAAGGTTGGAGATTTCCTGGACTATATTTATTGCAAAAAGTTGCTTACATTTTTATTGGATGAAGGGAAATCGTCGATTTTGACAGGAACCAGTGTTGTGCAACTAGCGAGTTATTAAAAAAAATTACAGCTTAATGGCATTTCACAAATCGTCCAGCTAAACCACATAGTTCTGTAAACATGTTTGTTACGAATCCCGTTCAGCAGTTGATTGTGAAATTTTGTCACGCAATGCTAAATGAATGGTCCACAGTGCAAAACCCACCAATAAATGCAAACGGGCGCTTGTTTTTGCGATGTCTGTCACAGCTGTGGTTACATTTTGCAAATTTTCAGTAAACATAATTACATCAGGCATGAAATGGAGTCTGTTGCAAATTTTGTATTCCATCAGCTCTTCCAACAAATGCTATAAATTCTATATACTGTATTCGACCTAACAAGCTTGCAGTGTGCTTGAAACAAATTGGGCCATGGAAAAATGTCAAGGAATCTGTTCTTATAAGCGTACACAAATTATTTTTTCTCTATGCGATAAGGTAACTGTTTTACACTAGTGTTGTAATTTGGTGACTAGTGTAGAACAACTGAAAAGTGGTGACAACTGTTTCACACCAGATGGCGACAGTTTTCTTTTGTTCCACACTAGTCAAATTACTGCAGATTAAAAACGGGGTGTATGCTAATTAGGGTATGTACGCTTAGTAGGTCGAATGTGATATACTTCTCGTAAATGGCCAGGATGCTGAAATCGGCCAACGTTTCTTAAAAAACTACAAACTTTCAACAACATCAAAAGTGTACATGAGTTGCCATCTTTGTATGTCTGAGCATACACATGAGTTGCCATCTTTGTATGTCTGAGCGTACACATGAGTTGCCATCTTTGTATGTCTGAGCGTACACATGAGTTGCCATCTTTGTATGTCTGAGCGTACACATGAGTTGCCATCTTTGTATGTCTGAGCGTACACATGAGTTGCCATCTTTGTATGTCCGAGCGTACACATGAGTTGCCATCTTTGTATGTCCGAGCGTACACATGAGTTGCCATCTTTGTATGTCCAAGCGTACACATGAGTTGCCATCTTTGTATGTCTTGAGCGTACACATGAGTTGCCATCTTTGTATGTCTGAGCGTACACATGAGTTGCCATCTTTGTATGTCTGAGCATACACATGAGTTGCCATCTTTGTATGTCTGAGCGTACACATGAGTTGCCATCTATGTATGTCTGAGCGTACACATGAGTTGCCATCTTTGTATATGCCTGAGCGTACACGTGAGTTGCCATCTTTGTATGTATGAGCGTACACATGAGTTGCCATCTTTGTATGTCTGAGCGTACACATGAGTTGCCATCTTTGTATGTCTGAGCATACACATGAGTTGCCATCTTTGTATGTCTGAGCGTACACATGAGTTGCAATCTTTGTATGTCCGAGCGTACACATGAGTTGCCATCTTTGTATATGCCTGAGCGTACACATGAGTTGCCATCTTTGTATGTCTGAGCGTACACATGAGTTGCCATCTTTGTATGTCCGAGCGTACACATGAGTTGCCATCTTTGTATATGCCTGAGTGTACACATGAGTTGCCATCTTTGTATGTCTGAGCGTACACATGAGTTGTCATCTTTGTATGTCCGAGCGTACACATGAGTTGCCATCTTTGTATATGCCTGAGCGTACACATGAGTTGCCATCTTTGTATGTCTGAGCGTACACATGAGTTGTCATCTTTGTATGTCTGAGCGTACACATGAGTTGCCATCTTTGTATGTCTGAGCGTACACATGAGTTGCCATCTTTGTATATGCCTGAGCGTACACGTGAGTTGCCATCTTTGTATGTATGAGCGTACACATGAGTTGCCATCTTTGTATGTATGAGCGTACACATGAGTTGCCATCTTTGTATGTCTGAGCATACACATGAGTTGCCATCTTTGTATGTCTGAGCGTACACATGAGTTGCCATATTTGTATGTCCGAGCGTACACATGAGTTGCCATCTTTGTATATGCCTGAGCGTACACATGAGTTGCCATCTTTGTATGTCTGAGCGTACACATGAGTTGCCATCTTTGTATGTCTGAGCGTACACATGAGTTGCCATCTTTGTATGTCTGAGCGTACACATGAGTTACCATCTTTGTATGTCCGAGCGTACACATGAGTTGCCATCTTTGTATATGCCTGAGCGTACACATGAGTTGCCATCTTTGTATATGCCTGAGCGTACACATGAGTTGCCATCTTTGTATATGCCTGAGCGTACACGTGAGTTGCCATCTTTGTATGTCTGAGCGTACACGTGAGTTGCCGTCTTTGTATGTCTGAGCGTACACATGAGTTGCCATCTTTGTATGTCTGAGCGTACACATGAGTTGCCATCTTTGTATGTCTGAGCGTACACGTGAGTTGCCATCTTTGTATGTCTGAGCGTACACGTGAGTTGCCATCTTTGTATGTCTGAGCGTACACATGAGTTGCCATCTTTGTATGTCTGAGCGTACAAATGAGTTGCCATCTTTGTATGTCTGAGCGTACACATGAGTTGCCATCTTTGTATGTCTGAGCGTACACATGAGTTGCCATCTTTGTATGTCTGAGCGTACACATGAGTTGCCATCTTTGTATGTCTGAGCGTACACATGAGTTGCCATCTTTGTATATGCCTGAGCGTACACATGAGTTGCCATCTTTGTATGTCTGAGCGTACACATGAGTTGCCATCTTTGTATGTCCGAGCGTACACATGAGTTGCCATCTTTGTATATGCCTGAGCGTACACGTGAGTTGCCATCTTTGTATGTCTGAGCGTACACATGAGTTGCCATCTTTGTATGTCCGAGCGTACACATGAGTTGCCATCTTTGTATATGCCTGAGCGTACACATGAGTTGCCATCTTTGTATATGCCTGAGCGTACACATGAGTTGCTATCTTTGTATGTCCGAGCGTACACATGAGTAGCCATCTTTGTATATGCCTGAGCGTACACATGAGTTGCCATCTTTGTATGTCTGAGCGTACACATGAGTTGTCATCTTTGTATGTCTGAGCGTACACATGAGTTGCCATCTTTGTATGTCTGAGCGTACACATGAGTTGCCATCTTTGTATGTCCGAGCGTACACATGAGTTGCCATCTTTGTATATGCCTGAGCGTACACGTGAGTTGCCATCTTTGTATGTATGAGCGTACACATGAGTTGCCATCTTTGTATGTCTGAGCGTACTCATGAGTTGCCATCTTTGTATGTCTGAGCGTACACATGAGTTGCCATCTTTGTATGTCTGAGCGTACACATGAGTTACCATCTTTGTATGTCCGAGCGTACACATGAGTTGCCATCTTTGTATATGCCTGAGCGTACACATGAGTTGCCATCTTTGTATATGCCTGAGCGTACACATGAGTTGCCATCTTTGTATATGCCTGAGCGTACACGTGAGTTGCCATCTTTGTATGTCTGAGCGTACACGTGAGTTGCCATCTTTGTATGTCTGAGCGTACACATGAGTTGCCATCTTTGTATGTCTGAGCGTACACATGAGTTGCCATCTTTGTATGTCTGAGCGTACACATGAGTTGCCATCTTTGTATGTCTGAGCGTACACATGAGTTGCCATCTTTGTATGTCTGAGCGTACACATGAGTTGCCATCTTTGTATGTCCGAGCGTACACATGAGTTGCCATCTTTGTATGTCCGAGCGTACACATGAGTTGCCATCTTTGTATATGCCTGAGCGTACACATGAGTTGCCATCTTTGTATGTCTGAGCGTACACATGAGTTGCCATCTTTGTATGTCCGAGCGTACACATGAGTTGCCATCTTTGTATATGCCTGAGCGTACACGTGAGTTGCCATCTTTGTATGTCTGAGCGTACACATGAGTTGCCATCTTTGTATGTCCAAGCGTACACATGAGTTGCCATCTTTGTATATGCCTGAGCGTACACATGAGTTGCCATCTTTGTATATGCCTGAGCGTACACATGAGTTGCTATCTTTGTATGTCCGAGCGTACACATGAGTTGCCATCTTTGTATATGCCTGAGCGTACACATGAGTTGCCATCTTTGCCTGAGCGAGGCATTGAACAAGGTTCTGATCATACTCAAAATTTCATAATTTTGTGCTCAACTTTGAGCAAGAAATCGTGCTCATTTTATAATCTAAAAATTTTAATCTGAGTTTGAAATTGAATATGAAAGCGAGGGTTGGGTGTGAAAATGTGCTCAAGAAAGTTTTTTGACCTTGCTCCCGATTTTTTTTTATTAAATCAAAACTTTGTTTTGCTACACTCATTAGCCATTATCACATATACTCTCATGACCTTGGCTGTTTTACCTACTTTCATGACTTCAAATATTTCATGATGTATAAATGCATTTATTGTGACCTAAGTCATTTCAGTTGACCTCCTGTTCATGTGACTTCAGATCTATGACTTTAGCAGTCTTTGACTCAGACTTCCTGCATTTTGTGAGTTTAGCCTTATTGTTATGTCTTATTATTATGACTTTGGCTTTCTGACCTGATACTGTTTGACCAGCTCAGTTATTTGACCTGTTGGGTTCACGACCTTGGTTATTTAACCTGTTGGGTTAACGACCTCACCTGTTTGACATGTATTCATAACCTCAGCTGTTCAACTAAAATGCTGCCACAATTGTTGACTTGGAACCAAATAAATGTCTCCCCTGCTTTCATAACTGAGCCTATCTCATTCTGATATTAACAAGATTTGACAATATTGACATCCAAGGCATAGGCCCAAATGTCAAGTGGACAAGGAAGCCATTGGCTTATCAAGAGGCCAAATTTGTTTCATTTATGTATAACCCGCCCTCCTGAGATATGTGTCAACCTTGTTTTTAAACATATTCACGCTGGTAGCGTTTAGACAATCTGTAGATAGTTTGTTCCATTAATTTATTGTCCTCTGTGTCCTCTGTCCAATCTGTAGATAGTTTGTTCCATTAATTTATTGTCCTCTGTGTCCTCTGTCCAATCTGTAGATAGTTTTTTCCATTAATTTATTGTCCTCTGTGTCCTCTGTCCAATCTGTAGATAGTTTGTTCCATTAATTTATTGTCCTCTGTGTCCTCTGTCCAATCTGTAGATAGTTTGTTCCATTAATTTATTGTCCTCTGTGTCCTCTGTCCAATCTGTAGATAGTTAGTTCCATTAATTTATTGTCCTCTGTCCAATCTGTAGATAGTTTGTTCCATTAATGTATTGTCCTCTGTGTCCTCTGTGTCCTCTGTCCAATCTGTAGATAGTTTGTTCCATTAATGTATTATCCTCTGTGTCCTCTGTGTCCTCTGTGTCCTCTGTCCAATCTGTAGATAGTTTGTTCCATTAATGTATTGTCCTCTGTGTCCTCTGTCCAATCTGTAGATAGTTTGTTCCATTAATGTATTATCTTCTGTGTCCTCTGAGTCCTCTGAGTCCTCTGTGTCCTCTGAGTCCTCTGTGTCCTCTGTGTCCTCTGTGTCCTCTGTCCAATCTGCACTGGTCCTTTACTGATGTTATTTCATGTTCCACTATCTTTCCTTCTTCATAACTAAGGTCTCTCAGATATAAAACATTTCACAATATATACACTGCATAATCATTAACGTTCTGTACCATGCTGGCTGGCATCTTATATTGCATATTCTCATTGGATAAGTTTTCAGAATACTAAATAGGTGATATCTAGTCAATCTACTTGACACATATGTGGATATATTAAAAAATTAATGCTATTTGATGGAAACATTCTTTATGAATCTTTGTGAAGAGGCAATCTGTGGAATTGTTCAGTGATTCTGTGGCACTTGTATCCAAACTTACTGTTTGAAGGACTTTGATGTGTCAAATTAGCCAGCCCCGCTGCTAGAACGGATGATTAGATCAGGTCAGCTAGGCAACAACAAGCTGATTTCCCTGCAGGCTGCTGGTAGATTGTGGCTAATTTCACAGAACACCATCCCAGGCGAGATTGCTAGTTTCTCTATTGCCCAGGTGTGTTACTGCTCATTATTGCTCATATATGGACGAGTCTGGCCTCATTCCACTAGATCCGCTGGGGTTAGACCACAATTATGTTTGCCATTGATCGCTATTATAACCAGGGGCGTATCAAGGTTCTCGCAAAGGGGGAGGCCAAAAGGGGCTTGGCTTTGTCACCCATTACCACGTAGTGTGGCACAACGAATTATATGCGGAAAAAAATCAGAACGTTTAGCCAAGGGGGCCACGATTATAGCATTTTTATAGGCTCCTTATATATTTTCACCAACAATTTTCTTTAGAGTTTCACGTCAACCGTCAATTAACTAACGACTCGTGAAATTAGTGAAAAGGACATACCTCGTTTTTCAGAAAAATACACCCAAAACTGATACCCCTAATTTTGACCCAGCCTTGTGCCTTTTTGAAATGTTGATGCGTTCTGCAGAATAGCCAGTGCAGTGATACACGAGCGGCCAGCAGCTGTTCGCTGCAATCAAACGAAAGTAGTATAAATGCATTAACTTGACTAACTTAAGCAGATAATGGTCTTAGTCATGTCCAATGATTACCTGGACAATTGAGGGATGCTAATTATCAGCACTTAGGGTGTTTAGCAGTGCAATTGACTGTGAAAGTCAAGTGACAACACTTACTGCTGACAGAAAGGCAACAGCACTAGTAGTATTAAACGCTTATTTCATGTGGTGATTACCAGGTGTGTGAAACATATAAATACATAATTAGAACATATAATTACAATTCTAAAAAAAAAATTATTTTACATATACGTAAAAAAATTATAAATTATAAATAAATTCAGTCAAACATGTGCAAGCGTCCACCTGCATTAAGCAACCACCTGTCAGTAACAACCACAGTCTATTCCTCCTTTCATAAGAGTTTCACGTGTTAAACTACCTGTATTAAGAGACCCCTTTTCAATCATCCATTGAGTGGTCGCATAAGACATTTAACTCGGTCAATGAAAAACCATCAATGAAAAACCATCAATTTACACCTTGTAAAGCATCAACATCCAATCAATCAAGTTGATAAAGTTCACAGATGTATGCATACGTCTTTATGTTTTAGCAACAGTGTTTTAAGACATTCTACAGAGTTTGCATTAATGTGTTCTGGGATAGTGTTCCACAATTTCATTCATCTGCAAGCAAATGGGAGTTGACCTATAGGGATAGATAATTTCACATTCATGTCATACAAATAAAGCATCAGCTCTTTTAATCATGTCGCAGACATGCCTACCCTCAAAATCAGAAGTTCAATATGCTCAATATTACTACGAGAACCAATGTTTCGGGAATGCGTACACCACTAAAATGTCTTCGAATCTGCTTCATATGGCAACATTTCACAGCCAAAGGTGCTACTTCAAATGCTCCAACCTTGCTGGCTGAATGCAGTTACTTCTTCGCAAAAACATTACTAAAATCAGAAAATTGGGTATTTTTAGACATTACACTCATGTGAAACATTCCCGGAAGTTTAACTGTGGCCTGACCTCACTAATCATGCATCAGAAGCGGCTGAGATTTACCTGTGGTGAGATTGCGGAGAATTGACAAATGTTCTCCTTTTGCTGTGGAGATGTTGGGCGAGATCAGTGTGAGATGAATTAATTATGAAATGTCAGAGGGAAGTGGCCGGAATGGGATCCCTTCCTGTCTCACTCTAGAGATTAGTTTCTGCGCCACGTACGCACCACGTACACGCTTATATTTCTCTCGCAAGATTGTGTGTCACAGTTGATTTTGTCACAATGTGCAATGGTAATTGGTGCACAGCTATAGATAGCGTGTGATATGAAACTGAACTTATAAGATGTGTGTGTGTGTGTGTGTGTGTGTGTGTGTGTGTGTGTGTGTGTGTGTGTGTGTGTGTGTGTGTGTGTGTGTGTGTGTGTGTGTGGGTGGGTGGGTGGGTGCGTGCGTGCGTGCGTGCGTGCGTGCGTGCGTGCGTGCGTGCATGCATGCATGCATAATCATCGTTTTCACTTCCACTTTCACCTCGGCCTCCTCACTACTGCCTCCTACGGTCAATGTTGAAATAATCTTTGAAACCACTGTTGAACTTCCCAAACCGTGCCATTTTTAATTAAAATTCTCCTTAGACGCACACCGACGCATGTACATTTACTGGTATTTATACATAAGTATTCGTGCATTCACTAATACATTCAAGACAAGACTTGAATGTTCGATTTGGGGGGATAACATTTAGTAGTCCAACGAGAAAGCATGGAATATGTTGTGCCTGACGCACTAGGTACAAACAGGACACTTATTTGTCAATGCTTTAACAAGATTTAACAAGATTTGCCATCCAAGCCAAAGGCCCAGATGGCAAGTGGACAAGGAAGCCATTGGCTTATCGAGTTCAACAATGTTCATCTACTTATAACCCACCCTCCTGAGATATGTGTCAACCTTGTTTTTAAACATATTCACGCTGCTAGCAGTTACACAATCTGTAGACAATTTGTTCCATTCATTTATTGTCCTCTGTGAGAACGAGTGCTTCCTGATGTCCAATCTACATTGATCCTTTACTAATTTTACCTCATGTCCTCTAGTTCTGCTATCCTTCTTGAGTGAGAAAAACATATTTCTATCAATATTTTCATACCCATTCAATATCTTAAAAACTTCAATCTGATCTGCTGATCATGATAAACACACAGGTACCTGCGTGAGTTGGTCTGCTGACCTCTTGGAAAGGCGTTAATATCAGTGTACCCTAGGGCTGCAACAGGGCATGTGCAGTCACATGGGGACAGGTTTTTGTTTTCCTTTCAGGTCCATCTCATAAAAATTGTTTATGAAGTGCCAGAGATTTTGAGATTGTACCCACTTTCAAGGAGTTGTTGCACCCTGATGAAATAGTTTATGACCAGTGAGGAAGACACATGTAGATCGTGACACTTCTGCTGGGAACAGGTTTTAATTTCCAGTTGCCGGTTGACAGAATACGGATCCCTGGCATATGGATCCCTGGCATATGGATCCCTAGCATACGGATCATTTGCATATGGATCCCTGTTGTATGGATCCCTGGTGTACAGATCTCGGGTGTACGGATCTTGGGTGTACGGATCCTGGCATACGGATCCCTGGTGTTCGGATCCCTGGTGTACGGATCCCTGGTGTACTTGATCCCTCATGTACGGATCCCTGGCATATGGATCACTGGTGTACGAATTCCTGTTGTACAGATCCCTGGTGTATGGATCTCTGGTGTACGGATCCCTGGCATACGGATCACTGGCATACGGATCCCTGTTGTACGGATCCCTGGTGTATGGATCTATGGTGTACGGATCCCTGGTGTACGGATCCATGGTGTACGGATCTTTGGTGAATGGATCCCTCGTGTATGGATCCATGGTGTACGGATCCCTGGAGTATGGATCCCTGGTGTACGGATCCCTGGAATATGGATCCCTGGTGTACGGATCCCTGGCATATGGGTCCCTGGCATACGGATCCCCGGTGCATGGATCCCCGTTGTAAGGAACCACTGTGTACGGATTTCTGGTGTACGGATCACTGGCATAAGGGTCCCTGGTGTAACGATCCCCGGTGCATGGATCCCAGGTGTACGGATCTCTGGTCTACGGATCCCTGGTGTACAAATCCATGGTGTACTTGATCCCTGGCATACGGATCCCTGGTGTACAGATCACTGGCATACGGATCCCTGTTGTACGGATCCCTGGCGTACGGATCCCTGGTGTACGGAGACAGAACCTTGTTTGTTTGGGTGACAAATTACGAAGAGCATCTTTCATGTCGATTTTCTTGAGAAAACTAGGAGTTGATTAAACCACTTCATACTGCAGTTTGATGACAAGATAAACATCCTGGAGAGCAGTTTTTATCAAAACTGAATCGTTATTTTGCAATTTGGAATTGTCTGTCTGGGAAAAACAATAATTATCTGTAGCCACATGCCAGAGGTGGGTGTGGATTCTGGGAGGAACAAATTATTACAAATAATTGGAAGGATTATTCCAAATAATTGTGTCTTTCCCTGCCAAATAATTGTGTCTTTCCCCGCCCTACTCCTTTATGTGAATGTGAATGTGAATTTCGTATTTTTTATTTCTGCGAAAAAATTCAGGGAGCAAAATTTCGCCAAAAGAGGGAACCATCTCAAGATAACTTCATTTGTGTGTAATGAACCAAAAATAAAATAGTGATCTTTCCCCAAAAGGCAGTTGTCATCTGGGGACAGTACACTATTTTATTTTCCCACTGAAGCCAATATTCAAAGAAAGTTAAGCAATGCTGTGCACAAAATAACAATTCGATTTTACCCAAAACTGTACACTTTGATTTCTGACTGCCAGCAGTAGTGTTTTCGTCAAATCGTACAATTTTTTAGATACCTTTTTCAATCTAATAAGCATACAGTATGCTTGAAAAAAAATTGGGCCATGGAAAAATGTCAAGGAATATGTTCTTATAAGCGTACA
Source organism: Lamellibrachia columna (assembly GCA_963662155.1). Lineage (NCBI taxonomy): Eukaryota > Metazoa > Annelida > Polychaeta > Sabellida > Siboglinidae > Lamellibrachia > Lamellibrachia columna. The sequence continues at coordinate 14,598,216 of OY759268.1, forward strand.
CCAGAATTTGTTTCTCTAGACAATAAGGTAATTGTTTAACGCTAGTGCACAACAGCTAAAAAGTGGTGCCAACTGCTTAACACCAGATGGCGACACTTTTCAGTTGTTCCACACTAGTCAAATTACAATAATTATGGGTCCTGCTGATTAAAAAGGTGGTTACGCAAATTAGGACATGTACGCTTGATATGTCAACCACAGCAACCAACATGGGAGATGCGCCCCATCATTTGTCACCCAAATAAACTGGATTCTGTCTCCGTACACTAGGGATCCTTCCATATACCAGGGATCCTTCTGTACACCAGGGATCCTTCCATACACTAGGGATCCTCCCAATGCTGACTCCTACACATGCTGCCAACCATCACCTGGTAATTAAAACCTGTATACAGCAGATGTATCTTAGTATGCAAATGTCCCCCCAGATAGCTTCCCTCCAGGGGGCAAGATGCCCTAGGATATCCCCCCACCCTGGATATCCTACCCCATCCCAAGTGGGTGAAAGGGTTTAGTTATTGTGAATTGTGTGGTTACCCAACAAAATAAATCAAAGGTTAATAAATATACTGCCAGGACACATTGGCAATAGGTCTAAGCCAATAAACAAAAGCGGGTCCTTGAAACTTGTATTGACAACAAAGGGGTGTTACCATGCTGAGACACATCAGTGCCTTCAGAAGAGAGCTGTGTTGTTGAGGCAGCCAACCATGATTAACTCAGTGCCTTGAGAAAAGAGCTCTGTGTTTGGTTGATGAGGTGGCCGATCATGATTAACATAGTGCCTCACTGAGAGACTTATCATGATTAACTCAGGAATCACTTCATATCATTCATTCATTCGTAAATTTATAACATAATAAATATAAACACACACAATTTTCTTGCAGAATAACATATAGTAGATATTATTCTTACTCATATTTGCAAATTATAATTTCTTGCATAAGAACAGAAACACACCGCGCACCGCGCACCGCACAACGCACAACGCACAACGCACACCGCACACCGCACACCGCACACCGCACACCGCACACACACACACACACACACACACACACACACACACACACACACACACACACATTTATAAAGGGGCAGGGTAAGATAGCCAGGGTGGCTGAAGATACACTAGGGTATCCCCCTAGGGAAAAATACCCTAGGGTACCTTCAGGGGGGAGATGTCCAAGGGGAAGAAACTCTGCTACACCTGCTCAGAATCACTGGCACTATTATGATATCAACCTTGAAGTAAAGCATAAAATAATGATCTATGCCCATGTGAAATAGCTGCAGCTGTGGTCTGGGGCTGGGTGGGATAGGCCTACAGCTGGCTTCCTGTGAATGGGAGCTAGAGGGTGTAGGGATTGATGAGATTAGGAAGCTTGGATTCATCCCAGATAGTGCTTCCTGCTGACTGGGCTGATAGCTGTATCAGTGAAGGATGTTATGACAGATTACCTCATGTAGTCTGTGTTACCACACCTAGTGCTTACCAAGGCTACATTGATATACACAGGTGTATCGAGAGACCAGTGCTCATGGTAGGATACATGATACAGTGTAGCTGTATTACACACTGATAATTACAAGAGATAAGAGGACATAATATGTACAACATGTACATACACATACACGGGGGGGGTCACTCACAACATTTCTGGGGATGCATGTGTAAAACAAAAAGGGTGTTTTTTGTGGAGAAGGGGCATACAAATTAGCTGTGAAGTCTTGTACTGCCGATAGAAGAGGGATTAGTCATGAAATGACTGGGGATGTAAGAGAAAGGGGTGTTTTTCAAAGAATAAAAAAGTGGTCTCGAGAACCCAAAAAGTGGTGTTTTTTGCAGAAAAGGGGGAAGAAAATTAACTGTGAAGCCTCGAATTGCCGATAAATGGGGATGCGATGAAAATGTTTAATGTAGGACTCTAGACACAGTAAATGATATGCCAATTTATTCCCGCGGAAACATGTGTGTCCACTTTAGTAGGTTTCTAGTATATGTACTAAATTGTGTCATTCCATGGAAATTAGGTCTCCAAATGGGATATCATTCTAATGAATAAATTCCTCCAGAAGGAGTTTATTGTTTGTCTGTGAACAGAGTATTGGATCACCTGGGTATGCACAATTGTTGTGAACTAGGAAATGATCAATACAGACCAACTATTTAATGTACAAACTATGTTAGCGAACTAAAATATGAGTTCTGCTAAAAGACCTATATTTAATATACAAACTATACTAGTGAACTAAAATAAAATTGGCTGAATGACAGGGTTGATATTCATAAATAGATAATAGTCAAATAATGCAATTTTTTAATGTAAAACACTTTTTGGTTATCAAAATGTTAGAATATATACTTTTTATAGTACAATGATTTGGCAATAAAAATGATCAGACCATTAAGAAATATGACCTGCGGCTCCATGCAGATTTGCAACAAGAACTTGCACATATATGTTGTGAGCGTAATTTGGTCTCATGTTAATTGGAGACAGCTGTGAATATTGATCTGGTGTTCACTGCAACGGGTGATGGGTTTGATCAGGCTATAAACCTTGATATAAATCAAGAGCGGTGACTTTTATAGTACTCTGAACGGGTTGGCCATTGTGACTGGCGATGTCGGCCAGAAACCTGTTCAAACATATCTCAAACATGATTGCATGCATGCGTGCATGTGTGCGTGCAATTGTATGTTGTTGAACGATGGAGAACATGCAATCTAACAGTTAGGGTAATATAATGACAATGGTAGTTTCTGTTGATGCCATAGTACCCTGGTGGTGGAATGTTTTCATGGGGGTTCTTTCACTTTGTGTGGCGTGCAGTGGCTCAGTGGTCAGAACATTAGACTCTTGTTTGACAAAACCAGGGTGTTAATACTCTTGCTGCTGTTTCAATGTGTAGGCAATTTTGTTGACTCTCTGTTGCTTCAGTTCATTCAGTAAACATAAACATGTGCATGGCAGGAGACAGAGATGGATATAAAACATAAATATTTGAATTAATATGGTCTTTGTGCAGTAATTGCAGAATGGATTAATGCTTCCCAGAAAAGTCAAGATGGCAATTGATGGAACCGGTCTGCCGGGGGTGAATTGTGAAGTGCATTGAGCTGACCTAAGGACTGGATATAATTTCATTACTGTTTACTTTACAACTGAACTAATATCATCCTACATGATTAGCTGATACATACATGAAAGCACACACGCATGCATGCACGCGCGCAAGCATGCATGCTCGCACGCATACATGCATGTGCATTTTTTATGAAAAAAAAATATTAAAAAAAATTTCCATGGTAAAATAGTGTAGATGAAATACGCAGTTTAGTATTCTGACTTTCATTTGCCCCTGGCAGCTTAGGGGTTCTGTAAATAAAACAATTATGGTACTAATTTTCTTTTGGATGTGGGTCTGTAAGGGTCCACCTGGGTTATAAAAAAATTGGAAAGGTATATTGTTTGAGTTTTTCCTGGTTGGAATTTTGCAGTAATCTGCATTCCATTCACTGCATTGGACATACTTGTAAAGTGCCTCCAATATTCTAATTCTGTGAGGGTTTCTTGGTAGATTTGGGTGGATGGGTGTGGTAAATCCTATAAAAATTATTATAAAAAATATTGTTTTCACATTTACAAAGCCTTTTAGCAGCAATTTCTAGACAAACAATCAGTTTAATCAAATTAATGTACAAGTGCATCAACACGCTGCATGCGATATATTCCAGTGGTACATTTCTCTTCAACATCACGGAGGTATAAAAATTTAGAAATTCTGAGACAAATTTGTAGAATATAAAACCTGTTTTGTTTTCAGTTGAACTTTGTTGCATAATATTGTAGTAGAACAATTCTAAACTGACATCTGTTTATAATTTAATTACAAATATTGTAGTAGAACAATTCTAAACTGACATCTGTTTATAATTTAATTACAAATATTGTAGTAGAACAATTCTAAACTGACATCTGTTTATAATTTAATTACAAATATTGTAGTAGAACAATTCTAAACTGACATCTGTTTATAATTTAATTACAAATATTGTAGTAGAACAATTCTAAACTGACATCTGTTTATAATTTCATTACAAATATTGTAGTAGAACAATTCTAAACTGACATCTGTTTATAATTTCATTACAAATATTGTAGTAGAACAATTCTAAACTGACATCTGTTTATAATTTAATTACAAATATTGTAGTAGAACAATTCTAAACTGACATCTGTTTATAATTTAATTACAAATATTGTAGTAGAACAATTCTAAACTGACATCTGTTTATAATTTAATTACAAATATTGTAGTAGAACAATTCTAAACTGACATCTGTTTATAATTTAATTACAAATATTGTAGTAGAACAATTCTAAACTGACATCTGTTTATAATTTAATTACAAATATTGTAGTAGAACAATTCTAAACTGACATCTGTTTATAATTTCATTACAAATATTGTAGTAGAACAATTCTAAACTGACATCTGTTTATAATTTCATTACAAATATTGTAGTAGAACAATTCTAAACTGACATCTGTTTATAATTTAATTACAAATATTGTAGTAGAACAATTCTAAACTGACATCTGTATATAATTTCATTACAAATATTGTAGTAGAACAATTCTAAACTGACATCTGTTTATAATTTCATTACAAATATTGTAGTAGAACAATTCTAAACTGACATCTGTTTATAATTTCATTACAAATATTGTAGTAGAACAATTATAAACTGACATCTGTTTATAATTTCATTACAAATATTGCAGTAGAACAATTCTAAACTGACATCTGTTTATAATTTCATTACAAATATTGCAGTAGAACAATTCTAAACTGACATCTGTTTATAATTTCATTACAAATATTGTAGTAGAACAATTCTAAACTGACATCTGTTTATAATTTCATTACAAATTGCAGAAGAAATCTAAGCATCTGGCATTGATCACTTTCGGAGGCAATCTTGTTAAGTCTCATTAAAAGGTGAAAGGCAAAGGTATGTTCTTATATAGGGCTATATCCACTACTTGGGACTGCTCAAAATGCTCTACACTATACCCCCTGGCAGACCTGTTTATTCCAACACCATCTCAACTTCTCTGGAAAGCATTCAGCCACGCTGTAATTACTGCACAAAAACTATTCGTTCACACATCCAACTCTGTATGTTTTAAACCAAATCATACAATTCCATTTTGTACAGAAATACTCTGCACAGTTGTTTTTATTTTGATTCTCCGTTGTCTGAATGATACCCCAATATCTACGACTCACATTACAAGTCACTGACTGTTCTGATATCTAGGTGATACTTTGACATTCTCGGTAAAAAGCTAATAAATTCGACTTCCCATCGAAGTGACGCAGCAATAGGAATCGATGTTGTCTTAATGCGATGGCTGCTGCGATCCTAATCCATACATTCTGTCATCTTCCTTGTTAACTGCCTTTATAGTTTCAAGGCACACAGACGCGGAAATGTCATTTAAATGTCGGTAGAATTCATCTAGGTAATCGGTTTTACCCACACAGTAAGAAGTGGCGATCTTAGAGTATATGCCCTTTGCTTGTTGGTGAATTTAATTATATTATAGAAACAGAGTGCTTTCTACGTTCAGCTTTAGACCAGCCATGCAGAATGTCGCAATTAAACATGTGTTTAATTATTTATTCAATCATAAACTTGTCTGGTTTTACTAACTTTCTTCCATTATTAAACTTGTCGGTATTTAATTTTTTATCTATCATTAAACTACTGTGTGTTTAATAATTTCTTCCATCATTAAAATGGTCTGTGTTTAATAATTTATTCTCTCATTAAACTTGAAAGTATTTAGTTATTTCTACCATCATTAAACTTGTATGTGTTTAATTGTCTCTTCCCTCATTAAAGGGACTAACATTGAGGCTGTTTCATACAGTAAGCAGGTGTGAATAAAAGACAATGCTTCACATTCAAAATGATCTGACAAAAAGCACTGTATAGATCAAAGACCATATGCAGGTATTCACAATGCAATAATCACTTATCACTGTCATTGCTCTGTATTTGAACAAAAACTTGGGAGAATTTCCTCTGAAAATCTTAAATATAGAAACAATATATTACGACAATTGTAATTTCATTTATTTAAATTATTCAACTGTATATAACATAGTTTTTGGTGTAATATACTATATATTATATTATATGAATTTTAAGGATACAATCAATGGTATAAGTTCTAATGATCATCTCATTGACTGCATGTTAAAATGGAAAAAATATAGCACCATATTAGAATTCTTTATTCACAGTAAGACACACATTAAACGTCATGTGCTTGCTACACAATCGTTTGGGCTGAAATCACTATACTCGTTGTGGTCTGACGCCGAAGTTACCAGAGTTATGGGCTGATCTCTCCAAAGAATGCTGTCCGAATTTACTGTGAGCTGACTTCACCTGTATCTGCGCTGACAGCTCGCCGACAGCTCGCTTTGATCCTTGGTGGACCATGGTCGCCAACGTCTATGTCGCTGCCTGTGTTCTACGGATTGGTGGCATCAACATAGCTTCCACTACTGGGAATAATGTGGGCACATCCTCTTTCAAAGAGATTTTAGCACCCGGATAAACCAGGACGGCCACCCTCTCTGGTCCGGATTGCAGTCGAAACAAATATTCTCGAAACGAGCAATGCTGCCTGTGCTTCGTGGGCTGAATGTTTTCTTTTTTAACAAAGTTGGCTCCGCAGGAAACTTAAACCAACTACATGTTACTTTATTCTTACTACTGTTTGCATTACAATCAAATGCTGCACAATAAACCATTCTGACGCTCGCTTCTAAACAACCACTATCGCTGTCAACGGTGAATGAATGGAAAATCCCAGTCTCATAGCACTTCCTTATCGTCAATGATGTCACGTCGAAGCTTGCCGATAAGCACGGGGAAAATATGCATAATCGAGACAGGCCAGTAGAACAGAGTATTATTTGGAATGATTAATTATTGGAATTCTAATGAATTTTTTGGTGTTGTGAAAATGCAGATATACTACAGTACTTTAATATAATATGATTTCAAGCAATTGTTGTTTTTATTCCCTTTAAACTGGCCTGTGTTTAATGATTTCTTACCTCATTAAACTTGAATGTGCTTAGTCATTTCTTCCATTGTTAAACGTGTGTGTGTTTAATAATTTTATCCGTCATTAAAGTTGTCTGTGTTTAAATAATTTCTTCCATCTTTATAGTTGTATGTGTTTAATAATTTACCCCGTCATTAAACTTATTTTTGTTTAATAATTTTTTCCAACATTAAATTTATCTGTATTTATTTATTTCTTCCCTCATTCCGTCAGTCTCCATAGGGAAGTCTATAAGGTGACCAATGGGTTTTGGCCAATTAGTAGACATGAAACAATTACAGGGCAGACAAAATAAACAGCATAATGACTTGCTAGTGAAAAAACCATCATGCTTGGCTGACATATTAAAAAGCCAGTTGATTGACAGGCGAGAAATAGAACTGTTTGTTGATTGACAGGTGATAATTGGTAGGAAGTAGATTCTGGTAATTGCTTCCTAGTATTCCCTGAGGGCACCAGCCTTGGCTGCCCTCCCAGTGCCTCCTGGGATGATGTGCAGGCTAGACAGGGGCTCAAACAGCAGGCTGGCAGCCTAGAAATGACAAGGTGTGGAAAACTGGGAAATGCCTGGAATTAATGAAAGCAGACAACGTGGGGGATAGTGAGAGAGTAACAAGGAATGTAGGAGAGGGAAGGTGGGGTCATGGGGGGTGGGGGGGGGTGGAAGGATGCTCAGAATAGATTTGTAGAAGTGGGATGTGTGAGCTTTATGTTGTTGTTGTTGTTGTTTTTGTTGTTGTTAGTATTGGTAGTAGTGGTGGTGTTGGCATGTAGTAGTAGTAGTAGTAGTAGTAGTAGTAGTAGTAGTAGTAGTAGTAGTAGTATTAGTAGTAGTAGGAGTAGGAGTAGTAGAATTATTAGTATTATTAGCATTAACAATTATCTTTTACAGTAGAGTTAATAGTGATATGTATTAGTAGTTGTAGCAGTAGCAACACTATCAGTAGCAGCACTAGTAGTTTTTACTGGTAGCTTTTGTATTTATATCATTATTGGCAGCAGTATAAATAGTATGGACAGGTGAAATGCTCTTTTATGTTTCTCTATATACCTAATTGAAATGCTAGCCATGTGAATATATCTAAAAATAAAATAGATATCTGTGTGTGAGGCGGTACATGGACCATGCATATAATTTATAGTTCTGCATAGGATCTCAGTCCATCCGCCAGAGTTGGTATTCTTGCTGTGGATGATGGCTTCGGCATAAGACACATTTTGGAAACTGGAATGTAGGCTACTGGGATGTCCAGTGATTAGGCTGGACTGCCTAGGCTGGCTGTGCTAGACTGATATGGTGGCACAGCTCAAATTAGGGGATGCCATTAACAAAAAACTATCTTTTTATAGAATATTATATAGGAGTCTTGCAGACACAACTGTGTAGAATTAAAAACATATTCTGTAGAATTTTCTATGGAATTCTACTGAGTTTTTATACAATATTATGTAGAACTCTTGCAAACATTTATATAGAATATGTAACATTCTGGTGTTTTGTAAAAAATAATCTACTATGCTTTGTGTTATGTAGATTTATTTAGATTTTCATAGACAGTTCCACTGTACTCTATAAAATTATATAGATTTCTATAGACTTTTATAGCATCATGTAGATGTTTTTGCTAGGGGTATATAGAGAACAAGAAAAAGAAAGGAAAGGGAGAGACAAATTGTACACTCTACTATGATTGGACGAATCTGGGATCTTCTGGTTGGAATATGTAACACATGAAACAACCAGGCTTAGGTAGGAAAATCACAAACTGAGATATCAGCATTTTCTGTAACTTCAGTTTGGTTGATTTCCTACCAAATTTCAAATGGATTTAAAATCAAAAGAGTTTCAGTTAATTCATTTGTTTTTTTTTGTGTTATGCAGAAATGTATACACTGTCAGAAAGCATTGAAATATCAATTTGTTATATTTTTTACTTAATCTGGTCGTTCCCTGCAGTGCCTCTGTTCATTCTGTTAATTGAGACAGACAAAGCCTGTCTAGACTCTGTCTTTATTCCATGTCCCCGAGCCACGAATCTAGCAACTGTCTACATTTACCTAATCGTAGAAAGCGTATTAACTCTCAGACTCCCTTCCCCAGTTAGTACTTTCAAATGTTGGTAATTTTCCAGATTGAAAAACATCGATGTAAGAATTGTATGATTGATAATTGTTTTCCACAAAGTTGTGAATTTCCAAGATGTCAGACTGTAATAGTTTTTACAGTGCCGCGCAATGACCGGTTGCAAAATTAAAAACAATATAAGTTCCGTAACAGTTTGCCATGCAGCACTGCATGACGCAACAGTCGTCATAATTTTGCATGAGACTGATATTTTTAAAACAATATTAGTTCCGTAACAGTTCACCACGTGGCACTGCATGATGCTACAGTGGTCATCATTTCGCATGCGACTGATATTTTTTATTAATAGGGGGCCTTAGCCCCCCATTGTAGGCTTTGTGCAAATATATAAATGTTGACAGTTATGAATGGCCCCTAACTGAGACACGGAAGTTGAGAATATAACAGTTATGAAAAAAATATAGCATAGATGGAAAAAGTTAGGGTGCAATCCGAGATTGGGTTTCTAAATGTTGACCTGTCCACCGTGTATGTTGACCATACCCTCTGGACTGACCAATGAGGAACAGAAGTGAGATGACCAGAAAGTGTGTCAGTGGTGATCATGTATCAACTGGTCAATTAACAGCTCCACTTAAGGTGGACATCCCACTGACATGAAGTCTGTTGGGACCTCTCTGACATGGATAGACTGGTCTGCTGCTGGTGCAATGTCTGGTGGACCTAAACACCCTCCATAGCTAGGGGTGGTAGTGCAATGTCTGGTGGACCTAAACACCCTCTATAGCTAGGGGTGGTAGTGCAATGTCTGGTGGACCTAAACACCCTCCATAGCTAGGGGTGGTAGTGCAATGTCTGGTGGACCTAAACACCCTCCATAGCTAGGGATGGTAGTAATACTACAGTAGCCCTGACAGATTGACCTGTTGAAAGGTAGATTTGTCATTTATCCCACGCCATCTGTGGATGTAGACTGAATCATTTGTACTTCGTCCCAGTTCCTGTCTTGGTCAATGGGTTTCTGGGAACGTTTCCAGGAAAATGTCATCCTTAATTACCTGTCCGACCGGTGACGATGTGTCCACTGCTATTAAAGTTAAGTTCCCATATGAAAGCATGGTTAATTCCAGCTAGCAATCTCATTGGTTAACCCAGCAACTGGAAAATCAGGGTTTCAACAGGTCGATCTCTCAGGGTACTGATGTAGTCAGAAGACCCCTGGTGGCAAGGATGACACAGACCACAATTGGGGTTCAGCCGCTATTACTCTCAGGTGCAATGTCACGGTGGTTAGAAATAGGGGAGAACATTGAACTGTCAATGCATTGCAATTGTTGATGTGATAATGCAATACTATCGATAATAAATTTAACTATCTATGGTTATCATGGATAGCACAATAAACTATAGATAGTAATGATAGTAGGCAAAACAAATCAACCGGGCTACTTGTGTCACCGTAATGCTGTTTGTGTTATTCAACTTTATTTGGTAATAAATAAGTAGATAAATAAAATGTTGCACGACCCATAAAACAGTCATTCGGTTAACCAATAAAAACTGTTGTGCAATGCCTTTAAGTATGCCACAAATAAAGCTTCAGTTGGAAATAAAATGTATTTAAATCTGCCTATATTAAGTGGGAGGTTTGGCCAGAAAAAAGGGATAATTGTCCACACATATAACTAAGTTTGTCCTTGCTTCTGTTCCCCAGTCAGACTGAATGTGGAAGTTTCTCTAATTGGTGAACTGTAAGTTTGTCCTTGCTTCTGTTCCCCAGTCAGGCTGAATGTGGAAGTTTGTCCTTGCTTCTGTTCCCCAGTCAGACTGAATGTGGAAGTTTCTCTAATTGGTGAACTGTAAGTTTGTCCTTGCTTCTGTTCCCCAGTCAGGCTGAATGTGGAAGTTTGTCCTTGCTTCTGTTCCCCAGTCAGACTGAATGTGGAAGTTTCTCTAATTGGTGAACTGTAAGTTTGTCCTTGCTTCTGTTCCCCAGTCAGGCTGAATGTGGAAGTTTGTCCTTGCTTCTGTTCCCCAGTCAGGCTGAATGTGGAAGTTTGTTCTTGCTTCTGTTCCCCAGTCAGACTGAATGTGGAAGTTTGTCCTTGCTTCTGTTCCCCAGTCAGACTGAATGTGGAAGTTTCTCTAATTGGTGAACTGTAAGTTTGTCCTTGCTTCTGTTCCCCAGTCAGGCTGAATGTGGAAGTTTGTCCTTGCTTCTGTTCCCCAGTCAGACTGAATGTGGAAGTTTCTCTAATTGGTGAACTGTAAGTTTGTCCTTGCTTCTGTTCCCCAGTCAGGCTGAATGTGGAAGTTTGTCCTTGCTTCTGTTCCCCAGTCAGGCTGAATGTGGAAGTTTGTTCTTGCTTCTGTTCCCCAGTCAGACTGAATGTGGAAGTTTCTCTAATTGGTGAACTGGGACTGATTTGTTATAGAACAGCTACAAAATCAGTACACATGTTTCTTTCATTCCCCCTGCGGTTGTCGACACGTTTTTACAATTGATCTGTTTGCACACGCAAAGAACTGTTTTGTACACGTAGAGAAATAACAAGTCAATATTTTCATGCCAGTCTCTTAAGTGGGAATTGCCGGACGGAAATTTACGTTTTGCTCAAGGCAGCGTGAAATAGGCATGAGATTATTTCACTGGCACAGTATCCACGAGTCTCACGGAAACGATTAGTTGCCACAATGAGGCTAATTTGCATAGAGGCAGCATTGACAGCGGCATTGGTGGCAGCGGTCGGCAGACCACCGAGAAAGAGATTGGTTTGTTCACGTGGATGGCGGTGTGTAAAATTGCTGTTGTGGGACAGGAAATATGATGTGCAGCCAGGCGTGATGGTGTTGGTGTTGTGAGACAGGAAATATGATGTGCAGCCAGGCGTGATGGTGTTGGTGGTGCTGCAAACCAGCTGGTTGTAATAGAGAGATCATGCTGCATGGGCAGGTCTGGGAGAATGGGATACAATCAAAAGTCCACTCAGTCAAGAGCCCCCCCCCTCTTCTAGGCTAAGAGGAGATAAAATTTTAATTTTTAAGATATTGAGTGGGTACGAAAATATTGATAGAAATATGTTTTTCTCACTCAAGAAAGGTATTAGAACTAGAGAACATGAGGTACAATTAATAAAGGATCAGTTATCCTTGGATGGCAATCTTGTTAAATCTTGTCTTATTAAAAATCTATATTTGACTTTAAAATGGATCAGTCGTGTCAGGCTGGTCCACAGCTTAATAAAACTTTAAAATACATACTCAACTGATTTAGCCTATCACATATCCAGTTCATTGTTGTCCTAATATGTAGTGTATGAACAGTTGAGGTAATATCTGCAGTCAGATTAATAAAAAAAGTGTATTTTTGTTCAAACCATCAAAAAATTTACTTTAGTCGGTAGATTTGGTTAAAAAAAGGCTCAAAATAGTGAATATCCAAAACAATAAACACTTTATGGGGCCAAGGCTGATCATGGCCATGACATTCATTTTCTCGCCGATCACATGACAAAGTTATGAAATTTCACCCTTAGGGTGAAATTCGTGAGCTTTCAGCATTTCTGTTTTCACTTCACTAAATGTTGGATCAAGCATTAAGTACTTTAATAATAATAATTTTAACAATTTGTCCGATTAAAAAAAAACTACCTACAAAAGTTGCACAAACGAGCTAGCACGTCGTTTTGAATTTTCGCAAAATTAATTTGAAATGAGACGAAAAAATTCCAAGGGACCTTTAATTAAGGAGGGACCTTTAATTGATGAGGGACCTTTAAGTCACATGTAAATTTGGCTGGTGCAATATATGTTGAACTGATTTGAGGTGTTGTTCGTGTGCCAGTCTCTGATGCAATGTCACGCATAGTTGAGCTATGTACGCTGGTTGGCAACCAAACAAAACCCCCGTCGCGGCAACCGGTAGAAACCGTAGCTAGGTATGTGTCAGATTCAAGCCAAACCACAATGGTAAAGGCAAGCATATCATATTCGACCTATTAAACGTACATGCCCTAATTAGCATACACCTCCTTTTTTAATCAGCAGGACCCATAATTATCGTAATTTGACTAGTGAGGAACAACTGAAGTGTCGCCATCTGGTGTTAAACAGATGGCACCACTTTTTCAGTTGTTCTACGCTAGTCACCAAATGATACCACTAGTGTTAAACAGTTACCTCATTGTCTAGAGAAACACATTTGGTGTACGCTTGTAAGAAGAGATTCCTTGACGTTTTCTTTGGCCCAATTTTTTAGGTCGAATATGGTATATTTGCATTTCCAGAAAATTTGGTTAGGCTTACGGTGGTGTGCTCGCAAGATGCGATGACTTTGATTACCTTTGTTATTCAATCTACCGAATAACATAACATAATAAAATTGTTGGTAGTCATATAAACACGTATCTTGCAACAAAACCTCAGCAATATATGACTGGCACAACTAGCAGAGAACGCTGAATTTGCAAAGAAAGACACCGTTCTGGATTTACATAACAGCTGTACGCGGGTCTTGAACTTCGAGGTACAAGCTGCACTTTATAAACATTGGCACTGTCATTTCATGGCAGTGATCCAGAAATTCTGGGAATAAAGTTATTGATAAGATCTGAGTATGTATATTAGTATTGATTTTTCTAACAAACATGTTCATCCCTGTTTTCTGTGGTGATGTTAAAACTTGCCGAATCGAACCATGGATATCAATCTCGCGAGAACTAGACATCTGTCATGTTTTGCAGGCATATTCGTTTGTCAAGACAGTTATATGGGTGTCAGGGTGTCAGGGAGTTAGGGTGTCAGAGTGTCAGGGAGTCAGCGTGTCAGGGAGTCAGGGTGTCAGGGAGTCATGGAGTCAGTGTGTCAGGGTATCAAGGTTTCAGGGAGTCAGTGTGTCAGGGAGTTAGGGTTTCAGGGAGTCAGTGTGTCAGGGAGTCAGTGTATCAGGGAATCAGTGTGTCAGGGAGTCAGGGTGTCAGGGAGTCATGGAGTCAGTGTGTCAGGGTGTCAGTGTGTCAGGGAGTCAGGGTTTCAGGGAGTCAGTGTGTCAGGGAGTCAGCATGTCAGGGTGTCAGTGCGTCAGGGTGTCAGTGTATCAGGGAATCAGGGAGTCAGTGTATCAGGGAATCAGTGTGTCAGGGTTTCAGGGTGTCAGGGAGTCATGGAGTCAGTGTGTCAGGGTGTCAGGGAGTCAGGGTTTCAGGAAGTCAGTGTGTCAGGGAGTCAGCATGTCAGGGTGTCAGTGTATCAGGGAATCAGGGTGTCAGGGAGTCAGCATGTCAGGGTGTCAGTGTATCAGGGAATCAGGGTGTCAGGGAGTCAGCATGTCAGGGAGTCAGTGTGTCAGGGAGTCAGTGTGTCAGGGTGTCAGTGTGTCAGGGAGTCAGTGTGTCAGGGTTTCAGGGAGTCAGGGAGTTAATGTGTCAGGGAGTCAGGGAGTTGGTGTGTCAGGGAGTCAGCATGTCAGGAAGTCAGGGAGTCAGGATGTCTGGGAGTCAGGGTGTCAGTGAGTCAGTGTGTCAGTGAGTCAGGGAGTCAGTGTGTCAGGGAGTCAGGATGTCTGGGAGTCAGAGCATCAGGGAGTCCGTGTGTCAGTGAGTCAGGGAATCAGGGAGTCAGCATGTCAGGAAGTCAGGGTGTCAGGAAGTCAGGGTGTCAGGGAGTCAGGATGTCTGGGAGTCAGAGCATCAGGGAGTCAGTGTGTCAGTGAATAAGGGAGTCAGCATGTCAGGAAGTCAGGGAGTCAGGATGTCTGGGAGTCAGAGCATCAGGGAGTCAGTGTGTCAGGGAATCAAGGTGTTAGGGAGTCAGCATGTCAGGAAGTCAGAGCATCAGGGAGTCAGGGAATCAGGGTGTCAGTGAGTCAGCATGTCAGGAAGTCAGGGTGTACAATAATATGATGCCCAATTTTTCAACCATGTGCGTTACCAAAAGGTACCCAAATAAAAACCACGGATTCTCCACCAATTGTTGTACAGCTCCCATTTCACAGCCAACAGGGGGGGGGATATAATTAATAGAACAGCTTATGACTAAGATCTCCGTTAAGTAGTTTAATAGTGGTCAAGACCATGCAGCAATCACCTCTTACATATCTCTTTATTATAACAAATGCAAACAAACAAATCTTAACACAATATAAAATAGCTGTCTTATAGAACAGTTGCAGCTAAAAGAAATTTAGAGAATCTTATGAGTGGAATAAGTCACAAAAAGCGAGTGCTATCTACACACGTGCTACCTTGGCATGTACCCTGCCCGAGAACCTTCCTCACCAACACCGACTTAAAACCCACCTGGAAGAAGACCTCCTTCCTCCAGTGTCCCCTCATTTTATACTCCTTGCCCTCTAGTGGGTAATTAAAAGATGTTATATTGGGTGCCCTCTAGTGGGTAATAAAAGATGTTTATACCGGGTGCCCTCTAGTGGGTAAGTAAATAAAGTGTGATGCCCTCAAGTGCCTAAATATATTACTTAACCCTACGATAATATATATATATATATATATATATATATATATATATATATATATATAAATTGTATTAAAACAATGCAAATAATAAATATTCTATAATTTAGTTCAAATTGTCCTACCATAAATAATATATAATACAAAACTAAATGTATATTTGCAATAATAAAATGTTCACATCATCAGCATATCATAAAAAGCCATTCTAAAAGTGTGTTATGCTCTGGCAGTGTCTTCACTGAATCAGCCTTGAAAAGGTCTTAAATTTTTTTTTATTTAACCTAGTATTTTCTAAAATTTTCAAATCATTGGTCTTAAATCTGGACAGCCTAAAGCCATGCCATGTGGTAGCCACATAGTGTTTGTTGATGGTGCAACCGTGTCCGTGACATATCAGTCCACCAAGTGGACTTATCATTTGTTACACCTGACTGCCGACGCTCAAATCCGACACCTGGTTGCTCCTAGAAACACTTCTGGGAATGGGATCTTATGTTGTGTTGGGGCTGTCAACAGGTTATCAAACACTAAATGTATAGGATTCGACTCTGACAGCAGAAACAGAGAGACGAGTACAAACATTTGAAACGAAATGCTTCACGAGACGCCTCCACATTTCGTACATTGAACACAAGACAAACGAATATGTGAGACAACAAGTAGACTGCATTGCTGGAAAGTAAGAGCCCTTGTTGGCGATAGTAAAGCAATGTAAGTTCTGCTGGTTTGGCCACATCACTCGACACAACACCATTACAAAAAACATCCTGGAAGGCACCCTGGAGGACAAGAGACGACGGGGCTGCCAGAGAAAAACTGGCTAGATAACATAAAGGAATGGACACATCAAGACCTACTGACCCTACTACGTACAGCAGAGGACAGACAACGCTGGCGAGGACTGTGTGAGAATGGCACCCCTACGACCGTCCCAGTCAAGGGATAATGGTGAAGGAAGGTATAAGATTCAGCTATGTCTTCAGCAGAGATGTTGTTGTTTACTTTGTCTTCTACAGAGATATTAGAGTATGTGGTACCATTTCCTCTGGAAGGTTAGCTATCATGGATCACCAAGCATGTCTGCACTGAGCCCCGTTCTCATCAGATCTTCTTACTTCTTCCTTTCCCTGCCCACACCTTGATGTTTGCCCACGGGGTTCTTGGTCTTCCATGCCTCTGTTGCCCTCCCCCATTCCCTCCCATATCTCCTGTTGAATTCCTTCCTGTCTGACGATTTGCCCAGAAGTGTTTTGTTGTGTTCCTGTACGTTGTTGAAAAGTAGATTTTATTCTGGCCCGATTTAAAGTAACATGATTTAATAAGACATAATAAGATTGCCTTCCTAAGCAGCAAATGAACAAGAAACTATTTGCTTTTCAGAGTCCAACAATGTGTCTTCCGTATGTAAACCACCATTATGACATATTTAAAAAAATTTCACAAGATTTGTCGTCCAAGACAAAGGCCCAGATGGTAAGTGGACAAGGAAGCTCATCGAGAGAAAAAACAATGTAATGGATATAAACACATTACTAATTTATTTAATAAAAACAGTAGTACATTATTGTAACCACCAAGTCCCACTACATGACCATGTCTGTAGAGTCTCACACTGAGTCACACAGTTCCAGGCCTGCAGAGGTGGTGGAAATGGGAGGGAGGAATAGACAATTGACAGTTTACTGGGAACTATGGCAGGGAATGAAAGGCTAATCCTTCAGGTAGGCCAGAATTGAAGGGGAACCCAAGACAATAGACTGTCCACTGTTGGGGTCACTGGGAAGATTACCTGGTGGATAATTACAGCTACCACTAATCACTCTATCTGGCGGTAAATATTCAAGGCTATCATTGCTATTGTTTACTCCCCCAATGCGCTGCAACCACAACCCACCCCAACAATGCCAACACAACACCAGGGAGTCATTTGTCTGCATTGTTTAATTTGTTTCAATGAAAAAGTAATCTCTGAAGGCGTCAACCTATAGACCAGTTGGTATTTTCATGTTGTATGAATAACAGCTCAGGCATTGATTGATCAGTTGGCCTACAGGGCACTTTTTCAAAGAGCACTTTGTGAAAGTGGATTCACAATGATTTCGTAAT
Organism: Lamellibrachia columna; assembly: GCA_963662155.1. Classification (NCBI taxonomy): domain Eukaryota; kingdom Metazoa; phylum Annelida; class Polychaeta; order Sabellida; family Siboglinidae; genus Lamellibrachia; species Lamellibrachia columna. The sequence continues at coordinate 14,616,044 of OY759268.1, forward strand.
CTGTTGAGGGCACTGCTCACTACAGAGCAATTTTTCCAATGGCATGTTGTGAATTTGTGAAAGTGAATCTAGCAGTAATAATTATTAAAATAATTATGCATACATTTGATTGCGCATTTGGTTGTGCATTTGACAAATCAATGTTTGTGGGTTGCATTCAAATGCAACTGTTTAAGGTATGCATTCAAATGCAAATGCATAAAAAAATAATTCTGGAAGCATTTGAATGCGCATTCAAATGCGCAACATTCAAATGCGCATTCAAATGCATTTGTATTTGTTAACACGCCTGCTTTTTACGAATAGGTAAATGTGGACAATTGTGAAGGTCCCTTATCACATTGGGGTTTACCTGGGGGGTGGGGGGCAGTAAGCATGCTGTGATTTACTATTGCCCTGGAGGATGTGCTCTTAGTGATTTACTGGCAATTTGTCAATGACTAGACCACTAGCCTTGGGAGCATTCATTATCTCTACACTAGTGTATTAATATGTTGTGGCAGTGACGGGGTCAGCTGTGCTGGAGGTGGCTGTAAATTGTCTGTCAAGATGTACTGGCTTCTGTCTTATTCATTCATTTACTGCTCACTGGCATCTGCCGGTGCCTCCTTTTACATTAATGCACCTTGTCTTCCTACCACCAGGTGGCACTGTATGTATTCTAACAATACGGACCAATAACTACCTTCAGAATTTATTAAGGAATCTTTATCCATCAGAATAATGTAGTTTATATTAAAAAAACATTTATCTTCAATAAATATGTCACCACTTCGTGTTGTTCTAACAACTCCATGGTGTCATATTGATAATTGGTTTCCATGAAATTGTGCATTTCCAAGATGTTGGGCTGTATTACTGCACCGTGCCATGAATGGGTTACACAATTAAAAAAATAGCATAATTCCATAAGAGTTCACCACACAGCGCTGCTTGATGCTACTGTGGTCATATTTAATGCGACTGACATTTTAAAAATTAGTACGAGTCTTGACCATCTCCCCCTTCCCTTCCCCTTTCCCTTCCCCAATTGGCCCCTTATGTATGACAAAGGTGACCTCATATTAATAAGAGTCATATATACTATGTTGAATGTTCATAATAATAAAAATACAATTTTTTTATATACACCCAATACAGTCACGTCACTTTACAGACAATTTGATTAAAATAGTACAGTGCGGTAAAAAAAATATTATGGATAATATGATACATAAAATATTTCATTTAAAAATAACTTAAATGTGCATGTAAATATAAAATAGCAGCATGATATATCAGAGAATAAAATAAGTTAGGTTGAATATAAAGTAAATACGTAAACTAATATAAATGTTAGCATTAATAAGTTAGGCCAATAAGTTGCTGCGCAGAGAGCCTTGTTTCTGTTTGAGAGTAATCATAATGTAAAATAATATAAAATAATGTTGGTGCTTATATAAGGCAAACTCCTCTACTAGACAGATCAATGCGCTTTACAGTAAAATACATAAATATAATATATAAAATATAAATAATACATAAATAAAAATGCACATAATTAAATGCTTATAACGCAATATTTAATGTAATATAATATGTTATTAAATAAAACCTCATTTAAATATATTAAAAAAATACAGTATGCTTGATGCACACATTAAAATAATATAATAATTATATTGAACATTGTTCAAATTAAGAAAATGTTTTAAAATTACAACCGACTGATTACAGTGGTTGTAAACCCTAAAAAAATTACAACCGACTGATTACAATAGTTGTAAACCAAAGAAGAACCAAAGCACACAAAGCAGTATTAAATCTGATAAATCTTGTTAAATCAGTGTCACTGGTCATAAAATATTTGAACCGGTGAGTTCTCAGTGGTTGTTTAAACGTCTGCAGTTCCATAAGTGGACGTGATGCTTTCTTCCTGGGTCGTCTGTTCTCATCCTGATCTTCTTTAGCTTCAATAACTTGTTGCTTTGGCAACAGTGTCATCGCCATGGCAACAGCAGCCTAATCAGCTTAGCGAATGGTGATTTCTTACTAAGGCTCAAGTTGCATAATCTGCTGCTTTCTGATTATTCACTTCATTGCTATTTCTCTTCTGTAATTATAATTACATTATATTTTCTTCTGCTCCGGACCCTGCAGTGACTGCCCTCATTGCCTTGTATTCATGATACAGGGATAAAACTGCCCTATCTTATTCCTGGTTACATATTTTAACAATATTTAACAATAGTTAATAATATTTAATAATATTTAGCAAAATTCCCGTCCAAGGCAAAGGCCCAATTGGCAAGTGCACAAGGTAGCCATTGACTTAACGAGAGCCCAAAAATTGTTCATCTATTTGTAACACGCCCTCCTGAGATATGTGTCAGCTTTTTAAAACATTTTCACGCTGCTAGCATTTACACAGTCTGCATATAATTTGTTTCATTAATTTATTGTTGTTATCTTGTTTACATCATGTTCACATATTGGTTACATCATGTTTACATCTTGTTTACATCATGTTCACATATTGGTTACATCATGTTTACATCTTGTTTACATCGGGCACATAGTAGATTTGTATTTCTTGAAAGCACAGTGTAGCAGAGTCCAGGTTATGCCAATTCAAGCCAAGTTACATGCCCTGTAATCTTATTGTGCCACGTTGCATTCAGACGTACACATGTTGTTCGACTGTGTATATGTGTTTGTATGCTGAATGATCAGCGATTGCTTGTGCGCAATTACAACGGCTCAGGCCAGGTAAATCACATTATGCGTCCCTTCAGTGGCACAGTAATCTGCTTGTGATGTCTATGCACGCATATATGCATGTGTGCGGACTGTAACGATTCATCAATGCATCAATGAATCCTGATACTTTTTTCATGATGCAATACTCAATATATTTTAGAAGAATCATAATGCAAATATGATATTTGCAAATATATTTTCCCAAGTTTTATGATGCTGAAAGTTACATGTAGTGAATCCATTTGTAATGTAGTCAACACCAATAGTGTCAAATTCGCTTACTACCTGTTGAAATGTTGATTGATTGTGAACTAGTTTTAGTGATTAAAATTTTTACGGCACAAATAAATATATTTTTACATCTGTTTATCATGTATCGTGATACATATTGTATTAAGACAAATATCATGATGTGTATCTTATCTTCGCTTAGTATATTTTTACAGCCCTCGTGTGTGTGTGAGACATATTCAGCTATACTCTATAATAAAATTATCATGTACTTTCATACAAGAAAATTCTTATAACTTGAACAGCAAAAAATACATTGCATTTTTGCAGAATTTTTTAGGACCTGGTCAAAAATAATTTCATACTTTGATGAGTTCATCGAAATGAAATAACACATTCGTATCAACGATTTTGCATGTCAAAGTGGATATTAGGAAGGTTTAATATTTCGCGGAATGATTTGAAAACAAAATGGGCAAAAAAATTATTGACGGGGGCATTTAGGATTATAAAATTATGTCACAGTAGTGTGTATGAGCTTAGCATAGTTTGTCCCAGGACTGTTTGATATATCAGTAATTGATTTTCTTCTAAACTGACAGTCCCAAGATAAAGCCCAGGCGGCTAGTTTTATGTTAGGCTATGGATTGAATAAAAACAGACATTGATCTGGTGCTATTAACTCTAAGTCAAGTGTAATGCCATTATAAGCATATCTTTAAACTGAATTGTCCATGCCTTTTTACGACATCGTAGCTTAGTTGTGTGAAATAAAATGCGCCACAGCTGATGCAGTGGTGCAATAGATAAGACCATTGGTTGAATTACATGTTTGGCAAGTGTTGGTCGTGAGAACACTAAAACAACAGTACAATGTATCACAACACACTACAGAACAGAACAGTACAGCACAGTAGAGAGCAGTACAGTACACAGCAATACACTACAACACAGCACATAGTAGTACATTACATAACAGTACAGCACCACACATAATATTGCAATACAGAATAGTACACACAGCAAAGTACAAAGTTGTACAATATAGAACAGTACAGTACATTACAGAACAATACAGCATAGCACATAATAGTACATTACAGAACAGCAAAGTACATAATAGTACAGTATGGCACAGTACATAATAGCACATTACAAAACAGTACATTATGTTATGGTACATTACAGAACAGAACAGTACAGTTCAGAACAGTACAGTCAGCATGTGATGGGCATATCATAATGATCAACACCTGTGAAATAATGCTACCTCCGTACGCAATGCCAACATGACATTCAGACCAAAATTAAAGAAATAACAGTCAAATTATATTAAACAAAGTGTGGTTCATTCAGTTAATATATTACAATACGTATATATATATACATATGTATATGTATATGTGTGTGTATATATATATATGTATGTATATATATATATATATATATATATATATATATATATATATATATATATATATATATATATATATATATATATATATATATATATATATGTGTGTGTGTGTGTGTATGTATATAGTTTATACTAGATAGCATGACTTTAAATTTAATAAAGTCAGACTTTGTACAAATCTTTAAGGTGCCTGTCTCTCAATTTTGGAGTCAACTTAGTTGTTTGTCTCTGTCAATTTAATTTAAATACATGATACGTCAGTCTCCATATCTTGCCATACGATACGCTTCCCGCACAATGACACTCAAAAGCTATTCATCTGATGGCAAACTATACCTTTCAATACTAGTGATACAAATATACACATATCTGATAAGATGCCATTTACAGTGTTGCTGGATGATGCACTATGTAGGTCTTCTAGATCTTTGTGGGACGCCATAGCTGAGTGGGTAGAATATTAGATTCTCAGTCGCCGTAGCTGAGTGGGTAGAATATTAGACTCTCAGTCGCCCTAGTTGAGTGGGTAGAATATCAGATTCTCAGTCGAGAAGACCAGATTCAATTCTGCTTGCTGCCAATTTTAAAGCTTGGGCAATTTTGTACCCTCAACGTTGCCTCAGTTCACTTAGCTTTATAAATGAGCACCTGGAGACCCGTGGCTGATTGAGTGCATGAACACATTTAAAGCACATCTTAGACGCACTGTTCTAAGCTTGCATTCAACGTCTTGTTTTATACTTTATACTTCCTTTTTACTATTTTATTATAATGTTTGTTATTTTTATTGTCTACTAATTGTATATTATTGTATATCTTTTTTTACATTTTTGTATTATTTCTTATGAATGTAACTATTGACAATTTTTATTTTTGTATAGTTTAACTACCAGTGGTATTTATATATATTTAGTCTTTTGTTGTCAAATGTAGACATTCCTGAACAAGGTCCTACTCTGGATATGAGTGTATAAATAAAGTAATTTATCATTATTACCTGTCTGTACACAGTGATGGATGTGTGTGAATGAATGGTCTCATCCCGCAGTAAATGCAACATGGCTGAATACTTCCAATAAGAATCAAGTTGGCGGTGAAAGTAGCGCTGTTCCAATTAATCGTTTTCGTCAAAGATTGATTGGTTCATGCTTCCGAGGAATCGATAAAAATCTTGTGGGATCAATAATTTTTATTATGTTCATTCTGCATTTTATTCCCTGCCGTCCTACAACTTGTCTATCAGAGATTGTGACAAGACATTGAGTAAGAGAGAAGACTTCTGATTGGCTATTCTGCCCCCTTCTCCCAGTTACTGGCCAATGAAAGCCTTTGTATTTTTAACTCTGTTGATAATGGAGTCAATAAAGTCAGCCTTTGAAAGGAAGGATTGAAGTCACACTGCTGGGTTGCGATGAAAGATGGCAGGTAACAAACAAAATAACGAATGAGAAAGAATTGGACACGAGTCTGCTTGATGCAGTGCCACTGCCAATCGTCTGGGTCTGGTGAGCGAGCGAACCATCGAATCATGCATGTCTATGTACAGACATTGACATGTTGACTTAGCCTACTCGACACAGTGAAACCGTAAATAAACCAAAAAACCAACAAGGTTAAACTGTTTTGTTTGCCTTTCGTATGTATGTATGTATATATATATATATATATATATATATATATATATATATATATATATATATATATATATTAAAGAAATACAAATATAAACAATGATCTTTATCATATATATTGATTAACTTCTATCATTGATCATTGATCAATCATCAATTGGTTAGATAATCCAATGATCGAACATGAACATTTTACAAATTCCCAACACTAGTTGAAAGAAACAGGTCTACTGGGGTTGTAAGATAAATAACTTTGAACAGACCGAGGGATCACATACAGGGATATATATATATATATATATATATATATATTGTTACAGCACTCATGCATGTGTGAGACATATTCAGCTATACTCTATAATTAATTTGTGTACTTTCACGCAGGAACATATACACACATATATATATATATATATATATATATATATATATATATAAACTTACCTCTACCTTTATAGGTAAATATAATTAAATGTTATATGTAGCTCCCTCCCATAGCCCCCTTCCATAGCCCCCTCCCATAGCCCCCTTCCATAGCCCCCTCCCATAGCCCCCTTCAATAGCCCCTCCCGGCTTCATTAATCTTTGAATTATAGTGACAATTATTTTGATTTATATAAAAATGTATTATCATTATTAGTATTAGCTGCAGGCAATGCAAGGGGTACAGCATAATAAAGAAAATTATTCATGATAAACTTTTTTCAAAATTGTTTTTTTCTTCCTAAGGGTCATGAGTTTAAAACATAATATAATATAATATAAGTAAATACAGCGGCACATATTTATATATGGGTGTGGCCGCGCCGAAAAATATTGATCAGTATTATATAGAGATAATATCAAAACACTAATGTACATGTATGACATTAGATGAAACCAAGATGTAATTTCACTCCTGACCCCTGAACGTAACTTTACATTTTAAAGAGTATCCACAGGTCACTATAATTCAAAGATTATACAGTGTATATATTATATATATATATATATATATATATATATATATATATATATATATATATATATATATATATATATATATATATATATAATAATTAATTACAGTGGTTAAAATAGACTAACATTCTTTATAATTCCTTCCTCTGCATTCCTCCTAAAATCCTAAGGAAAAGTCAAATCCATATCTGAGGATAAGTCATCCCATTAAACCCTGTCAGATTAAAGATGATACTGACATCTCCCCCTCCCTCCTGTCAGTGACACCTGCCATAAATCAGGATCAACAGGGATTCCCTGTAGCCCTGGCTCCCTAAGACCTACTGCAAGTGATCTGTGTTGCTGCAGGGTTATTCCAAAGATGCTCAACTGATGTGCACATTTGTCAACATTGACATATTCCTACAAATGGTACTAATTCCCAGACCCCCTCCCTGAATTAGTGCTGTAAACTGTGTTGATACTTTTCCAGATTGAAAAATATTGATGTAACAATGCATAGGACATATGCATACCTATCAACTCTCACGCATTTATTTATAACTAACATTTATTTTATCTCATAAGTGAGACTCATGGTTTGGCACTAAATATCTCACGGCTAAGGTCTGAAATTTCAGGCATATTTTTTAAATCTTTAGCAATGAAAATGATGAAATAAAATTTCCCTGTTTTTGATACAATTTGTGTGTGTCACAAGTAAAGGTATCAGTTAATTTTACTGGTAATATCTACCTTTTTTCTGAATAACCTGTGAAACGCGGTCAGTGATTGGTCAGCAGCTGAGCATCAACCAATGAGGTTTCACGTTAGAAAGCAGTGTAAGGCGGTGTTGAAGATGGTTATTGCTTTACTTTTTGAATGAAAAGTGTCTTCACAGGTCTCTAAATTCTCTAGAAATTCACTGAGCTCCCTGGGCTGGGTTGGGGGGGGGTGACATTGCGGTTTGCTGGACCCTGGGTTGGAAAATGTACTACGCCCAAGAACCATCCGAGGGTTGACAGCTATGCAGTAATAACCATCAGAATATGTTTACAAACATTTATCTCCTATGATTATGTTAAACTTTGTGTTTTTCTAATAACTCCATGGTGTCATATTGACAATTGTTTTCCACGAAGTCGTAGATTTCCGAGATGTCAAACTGTATTACATGGTTACACAATAGTAGTAGTTCCATGACAGTTCACCGCGTGGCGCTGCTTGATGGATCCATGGTCATATTTCGTATGCGACCGACATTTAAAAATTAAGTACGCAGGCCTTGATCCCCATTCTCTTGGTACCCTTTGTGCAAATGGATAAATGTCAACAATTGTGAATGGCTACTGAAGATTTCATCCATATATAATAGGAACCGCATGAGTTCTGAGTTGCCCAGGCAGCTGTGGAGTTCTTCAAAAGATGCTCAGCAAATTTTTTATCACAATCACTTGCCACTGCTGGACATTAGACAGGCTCCCTAGGCATCCTGGGTAACCTGGAAAGTTCTGAATTTCTGAGAGTTCACATCCAGGACCTGAGGAGTGCAAAGTGGTCAGAACGTCCGGTTCTCAGTCGAGAGAACCCGGGTTCGAATCCTCTTGCTGCCGTTTCGAAGCTTTGGCAATTTTGTTCATACCACGTTGCCACAGTTCACTCAGCGGTATAAATAAGTACCTGGCTATGGACAGACATGGATATTTACTTTGTGCAGTAATTGCAGCATTGCTGAATTCTTCCCAGAGAAGTCAAAATGGCGTTGGAAGGAACAGGTCTGCCAGAGGGTGAAGTGTAAAGTGCTTTTAGCAGTTCCAAGGACTGGATACCGCGATATATAAAAATGTACCTTTTAAAAGGCCATTATTTCATGGAGGTACGGACATGGGCATAGCCCCTGTGAACAAAACTCCTTCCCTGTTAGAGGGCGTAGGGCAAAACCCACACATTTGCCCTTTGTGTGAACACTAATGTACTGGTATTTTTCAAGTTTCATGTTTTCAAGAGATTAATTAGGATGTCAAATAGTCGTTTGGACTTAGTATAGGTGAGTTCGTATTTGGGTTACCTAAGGAGGACACAAGCATGTTTCAAATCAAACAGACTTGCTTTGAACTGGCTTCTACAAGTTGTTTTGAGTCAGTTTTGGAGACCACTTACCTACCTTTGGAGACCAATTATACCAGTCATACATGGTAAACTTATTTTACCGCGTATTGTTTTTACCAACACAACTAAGGTGTTCAACCTATTCGAAAATTTAATCATGGCAACAAATATTGTGTAATGGGCGCTGATTGACTGATTAACATTTCAAGTGGCTGTTTGAACTTCACTGATTACGTCATCTTAATTAGTATAGTATATCAAACTAAAAAAAGTTAAAATCAGATCCTCTCGATCTCATATACATGGGAAGATCTAATGGAGGGGTTTTGTCGTATGCGCTGAGGGGTTATGTCCATGAGGGTTTATGTCCATGAGGGTTTATGTCCATGAGGGTTTCTGTCCTACACTTTTATATTTGATCAAACATGGTTGTAGGTTCCTCACCACCAGGGGTTTCTGACTACTTCAGTAGCCCTGGTAGATTGACCCTCGCCTCCAGGGATTTCTGACTACATCAGTAGCCCTGGTATATTGACCCTCGCCACCAGGGGTTTCTGACTACATCAGTACCCCTGGTAGATTGACCCTCACCTCCAAGGGTTTCTGACTACATCAGTAGCCCTGGTAGATTGACCCTCGCCTCCAGGGATTTCTGACTACATCAGTAGCCCTGGTAGATTGACCCTCGCCTCCAGGGGTTTCTGACTACATCAGTACCCCTGGTAGATTGACCCTCACCTCCAAGGGTTTCTGACTACATCAGTAGCCCTGGTAGATTGACCCTCGCTTCCAGGGGTTTCTGACTACATCAGTACCCCTGGTAGATTGACCCTCGCCTCCAGGAGTTTCTGACTACATCAGTAGCCCTGGTAGATTGACCCTCACCACCAGGGGTTTCTGACTACATCAGTAGCCCTGGTAGATTGACCCTCGCCACCAGGGGTTTCTGACTACATCAGTACCCCTGGTAGATTGACCCTTACCTCCAAGGGTTTCTGACTACATCAGTAGCCCTGGTAGATTGACCCTCGCCTCCAGGGGTTTCTGACTACATCAGTACCCCTGGTAGATTGACCCTCGCCTCCAGGGGTTTCTGACTACATCAGTAGCCCTGGTAGATTGACCCTTGCCTCCAGGGGTTTCTGACTACATCAGTAGCCCTGGTAGATTGACCCTCGCCACCAGGGGTTTCTGACTACATCTGTACCCCTGGTAGATTGACCCTCACCTCCAAGGGTTTCTGACTACATCAGTAGCCCTGGTAGATTGACCCTCGCCTCCAGGGGTTTCTGACTACATCAGTACCCCTGGTAGATTGACCCTCGCCTCCAAGGGTTTCTGACTACATCAGTAGCCCTGGTAGATTGACCCTCGCCTCCAGGGATTTCTGACTACATCAGTAGCCCTGGTAGATTGACCCTCGCCACCAGGGGTTTCTGACTACATCTGTACCCCTGGTAGATTGACCCTCGCCTCCAAGGGTTTCTGACTACATCAGTAGCCCTGGTAGATTGACCCTCGCCTCCAGGGGTTTCTGACTACATAAGTAGCCCTGGTAGATTGACCCTCACCTCCAGGGGTTTCTGACTACATCAGTACCCCTGGCCGATTAAACTGCTGAACCGTCGAACTTAATGTTAGCCAATAGCGGCTGTAGCAAAGATATTACCTGCTTGAATACAGGAACATAACTTTAATTGTTAGTGGACCTGTCATCGCTGCTCAGGTGGGTAAGATGAATATTTCATGGGAACGCTCTTTGAAGTTTGGGTGTGGGACTGTCTTGTTTCCAGAAACACATTAACCAAGACAGGAAGTGGGACACAGCACAAATGATTCCGCTTACATCCGCACATGGCGTGGGATAAACCGACAAATCCACGTTTCAACAGTTTGATCTGCCAGCGGTAGTGTAGTACTATTACCACCCCTGACTAGTGAGGCAGCTTGCTCTGGGAGGATGGTGTGTCGGTACGTCTTGTAGACATGTAACATCGATGAAACAGTGACACAGCTGGTTGAATGTTTGCTATATCCATCTGTGTGCATGGTGCAGTATTTCACACTCACACAACCTGTTCAGGTGAGTGTGCATGGTGCTGTCTTTCACACTCACACATCCTGTTCAACTGTATGGAATAGTGAGCTTGTACCCAGATATCTGGATATGGATAATTACGCCGCAAAGTACTTCTAGGATACTGCACTGAGGGTTTATTTAAGAGTGTCCTTCTCTAGAGTTAGTGAGTCCATCACTGTTTTTTCCATTTCCCCGCGTGGGATCGTTGACTTCCCCTGGCACAGACACCAAGTAGAAGTGACCAACAGCGTTTACTGTTTCTTCCGAAAGACACAGGCAAAGAGGGCTGAACGAAATTGTCCAAGCTACAATCAAACCACCGTCCTCTTGATTGACAGGCAGGTGCAGTAACCACATTAGTGATTGCATTAGATCACTACTCCCCATTTGCTGTTGTGGTTTGTCTGCTGGCATCTTTAGTGGTATGTTTGGGCAGATGCTGCCCTGCCACCAAATAGACAGGACCAACAGCTTTTACTGTCATTTCCACTCCAGCCTTGTATACAGATGCACAAACATACATGTATATCCATTCAAAGGTATATATTTTTTGGTCTGCCTTTTATTGGAGTAAAATGGGCTATATACGTCGTAATACTAACACGTTTTTCTTATTTTGCCAAATCGTGTATTTTTTAAATGTTAAGAGGTAAAAGATCACGTTATCATAGTAACACGTTCCATGTCGATATTATTTTTAGCCAATTGAGATGTTTCCTCAGTGCACTCAGACGGTGGTGGATAGATATGAAAGAATAGTCTTCGCACAGTAGTTGCAGCATGGCTGAATGCTTCCCAGAGAAGTCGAGTTAGCGTTGGAATGAACAGGTCTGCCAGGGGTGAAGTGTAACGCACTTTGAACGATTCTACAGACTGGATGCCATACTATATAATATATATATATATATATATATATATAATATATATATATATATATATATATATATATATATATATATATATATATATATATAAATATATATATATATATATATAAATATATGTATATATACTATATAAAAACTTACCTGTTTTATCTTTTATGTAACACTGAATTTATTATTATTTATATATATATATACTATATAATATATATATATATATATATATATATATATATATATATATATATATATATATATATATATATATATATATATATATATATATAAATATATGTATATATACTATATAAAAACTTACCTGTTTTATCTTTTATGTAACACTGAATTTATTATTATTTATAAATAATAATAAATTCAGTGTTGCAATGTTCTGTAAAATAGCAATTCAGTTACCTAGTGAAAATAGTTGTCCATGTATTCTCTTTAACAACAAATATCAACCCAAAGGAACATGAACAAATGTGCACTATTGTACAGTGTGCACTATTGCACAGTGTGCAGTATTGTACAGTGTACACTATTGCACAGTATGCATTATTACACAGTGTGCACTATTGTACAGTGTGCACTATTGCATGGTGTGCATTATTGTACAATGTGCACTATTGTACAGTGTGCACTATTGTACAATGTGCACTATTGTACAATGTGCACAATTGGTGCATCTCACAACAGCAAGGTGCACCAACCCAGCGCACTGTCAGCACTTGTTCTGAATTTGTCCGAGAGAGTATTATTCATTCACATGCAATAACACTGGTCATTTGTCAGGCGCTTTCATATAATTCACTTTAGCAGTGCAATCAGTTCTCAATGCATGGCTAAAATAAACCAGTGCAGCAATGTCTGAATTTAAGACCCGTTTATAAAGTTTTACATAGTGAATGTGACCTATTATTACAGCACATGCGTATATATTATATAAGTTTAATCTTCCTATAAAGCAACTTTTTTATAGTTATTTTTGCCTATGCTAATACTTGCATATATTAAACTTATGCATTAGTGCTATATCAGTCTTGGTTTCCACAGTTCTGTACTGTTCTTGATGATCATTTATTCAGGTACAGATCTGCTAAGGTTCTAATGGGGCCACTTACCACTATTTCACCTGGTGGATTATTTGGAATTACCGAAGGGTGCTTGGTGTAAGCTGTTATTTGTATGCATATTTGTCAGTGAGAGATAATCTGAGGGATAATCTAATCTCACTGAGAGATAATGTGTGTTTCAATTATTTGACTTGATTTTTTATGTGATTTCCACTGATTTTGTGTCCAAAAATCTACTCGAACTTTGCAAATAATCTCAATCACCAGTTGAAACAGTGCAGGGCTTGATCATGTGTCGAGACATTTATTTACTGGATTATCTGTGACTATTGTGTTGCAAAAACTGGCAAAATTAACATATTAGATACAGTTGAGTTTCCAGTACCAAGAATGGTAAAAATTTAGAAGGCATCAACAGCGTCTAGTGTCTCTTCCGAAAGACACAGGCAATGAGGGGCGAACAAAACTGCCCAATTTCAAACCCCCTGTCCTATTGATCAACAGACCAGCATTCTCCTGTCAGTGACATATTTGGTAGGGGGGCGCCATTGGGCCATGGCTTAAAAAAATTCCATATTAAAAAAATTCCATATTTTTTTCATATTTTTCCGCTTACCATTCTACATGGTGGCATGGTAAACCATTGGGTGACTAGGCTAGCCCCCCTTGGCCTCACCCTTTGGGAGATATTGGATATGCCACTGTCTCCCTTCAGACTACCTGAAACCTATCAGTGACACATGATATTGGTAGTAAATTGGCTACTGTTGACCACTGTTGACCAGCTGATATTGATTGTGGTGCTGAGAACACAATGTCCAGCAGATGTCCAGCTTCTGGCCAACTGTCCAGGCCAACAGTTATTGTGTTGGAGCAAGTCTGGCAATTTAATATTAATAATAATAGTAATAATATATTTTATTTCTTTATTAATATTCGTTATTAATAGCATGGCCTGGAATAACAAATTAAATATATGCTAATATTTTTTTTTTTATAAATATAACACAATATAGCTATATAATAATAATAATAATAAATAAATATTCATAGATAATAATAATAATAATAATAATAAATAAATTATAAAGGGGGCTGACTAGCCAATGAGAAGTCTTCTCTCTTCCCGTCATGTTTGCTGCACTCACTGTCTGGTCACAATCTCGAACAAATTGTATAACGTTGTATAACGACAGAGAATGAATTTCAGAATGAATATAATCGAAAATGCTTGTTCACAAGATTGTGATCAATTCCTTGATCAGAAGCACGAACCAGTTGAATGTCAATGAATTTAATTAATCATCAGTATTGATTAACATTACTGATGGTATGTGTGATGTGAGCCGAACATGCATCCATTTTTGGTAACGTACAACAGACGATAGTGATGGTAACATAACGAGTGTGCACACTGACATGTGAACGTTTACAGGAGGCAAATTAAATTAACGATGTTGCATCTGCTAGCGGCACACTGCATATAGACAGAGAGAGACCTGCAGCATTTGTTGTGTTCTTAACATGGATATGTGGCCAGCAGCGCACACTATATCTGTAATTTAATTAACCATCTACGTAGAATGTATGCATAGTTCACTGGCACGCACGCATGCGTGCGTGGACACGCACGCGATGGTAGGAAACAGACAAAGAATGCAGCCCTGTTCACAGGAAGAACTGTGTAATTAGGGGATTCAAATCCTCATATTTTATCCCATGCGTGTCTGTAGTAAACGTGTCAGGAAAGTATTCAGCCATGTTGCAATTATTGCACATAAGTCCATCACTATGTGTGTTCAGCATTGGCATATATATATATATATATATAGTAGTTCATGAGATTTTATTGCATGTATATTGTTTGTTGTGAAGGATTTTGTTCAGCCATATATCTATATATATATATATATATATATATATATATATATATGTATATATGTATATATAATTTATATATATATATATATATATATTATATATATATATATATATATATATATATATATATATATATATATATATATATATATATATATATATATATATATATATATATATGGCTGAACAAAATCCTTCACAACAAACAATATACATGCAATAAAATCTCATGAACTACTAGTAGAATGTGCATTTGTGAACTATAATAATAAATATTATGATAAGAGTAAAATGCATGTGCACGATCTAAAACTAGACGTTGAATGCAAGCCTTACAGTACTGCATCGTCACATTGACCACTGTGACGTATCGGTAGCATCGGTAGCATCGGTAGCATCAGGTAGCATCAGGTAGTATCGGTAGTAACAGGTGTTAGTACACATGCTCCTAGCGGTGTTTTCTCATCTGTACTGTAATACAAATGTCTGTGATTTTGCCAGATGTTACTTTGCCTGGTAATGTAATATCCACATTTTTGCCTGGTGGTGTGGCGAGTCAGCAGGAAAAGTACATCAAGAAAATTAAAATTATACTATTTGTTGTTATTTAAAAAAAATTGTTTTATCATTGTACCTTGCATGCTATCTTCCTGTTATTTTTATTCAATGCGGGGACAGATCACTGCTTTACTACCAGGTTCATGTCATACGAATGAAGTGCCTGTGATTTTGTGATGGCACCCCCCCCCTATTTGGCATTGTTTTGTTGCATGGAAATTATTTTTAACATGGATATGACCATATTACAGGATTATGACCCTTACGATGTGCCCAGATTCAAATTTCTAGTGGCTGGCTGTTAAACTGTGTGCATATCTCAGTGACTTGGCTCCCTTGTGCAAGAAGACACGATGTAGATGTTTTAGGCATTGTTTGATGGGGAGTATCGTGTATTTTGTAATTAGATTAATGTTGGCCATCAGGTTGATGAAAGAATACAATAACATAGTTGATTTTCAGAACATTTTTTAAATAACTTTTTGTGAACAGCTTTAGAAACCGTTAGCGTAGTGTCCAGTGGGAAAATAAATTGTGGCCTGACCCCATATTTTTGTTGCTATGGTCCCTTCCCTAACCTGAACCACAACGCAAATGTCTGCTTTTTTCCCAGATGTCTGTTATATCGGTGATTTAATGTATGCTGATGTTTTTCCATGGTGACATGACGTCTATGATTTGCAATTGATAAACAGGAGATAAAACTGCAATTCATGTAAAAATACATGATCAGTCTCACCTGTTTCATTTACGTTTTGATATCGATTTGTAACATTGACGTTGGGTTTTGTTATGCCGAAGCTGCATGTGATTTAATACGACACAATGATTGTATCAAGTGCATATCTGTGTATGATCTCTCCGCGGTTGTCTCGGCTGTGTTAGATTAATCTCCTTCAGCCAATTTGATGATGTTCTTGCTTGTTTCTTGCACGGCTTCAGGATGCGGTATTTGCACGGTCAGAATAAACTGCAGATTGGTAGTTATTTGGACAGGCCACCACAGCCTTTCAGAGGATTCTTTCTAGCACGAAAGTGTTGGTTTTAAATAGGATATTATTTCAGCATTATACAACGTATACACATGCGATTATTTGCAGCGGTTCACAGCATATAAAACTTTAGGTCTAGAATTGCTAAATAAACACCACTACACTACTACTAGTAATAATAATGATTACTTTAATATACATACAGCACAACAAAGCATTAAAATAATAATAAAATATATAATTGTATATATTTATCTTTTAATTATATATACATATATATTATAATTTATTATTATATATTAAATAATAAATTTAAGTCTTTATTGCTAACTAATGTGAACAGGATTAGGAAAATATTAAGTTTGTAATAAATGATATACAGAGTTGACCCCTATGCATCCCTGCTGTGTGAAACGGCCCCTAATGAGAGCATGTTTACACTGGTCAATGTTGCAGTGTCCATTCAGCCTGGTGTTGACCATTGGTCCCCTCATGGACTTGACAGATGTCCACTGTGTATGTCCAGCAGTCTGAGTTAATTAAATTCCATCCAGGTAATTACGCTTCAGGTGTGAACCCCACAACTGTTTGCACCTGTCTCCCCCTCTTTGACACCAGGTGGCACTTCCATAGTGCCAAGCCTGTTTTCTTATATTTTAAGTGCAATTCCTATATTTAAAAAAAAAAATTCCTGTATCTTCGTAATAATTGCCGAGAATTAAAGGTTTCTTGTGATTCTTTATTCGTCTGATTATGTTATATGATTATGGTAAGTGTTATGTGATTGTGGTATGTGGTATGCGATTGTGGTATGTGATTGTGGTATGTGGTATGTGATTGTGGTATGTGATTGTGGTATGTGGTATATGTGATTATGGTATGTGATTGTGGTATGTGATTGTGGTATGTGGTATATGTGATTATGGTATGTGATTGTGGTATGTGATTGTGGTATGTGGTATATGTGATTATGGTATGGCTTGACATCACAATCAGATCGGCGAAATTGGCGAATTTTGTGACATATGTTTGAAAGTCGGCTGTTGCTAATTGGCTTTAACTCAAGTCAGTAGGTGGTACCACTTGAAATAACGCTGCATGCAACAACGATATTCTTGTTTTTTTAACACACTCCTATAGTATTGCTATAGTTTTACTGAATTCCTTTATTTCCTATGAATGTTACACCAAAAATGGAAGGACACACTGCGTTTCCCCCATCTCCAGGACTGGCCCCTTCTTGGGGTTCAGATCACTATTTTACATTTACAAATTATGATCTTACCTCACCTTTTGCATGAATTGTGAAGCAACTGGAAAATGAAACCTGTGCTCCTGTTATAGTACAAACACGACCTTCTTCACTCTGAGTCCACGACAGGTTACACATTTACCCCGTGTGGGATATTTTACTTCCCCTGGCATAGACACCAGGTAGAAGGGACCAACGGCTTTTAGTGTCTCTTCTGAAAGACACGGGCAAAGTGGGGTGAACGAAATTGCCCAGGTTTTGAAACGGCAGCAGGTAGTTTTGAACCCCGGTCCCTTCGACCAAAAAGTCCGATGCTCTGCCACAGGTGGTTTTGAACCCCGGTCCCTTCGACCGAAAGTCCGACGCTCTACCACTCGACCACCACGCCCCACTAATTCCCCCACAGTATTTAGGGTGCAAAATATCCTCCATATGTCTTCTGTAGTATATAATTTATAAGAAAATGTTTTAATTATGTATCAGGTATGAGCATAACGCTGCCAGAGAGCGACTAGAAAATTAAACAGTTACACAGGACACATGTTGTAGTCGCAAATTTGCCCTTTTCCCTGTACAGAACTAGTTCTGGTATATAAAATATCCTCGAAAAGGGGTACCGCCTGAAAATCACTGGCACTTTGTTGACCAAATAAAATAAATCTTTCCCCACAGTATTTTTTTACCAATTCACACTGTGTCTCTGTAAGCAAAGTCCTCTAAGCATTCATTCAATGCCTGACTCCCCAGAGACAATACACAGACAAATTGTTTCTCACACCAGATCAGATCAATGACTTGCAAAGGTGCAACACAGCATGGCCTGTGGCCCTGTCCCGTGGGTCTGCAGATTACCACTGCCTGTCTAAGCAGCAGCACTGGTGTTTGCTATCACTGGTTGCTGCAGATTCATGCATCCTTCAGGTCTGATTAAGTACCCTAACCCTATACCTCCCATGGCCTGCTGTCAGAACAATCTGGCCTATCACTAACAGGCAATGCGGCTGATAAATCAGCTGATAAATCTGAACGTTTAACACCTGCATTTAATAATTAAAATGCAAATGGCTGCCTTCAATGGTTGTGGTAATTTTCTAATCAGCTTTAACCCTTTGCTTGCTGTGTTAATGCTGGGAGTCTTTTGATTATATTAATGATTTACTCTGTCTTTGTTGCACAGATTCAGGAATTTTTTAGTCACTGTTCCCTGAGGATGTTGCCCATTTTCTTCTGTGTCATATATGTGTCAACCACATCCACCAGATAATGTAATTACTGTTTACGCTCTTTCCCCCATTAGTAATAAAATGTTATATTGCATTTCATAATTTAACTTACTGATAACAATTTAGGTAGAACAATTGTACATATATTAACTATTATTTAGTTATATTATGTTGTGTTTAACTTCTTTTTATTTTTTAATTAGATATATATAGTTTACTTTCTCGAGAAACTTTATTCCTTCTTATCTCCGAATATTTTGGCTGTGTCTCACAGACATTTAATTAGTTTACTTTTAAATTAATTTAATAGTTTTAAAAGAGCTTTCGATGTATTTTCTACGTATATGTTTTATTTCATGCATTTAATTTCCAAGAAACTGCTATAAAGAATACATTTATTATTAGTATATTTATTATGTGCTATAAAGAATACATTTATTATTAGTATATTTATTATGTGCTATAAAGAATACATTTATTATTAGTATATTTATTATGTGCCATAAAGAATACATTTATTATTATATGTATTATATTTATTATTATATTTATTATGCGCTATACATTTATTATTATTCAACTCTGCAACTCCCGCCCTCGACACACTGTCAGTCTAAACAGCCTGGATGCGTTTAAATCTTAAATTAATTCAGACCAATTTCATATAATTTATATATATATATATATATATATATATATATATCGTAAAGATATGTAAATATAAGATTATTTAGCTAAATAAACAACATTGAACTAGTTAAAACAAAATATATATTAAATATCATGTGCATTGCAAAATAGTCAGTATATAATAATGAATTAGTTAAAAACATGATGCATATAATATACATATATATATATATATCATAAAGATATGTAAATATAAGATTATTTAGCTAAATAAACAACATTGAACTAGTTAAAACATAGCATATAATAAATATCATGTGCATTGCAAAATAGTCAATAAATAATAATGAATTAGCTAAAAACATGATGCATATAATATATATATATATATTTATATGTACGCATTTATGAATGTACAGTATATGTATGTCCGTATGTACATACATACACACATACATGCATACATACATTCATTCATAAAAAAATTCGTAGCAGTGTCCTGGTAATGCCAAAACATAATTATGAAAAAAACCAAGTCCATTTGTTTGAACAACTATACTTACAGCAGCCTATATAAACTAATGGATTTACAGATAATCCAAAGGAGATAATCCAGGTGTGACTGGAGAGGATAATCTGATTATCTTTGGAGAAGCCAGTTCATAAACAAGGATTATCCCACTAGAGGGAATGGTTGAGCGGATCCTGTAATGGAAATAGGATCTATGTAGGAACAAGTGTTGTATTCCCTGAAGGGATGTTTGGAAGCCACCTCAGGTTGTGTGTATATAAACACCCCTGTACAGACTGGTATTAGAGCAGTGATTTGGCAGTAATGACTCTCCTTCTGGGTGTCCAAACAAAACATGCTGAGCTGTATTGTTGTCAGCTGCGTCATTCTAGACCTTAGCTATGAACAAACTGTACATAAAATGTGGTTTAACAACGCTAGAGACCAGGACATTACCAGGAGTTTTTATAATTAGGAATAGTTATGAAGATGCTGATAGAAATATTAAATAATAAATTAGTAAACAAATAGTGTAGATTTTTTAAAAAGAAAATAGTCATTTTCACAGAAAGATAAATGGATGAAACATATTATTTATATGTATTAAAGCGATGAGAATATGTTTAAAACAAATTTAGGAGCCTGATAAGGGCTTGCTATACATGATACACAGCCAATGGCTTCCTTGTCTACTTGCCATCTGGAGCTTGTTATGTCTCCTCAATCTGGTTAGATGTGGTTAAATTTTGTCATATCTTGTTAGATCTAGTTAAATTTGGTTAAATACTGTTAAAATCTTGTTAAGCTGACTAAATTGGTTAGTCTTGCTAAATTCCTATTAGATGTGTAAATGTGCTATCCATTTGTATGTAAAAAATCATGACATTTTATTAACCCTTCCCGTCTACGAACATTTTTTTTTCTAAATAATCCTTCGGGATAAATGGTTTAGCATTGAAAATGGTTGCATTATTTATCAGTATACATAACCTACACCAATATATCGGTTCTACTTCCATTTCACCTACAAATCGCCAACTTGCGGTAAAGCCAATCACCAGCCAATCGTTGTCCAGCGATTGGCAAATTAGGGTAATGGCAGCAGTGACACACTACTAGGAAATTGGTTTCGCAGGAAATTTGGTGGCAGCGGAAATGGTTGGAGAACATTTTTCCAAAATTGCATGGTCATATCTAAGTTATGACATGCAAAATTGTATGCATCATCACATGGTTTGATAATTAGTGTTCTACCAGACATTTAATTGAATTGGTGAACTGAGCTCAAACACTAGTCTCCATTATAGATGGGGACCATACCAAAATGCTGATGTATACCTTGTGTGTATGTATATGTTTGTATATATATATATATATATATATATATATATATATATATATATATATTATATATATATATATATATAGACTTTTTTGGGTTGAAATCCCTATTTTGGACTTTGAATGTTTGTATAAAGATGTAAGACTCAGATGAAGTGCAGCAGAAATAACTTGGATATAATCCACCACAAGTTGTGCACCACCTTGTCCTGCCCATTTGTAAACTGCCATCTGCCTCGTAAGCCCCTGATTTACTCCCAGGTGTGTCAAAGTGGAAGAAGGAATGCTGCTTCCCCTTGATGGAGGGAGGGATGCTTATCAGAGGTTAACTCCCAGTAACAAGTGCAGGACAGTCAATTTTCCAGTTGATTGAACCGGAGCAGAGCCATAGGGAATTGGGCTGTAATCACCACCAGCAGGGAACAGGGCTGGAGGCTGCATGGATCACAGGAAGCTACTGAGACCACACATGCAAACATGCAAATACCTAGGCACATCCATGCAAGCATACATATAATCACACATATATGTAGGCAGTGGGCACAAACACACACAATGTGCGCACGCACGCACGCACGCACGCACGCACGCACGCACGCACGCATGCACGCACGCACGCATGCATGCACACACACACATGCACAAACACATGCAATGTGTGCATACACATGCACAAACACACGCGCGCGCGCGCGGCGCGCGTGCACACACACACACACACACACACACTCACACACACACACACACACACACACACACACACACACACACACACACACACACATGTGGTAGTTTAAATAACTGTATTTGAAGCCATTTTAACTAGGGCAATGTGGAATGAACAAAATTCCCCAGTGTTTGAACAGCTGTGGACAGTAACTCTCCGGCTTCATTCAAGAAGCTTGACCAGGAGGACTGGCTTTATCTGACTAATGTCCACTTCACTCTGGGTTGGTATTAACAAGACCAGTCCGCCGTGAATACAGCAACTCTTATAGCCACACTTTGCAATTGATTTTCTGGTCATCTCTGTGACCCATCACTGTGTGTCAGGTTTTGTTGGAAGCTTCAATTTATCCTCAAGTATCACCTCAGGACAAACTTATCAATACTGGCTGCATCACCATATAGTCTTCCTTATATGAGGTCAGACCACAGTTATACTTCTGGAATTGAGTGCCTGAAAAGATGCAATTCAGCCGATCTTAGTTATTTTATTTGCTGAGAAGTATTCAGCTAGCTAGGTTGGAATGTTTTAAATGTCGGAGCTTTGGCAGTTAGATGTTGCAATATGAAGTGGATTTGAAAACATGTTGGTATTTTGATGGTGACATTCCGAAAACACTGATAGGCATATTAATATTTAATATTAATTAATATATATATATTTTTATTTTGGGTAAGCATGTTTGTAACATGATTAAAAGAGCTGGAGGTATGTGATTTTGACAACATTTGATCAGCACATTGGTAACTGTTAACATAGTGTCAATGGACATTGTAATATTTTTGAATTGACGATAGTCACAAATTCTTACAATCATGTAAAATGTTAACTTGGCCACCAATGGGATTATCAGCTGTGGTCTTACCCCTCCTGTGAGTCTTCTTGGGGATATGGATAATCTGGTGTTGGTCCAGCACTGGTCCAGCGGGTGTGACATCACTAATGAAAGTGTGACATCACTGATGAGGGTGTGACATCACTGATGAAGGTGTGACATCACTGATGAAGGTGTGACATCACACAGGAACAGAGTCTTGATCTGTCAGCCATTGTGGCACCACTTGGGTTTATTTTAATTTCGGATTGTCTTCAGTAATGTATATAAACATGGCATCACCTAATGAAGTAAAATATGTTTTAACAAATTGTTTTCTTGGTTGCTAGGTGATGGTTTACATGCAGGTATGCTGGATTAAAACTACTAAATAAAGTCTAACAAACATATTAAAATTATATAATTTTGTACACAAATCCCTTCAGGAAAGTGACCTGCGTATATATTGATGTTATACTAGTCGACGGATTTTGGTGCAAATTAATTTCATATTTATGAAAAATGGAACAGGTTGTTGTTTTTTTGTTAATGTGTGTGCTCAGTGTGACCTACAGGCTGGTTAGTAGCCAACTGATAATGGCCTACAAATTGGCTAATATTTATAATGGTCTACAAACTGACTAATCCTACTAGTCATACAAACTGGCTAATACTTGTAATGACCTATACACTGGCTAATTCCTATAATGATCTACAAACTGGCTAATACTTATAATGGTCTACAAACTGGCCAATACTTATACTTGTCTACAAACTGGCTAATACAAATTTAATGGTCTACAAAGTTGGTAATTTTTATAATGGCCTCCAAAATGGTTAATTTTATAATGGCTTCCAAAGTTGCTAATTCTTATAATGATCTACAAACTGGCCAATATTTATAATGGCATACAAAGTTGTTAATTTTTATAATGGCCTCCAAAGTGGCTATTTCTTATCATGGTGTACAAAGTGGCTAATTCTAATAATGGTGTACAAAGTGACTAATTTGTATCTTGTTGTACAAAGTGGTTAATTCATATTGGATCATGTTTCAACCAAATTGTCAGAAACAGAGAAATTGGGGATGAACCTAAAAAGTTGGGTTGACTGATGACATTTAACTCCGAACAGCCCTGTCTAGGCCGAACAGCCCTGTCTAAGCCAAACAGCCCTGTCTAGGCCGAACACATGAGTGGCTTATTTTAAGAGTTTTCCTTCTCCAGAGTTATTCACTCCACAGTAGGCTCTTTCCACATTTCCCTGTGTGGGATCTTTTACTTCCCATGGCGCAGACTCCAAGTAGAAAGGATCAACAGAGTCTCTTCTGAAAGACAGGCAAAGTGGGGTGATCAAAGTGGGGTGATCAAACGTGCCAAAGTTTAAGAACACTAGCAGGTGGATTTGAACCCAGATCTCCTCAACTGATAGTTTGATGCTCTACCACATAAGCATTGTGTTCCACATATTATATATATATATATATATACATACATACATACATACATACATACATACATACATACATACATATATATATATATATATTAATAAATATATATTAAAAAATATATATATATATATACCTGACATTTTGCTCAAATCTTACATAATTTATATATATATATATATTATGTAAGATTTGAGCAAAATGTCAGGTACGTATTATACTTGGGCATATTAATCACACAAAATAAATTATGGTGGTTGTGATGTTAGATTTCTAGTCAATCATCTGCTGGTGTAGTTTAAAGTTCTCGTTTCACTGGAGTGACAACGTAGAAAGCATCTTCCTTTTCCAAGTGCAAGTCTGACATTATAAGACTGTAAGGAATCTCTTTGTAGATGTCTGCCTGACATTATAAGGCTGTAACATAAGGAATCTCTCTGTAGACGTCTACCTGACATTATAAGGCTGTGACATAAGGAATCTCTCTGTAGATGCATTCCTTGGTATATTAGTTGGTTTGATGGGGCTGTCAGCCGACTGACAGGGGCATAATAAACGGCTGTTGGCATCCAGAATGTGGCAACCTGGGTTCTGGAAAAGTGGGAAGACATAAACAAACAGCCTTGTGCCCTGGTCAGACTTGGGAGGAAGGGGAAGCTGTACAGGAGATGTTGTTTCCCTGTGATAGGTAAACACAATTAGTGGTTTTATTCACGCGGATTCTTGAGATGGTCCCTTAGGTTTTGTTAGGGAATTTGTTTCATCCCAGTAGATTTATGGCCTTTGTACATATTTTCATATCTTGGGTACAGACCGGATTTTTTTCATTGGTGACCATCATAGCATTTATGTTGCTCCCGCCAAAAAAGTTTAGCATGTGATTTTATTTCAATTTTGTTTTATTGTTGAATGTTTTTGCCATTTTTTTCAGGGTCCTCTGCATTTTTTAAAAGAAATATGCCCTCTAACCTAAATTTCCAGGCAAAACAAATATATAATTTCTAGGCAAAACAAAAATTATACACTATAAAACTGTTAGTTACTTCATAAACTTGTTACTTATTTCATAAAACTGCCATGACTGTGCCTTCAAAAACCACATCCAATGGATGCACAAACCACTATGTTGTAGAATCTGAATTATTCTAGAATAGCAGATTAATCAAAACTCTGGTCTGACCTGAGATGTCTCAGTGATTGCAAGCATGCCCTTGACATAAGTTTTTATTAGAATCGATTGCAGCTCATAATATAACTGATTACGATCATAATTGAACATAAGCATGTCCTCTAACTAGGTTTTCTTGCCAACCAAACAAGTGTTTTTCCTCAGGGATGGTTTAAAAAAAAATGTTAAGGACATTATACAAAACATGTCATTCATTAGACATTTAACCTAAGGTCAATCCCCTGAACTACATGAAACTTTTAATTTTAATAGACCCATGAAAATGTCCTCATCCTTTATGTTGTAAAGGGCCCGTTTACAATTGTTGACATTTACCTATTCATACAGTAAAGGGGGAGGGGGAGGGTCATGCAGCGCCACGCAGTGAACTGTTAAAGAACTAGTATTGTTTTAAATCACGTAACTGGCCAAGGTACAGCACTGTCACACAGCCCGACATCTTGGAAATTCACAACTTTGTGGAAAACAGTTACCAATATGACACCATTGAGTCGTTAGAAAAACACACAGAGTTTAACATAATAAATTATTATTGGAAATAAAATGTTTGTAAACATATCCTGATGGTTATAAGTTATTATTGAATGTCCTATACATGCACTGTGTCGTAACATTGTTACCTCAATATATTTTTCAATCTCGAAAATTATTATTATGTGGTAGAAATCTACATATCGATTACCACTTATGGATGGGGGTCTTATTGTAGTAAGGTATGAGTCATGCCATACTATAATCAGATCATTGAATTTTGTGATGTGATGTTGAAAGTTGGCAGTTGCTAATTTGCATTAATTCGAGTCAGTTATACATGGTGCCACCTGAAATGTTGTATTTTGTTAAAATATTCCTGTTATTCCTGTGCTTCCTATACATGTTAGACCAAAAGTGGATGGGCATGGTAACATTGTTGCCAATGGGAAGATAAATAGTGACCCATCCTCATATGTCCAGAATTTATGAAAGATGATTTACTGAACCATGGCTTCCCAGGTCAAACCTATGTCGTTGCCCATGGCAACATCACCATGGCAGTGAAAGTGAGGAGAATTTGTGTTGACAGTCACTAATAAGAGGCAGATTCAATGTCAATACCATTTATTCCTCTCATTCTGTGTGCCATATGATATGATTCCAGGGGTGGTGTCAACATTTGTGTTATATGATGCAATGATTCTGTCGGAGATGTTCTCAGAATTTTGGGTAACGGGGAAGGTTGAACACTTGTTGCAAAGAGACTAATTGATTCTAGTTATGTTTTTGTAATATAGTACTGAATTAGTAACATAAACTTGATGATGCCTATACGTGTGTACATAGGTGATTAGTTATGTTTCTGTACAAGAGCAATTCTATTCTGTTCTTGCCAACACCATTTCGACTTTCGACTTCAGCCATGCCACAATTACTGTGTGAAGATAATGGACAGAACACAGTGGTTCAATTCCACCTCCACTGTTTCAAAGCTTGGGCAGTTTCGTTCACCGTACTTTGCCTATGTCTTTTGGAAGAGGCAGTAAAAGCTGTTGGTCCCTTCGACCTGGTGTCTATGCCAGGGGAAGTAAAAGATCCCATGCAGGGAAAGGAACAAACCAGTGATGGACTCACTAACTCTAGAGAAGGAAACTCTTAGATACCTCGGTGCAGTATCCTAAGAGGACTTTGCTGAGTAATAATCCAGATCCAGATTCATTTATATCCACCATTGTCTATAGCCAGATACTCATATATATATATATATATATATATTATATGGAATGAATAACTTGTTTAGGCTTCGAAGCGGCAGCAAGAGGATTTGAACCTCGGTCCTCTTGAATAAGAGTCTGATGTTCTAACCACAGCTCCGCACAAGATATAAATTTATATTATTATAATGTCACTGCTGTTTTTAAAACATTGCTATGTAGATCAAAGCTATGCTTTCTTTCAAGCCTGTTTTTTTAACATTTATATATTGATGGTTTGCACAAGTGCACAGCATGAGCAGAATGTAGATTTATTTTTTATGGTCATTTGATAGAGCTACCTTGTCGTCAGAGGTCAGGAAAATAAACAGGCATTGTGTAGGTTTTATTTCTATGCAGGTACAAATTGGCAGAAATTGATTTAACATACAAAAGGCCTAATGGTGAGGTTAGACTTGCAAGCGAGGGAGCACACATATCAAGTGGTAGAAAATTGATTTAACATACAAAAGGCCTAATGGTGAGGTTAGACTTGCAAGCGAGGGAGCACACATATCAAGTGGTAGAAAATTGATTTAACATACAAAAGGCCTAATGGTGAGGTTAGACTTGCAAGCGAGGGAACACACATATCAAGTGGTAGAAAATTGATTTAACATACAAAAGGCCTAATGGTGAGGTTAGACTTGCAAGCGAGGGAGCACACATATCAAGTGGTAGAAAATTGATTTAACATACAAAAGGCCTAATGGTGAGGTTAGACTTGCAAGCGAGGGAACACACATATCAAGTGGTAGAAAATTGATTTAACATACAAAAGGCCTAATGGTGAGGTTAGACTTGCAAGCGAGGGAGCACACATATCAAGTGGCAGAAATTGATTTAACATACAAAAGGCCTAATGGTGAGGTTAGACTTGCAAGCGAGGGAGCACATATATCAAGTGGTAGAAAATTGATTTAACATACAAAAGGCCTAATGGTGAGGTTAGACTTGCAAGCGAGGGAGCACACATATCAAGTGGTAGAAAATTGATTTAACATACAAAAGGCCTAATGGTGAGGTTAGACTTGCAAGCGAGGGAACACACATATCAAGTGGTAGAAAATTGATTTAACATACAAAAGGCCTAATGGTGAGGTTAGACTTGCAAGCGAGGGAACACACATATCAAGTGGTAGAAAATTGATTTAACATACAAAAGGCCTAATGGTGAGGTTAGACTTGCAAGCGAGGGAGCACACATATCAAGTGGCAGAAATTGATTTAACATACAAAAGGCCTAATGGTGAGGTTAGACTTGCAAGCGAGGGAGCACATATATCAAGTGGTAGAAAATTGATTTAACATACAAAAGGCCTAATGGTGAGGTTAGACTTGCAAGCGAGGGAGCACACATATCAAGTGGTAGAAAATTTATTTAACATACAAAAGGCCTAATGGTGAGGTTAGACTTGCAAGCGAGGGAGCACACATATCAAGTGGTAGAAAATTGATTTAACATACAAAAGGCCTAATGGTGAGGTTAGACTTGCAAGCGAGGGAACACACATATCAAGTGGTAGAAAATTTATTTAACATACAAAAGGCCTAATGGTGAGGTTAGACTTGCAAGCGAGGGAACACACATATCAAGTGGTAGAAAATCAGCTCTTATTGAATGGATAAAGAACCAAATCTTGCAGGTCACTGTTCCAGAAATAAAGACGTGGTGAGAGAGAGCTGGTTTAATACTCGGCAACCAAAACCAAGGACCTAAAAGACCAGGAGACTGTGGCTAATTTATACAAAACAACTGAATTCAGGACAACTGTTCCTGAACTTGAAAAGGCTGTGCAAGACAGACAGCAATGGAGATGTGTCGTGAACAACTTTCATGGGACCTGTCCTCTGGAAAACTAGATGATGAAAGGGCATTTTATGAATGTGGATTTTAATTTCAATTAAGTTTTCTCTCTTTGACCTCTGAACTTCCAGCCAGCTAGCATTTGCAAGCTTTTGAGTGCAAATTACTATTACATATTTGGAATTAACTAGAAAATTGTCTCCCCTTTCCGTAAATATATAGTTTACTTGGTGAAATATTAAGGTAGCTAAACACATAAAAATACAAGTTTAGAACCACGTGTTGTCTTAAAAAAGGCTTGGCACATCTTCTACGTTATCACAATTTTGGCTGGCACTGAAACCGTTAAATAACCAGTTGATAGTGAGACTTTTGAAACGACCCCTATTTGATTATCCTATCACAGGCAGATGCATAAGTTGGTTGAGGAATGGAATGGCCTGTGATTCAGTAATGTCCTTGGAGCAAGGAGTCCAACATGCATAAATAATCCACTTCCTACAATTTCAAGTGCATTGCTTATATGACAGAGTAAACTGCATAGCACTGGCCCAGGGGGGAAGCTGTATTTTATAAATGCATTTGTGAATGAATGTATCCATGGCAGCTAGTGGAAATGAGTTATATCCGAGTCAGTTCTCTGCTGCTACGTGGACAGAGATCACTAGAGACATTGAGTTTCAGAAAGAGGGAGTTTTATGCATAAATCAGAGTGTCTTCGGGTACCGGTGAATTGCATGTAACGAGATTGTTGGAGTATCGGAGAATTCCCAAAAAATCTGAGTATTTCACATTCTCACCACTTAAGCATGCATAGACATTGCACATGTACTGTTAAGTGGTACATTTGCATGTTAATAATTGAAAAAATTAACAGTAGAAAATTCTTTGCAAACTATTATAAAAACATGTCTACTACTATGATTTTATAATTTTTTTCACGATGGATAGAAATCCAGGAAATTTCGTTATGGGATCATGTCATGAGATCACTATTTTTTTCAACTTGTGACTGTGGTTCGCGTATGGGATATTATCCCAGAAAAAAATCACTGAAATAGAAAGCACGAAATCATTTAAAAAAATCATCATGAAGCAAGTATTAACCGCCAAATTCACGTCAGCCACTTCTAAAACAACGATATACGCCAAGAAACTAACTCTGGTGAGTGAAGGACACTAGTAAATGACTTTGGGCAACCTTACACATACCAAGGAAAGTTTCCATGTACGAAATCAAACAATCAAAAGAAAACTTTGGCCATAATTTAATTATACAGCTCAATATTTCACCATGATGATGATGATGTTAATCTTCAATTATAAAATCTAAAACGATATCATCAGTTAGAATGTCTTTTATGTCACATTATGAAAATCTTTATGATGCTGTAAAAATGGCATGGATAGTCACTGTACTTATATCTAGATAATGTATTCCAGACACGCTGATCTGAACACAGTGCTGTAGATCTCTAGACATGGGCAAGTTGTGGCACCTTCTGCCCAGTGGCGGATTAAGACATTCATGGGCCCTAGGCACCCGGCACCTTCGTGGGCCCCAAGTAAACCCACCACAAGATTTTCAAGTTAGCAGTTCACTATTTATGTTTACACAGCATAATTTACACAAATGAACCATCAATAAAGCTAACGCACGAACAGTTCTTCTTTTAAAAGTCAACCATTGCAAGTTACAGATTGCAGATATTGTCGTGGTGTACGCTTGAGGAGTTCGATCCAGTATTGCTGCTCATTCTCCAGCTGCTTTGCGATCGCAGAATCAACATGGTGCGCTTTGGCATTTTTCGAACCCCTTCTTTACAGCTACTAAGTGACTATCGCTACGCTCATGTGTCGTGATTCTGTGTGCACTTTTCCAGTCATTGAAACCATTCAGAGAAAAGCTATCACTTCCGCTCCTGAATAGTTTACATACATACCAATAAACATTTCCAGTTGATGGAGAATACACCAACCAGTCCCTCATTAGCAAGCTTTCGAACAAAGAATTTCCATTGTACGTATTTTGTCTTGGACGTGTACGATCTCGCCGATGTGTGAAGATCCTTGTCCAAGTTCTGTGATGGTGGGTTTCTTGTAAAATGGTCTATCAATTCCTGAGTAATTTTCCAATCCGCCGGGTCGTCACTGTAAGCGTTCCAGAGGTCTGTCAGCTGACAGCCTTCTAGTGGTTCCTCACGTCCGCAGACTGTAGTAGGAGGGTCATCATCTTCTGCAGAAGCTATGGGATCGTTATCAGAACTGAAAAAAGGTGTCAACGATTCTGTAACTTCAGCCACCGGATCTTGAATGTCGTCACGAGCAGATACAGATGTAGACATATCGTCTTCTTCGTGTCCGGATGAACTGGGATGATCGTTGTCTCTCGGCTTCAAAAATCCCAGCAAGGATCCCTGGTTGCGTTTAGCTTCTTCGTTTTGTTTTTGTTTTTTCTGACGTTTCGAATGAACACTTTGGTATTTACGGATATATGCGTCACCACCTGGCATCAGTAGGCCCTACTGTGAACCTAAGAAAAAAGGTTGAGGCATCTTAGACACAGATTTCACGCGGATGTATCCAGCCGTTATTAAAACACAAATACACATAATTTAAATTGTGATTTACTCAGTCAATCCTATTTTGGGTTTGTTTATATTTTAACCACCTCATCATCCAAAGTGTGCTAATTTATTGAAATTATTTTGTAACTTCATCATTTATATGTACATGTGTATAATCTTACTTTTTAAATGTTGCTAACCTACTTAATCTAACATATAAGTTGTACGCTTACTTGGTGAATAACAATAAACTTAATTATTATAATCTATAAAATGCCGCCGTATCACAGAGGACATTAATTCCGTACACACCTCGTCACCGGTGAAAGTGTGAGCAACCTATATTACAAAAAGCCAAATCCTACAGGCAAGAATACTTTGCTGGCCTCTTTATTTGTTCCTGTAAGAAAACATGCAACAACAAACGTATTGGTAGACACTTCAACAAAATCCGCTGAGTGGCTCGTGCGGCATGCCAACAAATCGTGTCAGTTTATCTGCGCCGATTCTCGGCACCCGGGTTTTCCTTTTGTTTTAACTCCTGTGTTGTCGGATCTTTCCGTTCCTTTCTGTGACTTACAGCGGCAGATTGGACAATAGTAAGTTCCTTTTCATGATCGTCTGTTTTTGATTAAAATTGAACCAAAATTAAGGTGAAATGCATCGATTAGATGACATAGGTGTATTTCTGGTGTAAGTTTAGCAGACAAAGCTACTTATGACTCCATCCATATGTTTGTGACTTCTTCTAGAGGTCTTAGTCAGTCTGTATACGAAAAATTTTCCTGCTACGCGAATGCACATGGGTGTTTTGGAGTTTCCCTAGTTTGTGAAATTTCAAGTTGGAGAGTGAGATCGATTTAACCGAAATCATGACTTATTTACATTTCTATGAGTTTAATTCATTACAAATAATACAAAGCCAATATTTGTTTGATATTTGTTTTGCAAAACAAATTTTATTAATGATTATTAGTAATGGTACATTTTTATATATTTTTTTATTTTGTATATATATATTACTATAATATCAAGTAGTATGTTTACATAATGCATATTGCATGTATTCTTTTGTCTAAAATAAAAGATTGATTGATATTGATTAAACTTGTTGGGCCTGGCTGTGCTAAGTTAGTAGAATAATGAAATTATTATGTAATTTTTCAATGATTGAAGAAAAAAACTGCGCAAGAGATATTCTAAATAACTAGTTAATAATTAATTAATTGCTGTACTGAACCTGCAGTAAACTGTACATGCAGGATATTACAAAATGTTAGAATATATAATAAATTGTGTTATATTTATGCAATGACATTGTTTTTTTACACAAAAAACATTTAGCACTCTATATGGAACACCAACTAGTATATATTTATCCAATAATTATTTTACCATAGTCACCATGCAAGACTATTTTCGTGTTCTTTGGCAGGGAAAGAAAGCCCAGGCTCTGCCATGATTTCAAAAAAATTATATCTTCATAATCATGGAAGTTGTGGCTTTTTATTGAAATGTATTGGTTTGTTGAGATAGCATGCTGAGTAGCCATTGTTGATTTATTAAATGAGTTACTATTAATGATAAATGACTAATGTATATTTATGACCCTACTTAATGTGTTTTGAAATTATACAAATATCTTCATAATGATGGAAGTTTGGCATAAAAAAGGTGTTTACCTGTTGCATTTGCACATTCATTAGCCAATATTTACTTATTAAGTACATTAATAGGGTTATGAAATGACTGTGTGTTGCATATTTTATGACCCTGTTTAATGAATTTTTAAACCCTGAACAAATTATACAGATGTCTTCATAATCATGGAAGTGTTGTCCTTTTATTAAAAGGTGTAGGCCTACGCATTAATTAGCCAGTATTGACTTATTAATTGCACCAAGTGAGTTATAAATGGGTGTGTGATGTGTATTTATAACCCTGGTTAATGAGTTTGTAAACCCTGAACAAGTTATACAAACATCTTTATAATCATGGAAGCTATGGCCTTTTATAAAAAGGTTTTGGCCTGTTGAGTTTACGCATTAATTAGCCAGTATTGACTTAATAATTACATTAATTGAGTTATGAAATGAGTATGTGATGTATATTTATATGACCCTGGTTAATGAGTTTGCAAACCCTGAACAAATTATACAAATATCTTCATAATCATGTAAGTTATAGACATGTGTCGGTCAGTTGACTTCACGCACTAATTAGCCAATATTTACTTATTAATTGCATTAACTGAGTTACTCTTACAGATACATGACTGGATTATGCATATTTATGACCCTACTTAATGTGCTTGCAACTCCTGAAAAAAATTAGTAAAATATATGCAAAAATAAAAGTTATGCAATTTTAATCATACATTGATTGAAAGAAAATACAAAACTGAGTCTTTTTCCTGTATACGAGATAAACATTTATTTTTTATTTTTACCATGTTAAAATTGCAATATCTTTCGATCTAATAAAGATATATTAATAAAATAAGCAGTTTTTGGTTCCTTTACATTTCACCTTTCATTTAAATCAATTGCCAATGTTCTATCATATCTAATTTTTCTTTGAAGTGCCTAGTATTGGTGTAAAACTGTTACATTATTACCCGACCACAACTTATTCGCGTCAATGTTTCGTGTGCGTTCGCACTTCGCGGTTGCCATTTCGGAAAGCACTGCTGAAAACAGGGAGCGGCCATAACTTCTGAGGAGGGGAACCAAGGAATGAAGGAAAGGCTCAGTTTTTAGTGCACAGGATTTGGGGGTGAGTTGGATTTCAAATCCAGCAAATACGTCCCCCTCACTCGCTCCACGATAAATAATGATCACTCCTTAATAACACTTCTATAATGTCTGTAAAAAACATTAAAACATGTAAGGCCTACATCAGGATATGCCAAAACATAGCTATTTTCGTGGGCCCCATGCCTTCGTGGGCCCTAGGCACATGCCTATAGTGCTTATTGGTTGATCCGCCACTGCTGCCACCTACTGGATAGATGTAACACTACTATTGTCAGTACCTAATGCATTCACCATGTGGCGCCACATGCACACTGGTGTTTGTGCATTACGGGAACCACTATTTTGACCATCAGTTACGAGTGCAACTTCAAAACCTTGTCTTAAAAAACACCTACAGATGTTATGGACTACATTGGATAGTAGATATATTCAACATACACTTCTCCAGTTAAATCCAGTCTCTGTCTCTGGTCGTGTATTAGTATTACGAGTTCTAAGGAGGTTTAATCACTGCACTATTTACAGTTTCAGCACTTAGCATGTATTCAATCAGGTGCATTTTCGATAGTGCACCTTTGGTGTCCCCCAAATGTCTAATTCACGCCTTTGGTACCTCCCCAAACGGGAAAGTGCAGTTGCATTCCCAAAAACTTTCCTAATACTAATGCATGTATTATTAAAGGATCAATGTAGATTGGACATCAGGAAGCACTCGTTCTCACAGAGGACAATAAATGAATGGAAAAAATTGTCTACAGATTGTGTAACTGCTAGCAGCGTGAATATGTTTAAAAACAAGGTTGACACATATCTCAGGAGGGCGGGCTATAAGTAGATGAACATTGTTGGACTCTCGATAAGCCAATGGCTTCCTTGTCCACTTGCCATCTGGGCCTTTGGCTTGGATGGCAAATCTTGTTAAATTATGTATGTATGTTTGTCCGTTCGTAAGTCCGTACGTCCATCCGGGTACCCCTAGATCAACCGATGCTCTCACTGATCTTGTACCCATGGCTGGTCACTGGTGCTCCTCTGGTGATGACCTGACAATGTGTCTCCATCTTTGCAGGTCATTGCTGCCACTTGCAATTATAAGAAATCAAGATGTGTCCATTCTTTGATGTTGTCTGTCCAGTTCATTCTCTGTCTGCCTCTCTTCTCACTGTGCCTTGGAGTATAGCCATTGCAGACCTTGTGACTTGGCCATGCCGTCTTAGCTTATGTCTTCTTATTGTAGACAGGAGATCGTGTTAACTGATGTTTTGGTTGATTATATTGCTGACTTCCTCGTTGGTGACATGGTCCATGTGTGGGGTGCTATGGTAGCATCTCATCTCCACCACTTGTATTCTTCTGCTGTTACTGTAACGTCTCGCAAGTATAGAGGAAGATCGATGTAACCAGAGCCTACATTTATATTGGTATTGGTGCATCAGATTACCAAATACATGCGCTGTGCTAACGTTAACCCCTTGCTTGTTACAGGAGGCATACAAGGATTGGGTGTGTGCAAACACGCTTCCATATTTCCACCAGGGGGCGCCTATATCAGCTTGCAGCGACTATTGCCACATCGTTCAGAATCGCTGTCCATACTTTCTGCCTGAGCTAGAGAACCAGTACGCGGGGGAGGCAAGCTTTATATGTCCAGGTACGTCAATGACGCATTGACATAAAGCCATGACAGTGATTTCTTCCTGTCGTGAAGCTACTATGTTTGTTAGGGCTGTAGCAATGCATTGATGAATCGTGATACTTTTCTCACGATGCAGTACTAGTTATATTTTACAACAATCTCGATGCATGTACAATAATATTAGTTCCATCGTGTTGAAAGTTTAAACGATGTCAGAAGCAAGTCTTGGAAACCATTTTGAATCTACCCATTTGTAATGTAGTGAATGGCAATGGAGTGAAATTTGCTTGCTACTTGTCAAAAGCAGCTACGCCATCTAGCGGGTGTCGCCAAGATAGGGAAGAGACAAAAAGTGAACTACCCACATAGAAAATGCCCTGGCTTATATTGTTGTTTCAGCTATGTCGTTGTTTCAGTTGTGTTGTTGTTTCAGTTGTGTTGTTGTTTTAGTTACTTTGTTATTTCAGCTACGTTGTTGTTTCAGTTGTGTTGTTGTTTCAGTTACTTTGTTATTTCAGCTACGTTGTCATTTCAATTGTTTTATTGTTTCAGTTATGTTGTTTCAGTTACATTATTGTTTCAGCTGTTGTTGTTTTCAATTATATTGTTGTTTTCAGTTATGCTGTCGTTTTCAGTTATGATGTCATTTTTCAGTTATGTTGTCGTTTTCAGTTATGTTGTTGTTTTCAGTAATGTTGTTATTTTCAGTTATGTTGTTGTTATCAGTTATGTTGTTTCAAGTAAAATCAGCGATAATAATTTGCTGACTGTGATTTCAGACATACCAGTGTCATCAGTGATGTCGGGCAGCGCCGAGAGCCCTCTCTATATGTGTCACCATCCATGTCAAATGTCGGACATGTCAAATTTCTACAATGAGACGAACATATGTGTGCGTCATGTTGACAGACTATCACCGACACTGTCGACGTCATCATTGTCATCATCGTCACCATCTGTGTCATCAACGTCATCCGCCACTATTGGCAGTACCTCTATTGACAGTGATGAACATCATGTTGCCAGTAGCAACAGTAGTGTCAGTAGCATAGGTCACACACTATGTCAGACAACGCGTCACCATGTTCTGGTCATGCTGCTAGTGACATGTCACTGTCTATGGGTGACATACACTCAGAGGACTCTGATTTCTCAAACGTTTTACTGCGTCACCGGCTTGACATAGGCGAGTGTTCAGTAATAGGCTATGACTGCTGTACGTAATCATGATGATAATGTAATATTTATTTATATCTGTCGTATATTTGAAGTTGGCTTAAATTTTCTCTTAAACTGTGACATTTCTACAAAATTAAAGGTATAAGGTTTGATTATTTTTATCCTAAAATCATATTATGTAATATACAATAGTCCTATTCTAGCGTAACGACTGCCAAAATGTGATTTCATGTAGCATTTTTTTATGTGTTGATAAAATTTCTTGAGGTCAGGGGTTCACGTGATCACATCATGAACATTAACACCTGCAAAATACATTCCTCCCCGCATGCAACATACTCGTGATATTCACCCTGAAAAATCCAAATTAAGCACATCACAGTCGAATTATTGTGTTCGACCTATTAAGCGTACATGCCCTAATTAGCATGCACCCCTTTTTTAATCAGCAAAATCCATAATTATTGTAATTTTACTAGTGTGGAACAACTGAAAATTTTCGCCATCTAGTGTTAAGCAGTTGGCACCGCTTTTCAGTTGTTCTACACTAGTCACCAAATGACACCACTAGTGTTAAACAGTTACTTTATTGTCTTGAGAAACAAATTATGGTGCATGCTTATAAAAACAGATTTGTTGACATTTTTCCATGTCCCATTTTTTCCAAACGTACTGTAAGCTTGTTAGGTCAAATATAGTATATTGAGCAACTGTGGTTCATTGAAACACAGTTTTGCTGTCAAGACGATAGACTGGATATGGTTTATAATCTAAATTACGTGATTTTACGATTAAAAAACCAGACCTTGCACCCTTTAGTTGGGCATAGACATTCTCTATCAAATATGATATTTCTAAAAAATCAAGTTGTTTTAACAACTGAAAATCAAGAAAATAAACAGATTGAACATGGA
Organism: Lamellibrachia columna; assembly: GCA_963662155.1. NCBI lineage: Eukaryota > Metazoa > Annelida > Polychaeta > Sabellida > Siboglinidae > Lamellibrachia > Lamellibrachia columna. The sequence goes on from OY759268.1 coordinate 14,654,301, forward strand.
GTGTGATTCCTATACTTTGATATTATAAATAGGGATTCCCTGTCACACATGATACAGTGTCATCAGTAAGCAAGCATCCCCTAGCCCTCTCATACAGTATTCCATTAAGAAGTCATCAGTAAGCATGCATCCCCTAGCCCTCTCATACAGTATTCCATTAAGAAGTCATCAGTAAGCAAGCATCCCCTAGCCCTCTCATACAGTATTCCATTAAGAAGTCATCAGTAAGCAAGCATCCCCTAGACCTCTCATACAGTACTCCATTAAGAAGTCATCAGTAAGCAAGCATCCCCTAGCCCTCTCATACAGTATTCCATTAAGAAGTCATCAGTAAGCAAGCATCCCCTAGCCCTCTCATACAGTACTCCATTAAGAAGTCATCAGTAAGCAAGCATCCCCTAGCCCTCTCATACAGTACTCCATTAAGAAGTCATCAGTAAGCAAGCATCCCCTAGCCCTCTCATACAGTACTCCATTAAGAAGTCATCAGTAAGCAAGCATCCCCTAGCCCTCTCATACAGTATTCCATTAAGAAGCCATCAGTAAGCAAGCATCCCCTAGCCCTCTCATACAGTATTCCATTAAGAAGTCATCAGTAAGCAAGCATCCCCTAGCCCTCTCATACAGTATTCCATTAAGAAGTCATCAGTAAGCAAGCATCCCCTAGACCTCTCATACAGTACTCCATTAAGAAGTCATCAGTAAGCAAGCATCCCCTAGCCCTCTCATACAGTACTCCATTAAGAAGTCATCAGTAAGCAAGCATCCCCTAGCCCTCTCATACAGTACTCCATTAAGAAGTCATCAGTAAGCAAGCATCCCCTAGACCTCTCATACAGTACTCCATTAAGAAGTCATCAGTAAGCAAGCATCCCCTAGCCCTCTCATACAGTATTCCATTAAGAAGTCATCAGTAAGCAAGCATCCCCTAGCCCTCTCATACAGTACTCCATTAAGAAGTCATCAGTAAGCAAGCATCCCCTAGCCCTCTCATACAGTATTCCATTAAGAAGTCATCAGTAAGCAAGTATCCCCTAGCCCTCGCATACAGTACTCCATTAAGAAGTCATCAGTAAGCAAGCATCCCCTAGCCCTCTCATACAGTACTCCATTAAGAAGTCATCAGTAAGCAAGCATCCCCTAGCCCTCTCATACAGTATTCCATTAAGAAGTCATCAGTAAGCAAGCATCCCCTAGCCCTCTCATACAGTACTCCATTAAGAAGTCATCAGTAAGCAAGCATCCCCTAGCCCTCTCATACAGTATTCCATTAAGAAGCCATCAGTAAGCAAGCATCCCCTAGCCCTCTCATACAATACTCCATTAAGAAGTCATCAGTAAGCAAGCATCCCCTAGCCCTCTCATACAGTACTCCATTAAGAAGTCATCAGTAAGCAAGCATCCCCTAGCCCTCTCATACAGTATTCCATTAAGAAGTGTCAAATTTATTGAAGCACCAAAAATACCTCACTAAGAATTTGCTCACATTCAATGAACAAAGTCTGATAATTGTTTATCGTAAAAAAATTTATATAGTGTAAGCTATCTGTTCCAACATAGTGGCTGCCCAAATGTGTCTTAACAAACCTGGGCTAATTGTTTATCGTAAAATTATTTTATGTAGTGTAAACTATATTTGTATATCTTGGCTGCCCAAATGTGTCTTAACAAACCTGGGTTAGCTCTGATGCTGTAAACTATTTTTGCCATTTTGGCTAAAGCCCTAAATATTTTGGTTAAATACAAATTGCTTTAGCCAAATTTTTTTAATGCCCATCAAGAAAACAAATGCTTATGTATTCTGCAGACTTTTCAACGAAAATACAGGTGGCAAAATTGGCTCAAGTGGGTTACTTTTGTTTAGCCAAATCCGATGCCATGGTAGCGCTAGCCTAGAAACCACAATTTGTTCATATAATTTGACCTTTATCTGTTTAAGTTGAATGTTTACATTGCAAGATGAACGGCAAGGTCGATATTCGTAAGATGATAATATTCAAATTATATTACATAATTGTGGTTCATTGAAACATATCTGTGGGTCCAGCAGGGGGTTAGAATGGATATTCTATATTATTATGATTTTATGATAAAATATTATCAGACTTTGTACCTTTAGAATTGCTGAATGAACATCATTATATTGAAATATATGATTCCAATAAAACATGAGTTATTTTTTACAATGACGCTAATCAAGTTAAATACTATTTTGACCCCAGCAACTGAAAGGGTGTAATATACAATTTAAATGACTCCACACCTGCATGCAGTGAAAAAGTGACCCATGCAACTGAGGATTGGTCTGACCTCAGCTAGCAAAACTCATTGGGTCAATGATAGCCAGCGGAGAAAACACTGGACATCGCAGGGATTGACCACTGTTGAATCTCAAGTCTGCAATCCAGGCAGTAGCTCACTCTATCAAGTGCACGTGCATGCACACACGTGCGCGTGCACACACGTGCAAACATGCATTAGTATGTATGGCTAGAAGGCGTGAAATTGAAATGTCATGTATGTGTGCGCATGTTGACAGTTGTATGAATCATGATGTGTGTATGTGAAATGATTAAAATGTACATACATATAGGTACAGTACATGTATTCACGATGTACACCTCTGATTGCTAGATAGATGTCAATGTACCGACCGACCGTTTCACCCCAATTAGACGCCCAGTGTACGCTGATAAAGGCCATTATTGTTTCCATTATTTTGTTCCAACAGAATGGCTCCGTGTTGGAGGGGTCACTCAACACATTGCCCATATACCATTCTTGAGACAAATTCCACGTTTTTATGGTTGGTATGTCCAATGCACATTAATGCACACAATGTATATAATATATATGTATAATTTATAATTAGTCAATTATCACTCATCATCTATGACATGAAACAATGCATATTTTACATGTTAAAGGGTATATACCGTATTCGACCTAATAAGCGTACGCCTTAAAAAAATTGCGCCATGAAAAATATAAAAGAATCTGTTCTTATAAGCATACACCAAGATGTGTTTCTCTAGACAAAAAGGTAACTGTTTAACACTAGTGGTGTCATTCGGTGACTAGTGTAGATCTACTGAAAAGTGGTGCCAACTGCTTAACAACAGATGGTGACACTTGAGTTGTTCCACATTAGTCATATTACAATAATTATGGATCCTGCTGATTAAAAAGGGAGTGTACGCTATTTATGGCATGTACGCTTAATAGGTCAAATACGGTATTTGGACTATGGCGTTATAGGATGTATATTTCAATCCGCTAAACTTGAAAAGGATGTCTTTTTGACAGATGTTCTAAAACTTGTCTGTGGTTGTTAAACACATTTTCAAGGATAACACACCAGCAATGTATTGAGTGGCTCCCCCTGGAGGTACTTTATAATCCATTTTCCAAAACAATCTTGGAATATGAAGATCACCTAACTGCCTGTTAAAGCAGTGCATCAACTAGGTGAACAATGGCGGCACCTGGTGAATGAGTGGCGCCATCTGGTGAACTTGAATACAACTATTTTGTTTACTATTTCAAAAAAATTTAATGCATTTCTTAAGCATATTAAGTGACACATATTTCAACAAATGCATTTCTTAAGCATATTAGGTGACACATATCTAATATCAGAAACACCGAATGTCCCCAGCTGCTGTTGATTTCACATTAATTACATCACAGAAACAGAATAATTAACAGGTTATACGAATTGTGGGCTGCATTTTAACTGACATTGTCAGTGGAATAGACAAAATAAAGATTGTCATACAACATGACCTTTGTCTTTACTGTACTTGTATATGTCAGTTAGACACAATCAGCCAGGGATTTTTCTGAAAAATGCTAGTTTAAGCAATTGTTTTCGCTTGAACCCCCCTGCCCCTCCTACGACGGGCATGAGTACCCATATTAAACAATGATTGCTTCATTCAAGAGCACACAAACCATTATTATCCAGGTTCCGTTATGTGACGCAACCGTTTGTCGCACGCATTATCGCCTGAAGTCAAACCGTAATTTTTATTGTGACGGAAATTATACATGCACGTGGTCCATGAATATGATATATATATATATATATGATGTGTCATCAACATTTTCTGCCGTCAGCAAGTGTCACAGTGTATGTTAGGTCATGTGACCTATCCAATCATTCCGAATAATATGAAGCCCATAACATCATAGGTGCAGTACGTAGAACAGCGGTAACCGCTAGAAACACTACAGTACGTAGGTCAGCAATATCCTCTAGAAACGCTAGAGTACGTAGATAAGCGGTTCCACTAGTAATGCTAGAGTACATAGATCAGCATAAACGCTTTAGTATGTAGTAGATAAGCGGTATCCCCTAGAAACATTTGTTTACATAGATAAGCGGTAACCTCTAGAAAAGCTAGAGTACATAGATCGGTGGATAAAAGGCTAGAGTATGTAGTTCAGCAGAAAACGCTAGAGAACGTAGATAAGCGGCACCCGCTAGAAATGCTAGAGTTCGTAGATCAGCGGAAAACGCTACAGTACGTAGATCAGCGGAAAACGCTACAGTACGTAGATCAGCGGAAAACGCTACAGTACGTAGATCAGCGGAAATTGCTAGAAACGGCCAGAGTACGTAGATTAGCAGTATACACTAAAAACGCTAGATTACATAGATCGCCAGTAACCACTAGAAATGCTAGAGTACGTAGTTCAGCAGTAACCACTAGAAACGCTAGAGTACGTAGTTCAGCGGTTACCATTTTAGCCATGGGCCAAAGTTTTTGACATAAGGCACACGGTCTTCAGTCTCAAAGTTTCGTTTGTGTGCCTTGCTGTCATTCGTCTCTTTCATTGTGGATCTTCCGGGGGGGGGGGACTCCCAATACGTCGACAGTATACCATCCTTGAGAACAATTCCACATTTTATGGGTATGTTTTGTGTGCTGAAGCACGTTGAAGCATGTAACACGTTGGGGTAATTAAGGGTATATATTTACAATAAGAGCTGTAATTTATGTAATTTTAGTTAAAATTATCCTATGAATAAGTGAATTAATCTGTCATGGAACAATGCATATGTTGCACTTTAAACGATATATTGCGCTTAAGAACATCTTGAAACTTCAACCTGTGCAAAATTGTTTGGCAAGGGTAGTTACCCGATCTCCTCGTTTCTCTCACTCAGTACCACTTCTTAAATCATTGCACTAAATCAGGCGACACTTAACAGTAAAACAATAAAAAAAATTTATTAGTTCGTGGTAACTCCAAAAATGCTACCAGTATTAGCAAAGCACAAACGGAGTGGTACGTGCAGTGCAAGTTGAGGGCATGTCCGGTGCTCTAAATAATTATTTAAAAAGACAGTGAAAACAATAGTTTACCATTGTCTGTAGAAATGTGTATTTCTTGCAAAATAACATTAGTATTGTATGTAAGCAACTAATAGGCATATATATATATATATATATATATATATATACATATACATATATATATATATATATATATATATATATATATATATATATATATATATATATATATATATATATATACACATATATATATTTATATTTATATATATATATATATATATATATATATATATATACATATATATATATATATATATATATATACATACATACATAGATATACATACATACATACATAGATATTATATGTATGTATATATATATATATACCGTATCTTTATTCCTCCACTTTTTAGAGTTATTTCGTTGATTCAATTTCCCACTGGTGTGTATCTATGAGTGCGTGTGATTGTCGCATTATGATTGATACAAAGCGGACATTTGTAACACGACATCCTGTTTATAAACCATGCGATTATTTATTGTTTTCCCTTATTGTTCGAAACAAAAACTTGCATAACTAGAAATGTATCACGAACTAACAGCACGGGTGGTTCAACAAACATTTATTTCTAGAACAAGAACATGGATTAACCGTCCAAGTGGTTCCACAAATGTGTACTTCTAGAACATGAACATGGATTTACCGTCCAAGTGGTCCCACAAACTTGTACTTCTAGAACAAGAGCATGGATTAACCGTCCAAGTGGTTCCACAAACTTGTACTTCTAGAACATGAACATGGATTAACTATCCAAATGTTTCCACAAACTTGTACTTCTATAACAAGAACATGGATTAACCATCCAAGTGGTTCCACAAACTTGTACTTCTAGAACAAGAACATGGATTAACTATCCAAGTGGTTCCACAAACGTAAACAACATTAACTAGAACATAAATGAGCAACCCAAGTGTTTCAGCAATCACAAGCACGTCATTAATACATAGACAGTAAGGTCAGAACTGTAATATTATGTGACAAAACGCTGTTGAAAAGTTAAAACAATGGAAGTCCATTTCGACCTGCACCAGGTGGTTGGTTGGATAGGGGATAATTTATTTTGTCCCGACAGCAGAAAAAGATAGATAAATTACATTGCGAGGCAATATAAATTATACATATATACATGATACATGCAAATACTGAACTGTACAATATACAATAACAATTAATAAATAATCAACAATGGAATACATTATGCAACAACAGTTGCTGTGGGACGGGAGACTCATAGTAAGACCAAAACTGGTCGCTATCGTAGGAGCCACCGATATTATAAATAACATTTATTCCTTACACATCTATTTCTACATTTTAGATAGCAAAAAACAAAAATGATTATGTCAAAACGTCAGTTTGTTGTTGTCTGTCTCTTACGTATATTACGTTGGATATGTGTTTATTACATTAACTTCTAACACACAAAAATGATTATGTCAAAACGTCAGTTTGTTGTTGTCTGTCTCTTACGTATATTACGTTGGATATGTGTTTATTACATTAACTTCTAACACACAAAAATGATTATGTCAAAACGTCAGTTTGTTGTTGTCTGTCTCTTACGTATATTACGTTGGATATGTGTTTATTACATTAACTTCTAACACACAAAAATGATTATGTCAAAACGTCAGTTTGTTGTTGTCTGTCTCTTACGTATATTACGTTGGATATGTGTTTATTACATTAACTTCTAACACACAAAAAACACTTCCACTGTTTCGTTTCCTCGACAGAAAGAAACCAATGAATATCAATTGTCCTGTTTCAGAAGTCAATCTAACAGATTCATGTCCAACCAATCACATGGTACAAATAAAACTTGACGTCCATTTTTTTTTCAACTGCGAAATATAACTAATTTACCTGATTAATGTATGAGATTATACCAAACAATGGTCATTCAAGAATAGGCCAATGCATTTTTTAATTATGAAGTTGTCAATAATTATGAATGTATCTGTCTCATGTTCGCTTATTCCGGACAAATATTTCCTTTAGTTGGCACCACACGATAATGGCTGTTGCCATTCCTCTCAAATAACCTGTTATGATGGTAATTTGCCTTGTAATGTACATGGCAAACTCCGTTTTGGAAGTCTATAGCAGCGCAGTGTACCACACGTTCCATGCAAATTTCTTGACAGCTTTTCAAAGTTTTCGCGTCAGATCGCAATTCGCCGTCGGAATGTCTTTGATTACGAATCTCCTTCAATTCTCCAACACACTCTGCAAAGGGAACACACTGGTTATGCGTAGCCGAACCGTGTGAACGGACAATAAGATATAATATAAAACTTCATCCAAAATGTCAGACCATGTTCGCTAGCCAGGGGTGGTAGTTGTGTTACAGTATCACTGGCAGCGATCTTCTGAAACGTGCATTTGTCAGTTTGTCCCACGCTGAATTTTTTTTACTTCGTTCCAATTTCTGTCTTGGTCGACGTGTTTCTTGGAACTAGACATGCCCGCGCACAAACTTCAAAGAGCGTTCCCATGAAATGGCCGTCTTTACCCGTCCGACCAGCGACGACACGTAAACTACAAATTAAAGCAACTGAAAAATCAGCGTTTCAACGGGTTGATCTGCAAGAGGTACTGATGTAGTCAAAAGCCCCTGGCGGCGAAGATGGTCTGACTTGACCACTGATTGCTGACCGCTGGTTGGGCGTGCGCACAGTCTGAGTGTCTACGATGGAAGTAGTGCACATAATATACGCATCCTTCGCTCTACAGTTTCAACAACAAAAGGCCTGTTTTATTCATAATTCCGATACTTCTGATCTCTTTCCCAATGTTACTGATGACATTAACTGGTCAACCAGATCCCATTTCAGAGGTCAGACCACAGTGCAAAATTGTATTTTTGACCATGTTAACGTTTTGTCTGATTATAAAAAACGTGACAGTAAAAAAACATAATAATTCACAGCAACTGCCAACATCTCATTGACATGCTGACCAAGGTTGGTCAAAATTACATACCTCCAGCCCTTTTTAAACGTCCCGATTCCCGCCAATATACACAAAAATAGTAGTGTTTTCATGCGCCCACGTAGACTGTAGCAGAAAAATTCTCAGAAATCCCCCCTTAAACTCTTTCACAGCCAATAACTTATAAAAAACAAACATGTGAATAAGCCTGCTCAATGCATGTGAATATGCATGCTCATCATTCCTAAATAGGAATGTCAACTGTGTTTGACCCCTTCAGTGTACATCGTGACTGACTCTATTTCCTAACCGTTGCAGATATGCTCTTCCTGTCTGTGTTGATAGTACGTTCATGTACAAAATTAGACAAACGTTTGACAGGATCCATAACTGCATCCACCCTTTTTTCACCCCTCTCCATAAACACCCTCGCTTTCGTCTTAACAGCACTATTAACAACGTTGCCTTCATCTGTTTCCCATCTGTCTTCAGCACACTCGGGGATACTTGGTAATATTAATTATTTTAACACTTTCGATTTTATCATATAGTCTCATAACAAATCAAAATCTAGAAAATCGACAGGACCATAACAATACTCACTTTCACAATCCCGTCCACTGTAATTATCACTGCAAATGCATTGATAACCACTTCCGGTGGTTTTGCAAATACCCCCATGTTTGCATGGACTTGACTTGCAGGCACCATGCACTAGACAATTAAAGAAAATATATTTGTATATATGCTAGATGTATGCAACTAGAAATAGTCCAGGTGAGAGATAATTTATATGCCGGAAATAATTGCACTGACCTGAAGGTTACATGTTAACAGCAACATCACGTCATAACGAAAAAACCTTCATATAGAGTTAGTCTCTTCATGACATTAAGTCTGGTTATTGTAGATCATATGGAATGGGAATCTAACCTTCACTATAAACATTTATAAAAAAACAAAGGCACTTCTCTAGCCATCTCCCAAAAACAACGACAACATCTCTGAATACATCGGTAACAATTTGCATTTTGAAATACCGTATTCGACCTATTAAGCGTACATGCCCTAATTAGCGTACACCCCCTTTTTAATCAGCAGGATCCACAATTATTGTAAGTTGACTACTGTGGAACAACTGAAAAGTTTAGCCATCTGGTGATAAAGAGTAGGCACCACTGTTCAGTTGTTCTACTCTAGTCACCAAATGAAACCACTAGTGATAAACACTTGCCTCATTGTCTCGAGAAACACACTTTAGTGTACGCTTATAAGAACATATTCCTTTACATTTTTCCATGACAACATTTTTCAAGCTTATTAGGTCGAATACTGGTACATAGTAATTTCAATTACATAAACGCATATTCTATTTGCTCCAAGTATAGTTGCAAAAAACTATCGACATTCTCAAACCGCACCAACCAGCGTGATAATGACTTTTCTTGCAATTTCTGGTCCGTTGACGTCGTCACACAGTAGACTAATAATTAATACTCCGCTGACATACTGAGTAGTGCTACAAATAAATCTTACCTTTTCCAAAAACTAACACCTCGCAAAGTGTAAGATTTCCAGCGCTGCCTAGCTTTCTGATCACCACTTCGCGTCCAGTCGCCGCAATGGAATTGTTGACACAAACGAATGAGTTTATCTCACCGGTACTCATACTATGGTCTGGTCCACATTTTTGTTGGTAAACTTTGTTTTCGCTTCCATGAAACACAATAGTAATGTCGAAATGTTGTTCACCTGAAGAAAACGAAATGTCAATGATAATTACCGTTCGCCTGACAAAAAGACAATGTCATTGTGACCACATGGTGATGATAATAATTTGTGTAACATTTGTAGCAATGAATTGTGGTGATGTTGTTACTATTATGTTGATGTTACCTGTATGTTTTGATCACAATTGTGGTGATGTTGTTACTATTATGTTGATGTTACCTGTATGTTTTGATCACAATTGTGGTGATGTTGTTACTATTATGTTGATGTTACCTGTATGTTTTGATCACAATTGTGGTGATGTTGTTACTATTATGTTTATGTTACCTGTATGTTTTGATCACAATTGTGGTGATGTTGTTACTATTATGTTGATGTTACCTGTATGTTTTGATCACAATTGTGGTGATGTTGTTACTATTATGTTGATGTTACCTGTATGTTTTGATCACAATTGTGGTGATGTTGTTACTATTATGTTGATGTTACCTGTATGTTTTGATCACAATTGTGGTGATGTTGTTACTATTATGTTGATGTTACCTGTATGTTTTGATCACAATTCTCTAATAACCCTTAAACAAAATTTCAACATTAGAGAAATTTGAACACCTTAATTTTAACATGTGACACTAACACTGTAGCGGTGGATGCAAGTTATATTCTTCCTAAACTCCTAAACATGTAGTCTAAACAAACTCCATGTAGCCAAATCCTATACACACCCCTGCATATTATTCGTTTTCAAAAAAATCTATCCTAAATTTAATTAAGAAATTTAAATGAATATACATGTACATTTAACCAAAAATAAATGTCGTTTTGTGTGAATTAGTTTCTGCTCTCGATTGACATAAATCATGTTTGTGGACAGAGATGATCGAAGGTCACAAGGAAATATAACGGAACAGTTGTTGGAAGATGTTCATGGCGTCTTGGATTTGTCCTCTCAAATGAATTTTTTTATCAATCGAGTCATATCAAAACACTTTAATCAGCACTAATCAACAATACTATAATTACATCATTTTTATGCATCTTGTAATCACAATACTACCTTACATTCCGACGTCTTTAATATATTAAAGGTGTCTCACAGGCAAAGCAACTAATGTCAATTGGAAGTGGTTTTGTCATGTGAAAGAGACTTCATGAACACCATGTCGATTACAAAATATAGCAAATAGTTGGTTGAAACAACGTCCTAACTTAGCTAGGAAACCAATGTTAGTCATTTTCTGCACTTGTTGTTTTCATTATGTTGCCCAGTGAAATGCACAGATACAGCTAGCTTTTGCAAAATCAGTAGACCACTCGTACAATTCATTTATCATAATTATACAAACAAACTAATTAGTCCTTTTAGCATTATAGTTCTGCTTAGTGTGATGTTCTTCGCTTCCCTAAGGGTAAAACATCATCATATGTGAAAACTAGAACTCTTTTAGACTGTCTGCGATTCCATTTTACGGGAAATATGGACCATTTGGGAATTGCACTGGAATTATGTACAAGGTTATGCTTTGTTTCACATAGGGCTGAAGCTACTCCCAACGAAAACTTTAATGCTAAATGGCACCTTTGCGTAGTGCATCGATCACGAATCGTACGAGACGGTGGCGAAGCAGCGCAAGTACTCGGATAAAAGTTTTCTTCACAGCACGAAGCAGAAAGAATGCAATTAAGACAACGTTAGCAACATACCACAGCAATCAGCACGATTTGCTATATCCACTGTGTACACAAGAATATTGTTGTTAAAAGTAATCATCCACCAAGGATCATGTTCGTTTTCCGTCATGGAGCAGCTGTTGTGTGCAAAGATACCGTCTGCGTTGCCGTCCGTCGCCCTCTCGGCCCGGCTTTCCCGGAACGTAGACGACTGTGTTGCCATCCCGTCAAGGGCGAGATTTCTATATTTCTCGTAGGCTGCCAACAAAATGTAACGTTGCTCGATAACTAACGATTTATCTTCAAGGACCGAATGCTGTGCTATTGTATGCGTTTGTAAATACGTTTGTATATGTTTTGTTTCTTTATAACGCTGTATATATGTTTTATTAATAAGCAGCCGTAAAAAATATTACTAGTTCCAAGAGTTTACAGATGCAGGTACATAATCAACATTGATAAAACTTTGAGAAAATGTTGGGAGAATAAAATGAATTCATATTTCTTATTAACACAATTAGAAAGTTTACTCGAGTCTCCACGTTTCCGCAAACAATTCATAACTAAGGCAAACGATGATCGTCTAAAGCACACGGTGTGAGTAAACGTCACAGTTGTGTTAGGAAGACATTTTAATATATACTGTCAAAACCTACCAACCGATAACATAATGTGTTTCGTGCAAAATAGTGGGCTTATATTGGGCTGGTTAGTCGATATTGCCACTCATGAACAGCTGTCTTACTGTGTTATACAACGCTGTAAGCTTACCTCGCCCATAAATCATGACCTCACAAAGTGTAAGAGATTCGCCTCTGCCATATTGTGTGATCTTCAGAATTGACCCGAAGGAACCACTAGGACAGGTGAATGAACGTGTCTCTCCAGTGCCCATACTATTGTATCCGGAACCGCATTGTCTATGTCTTCCTTTATATGGACCAACGGAGATGTAGAACATGTTTAGTTTGTCACCTGATGAACAAAACATGTCAACATGACTTTCAAATTGTGATGATTATAATCTACAGTGAGTATGTTTGTAGGTACGTTTAACAAGATTTAACAAGATTTGCCATCCAAGCCAAAGGCCCAGATGGCAAGTGGACAAGGAAGCCATTGGCTTATCGAGAGTCCAACAATGTTCATCTACTTATAACCCGCCCTCATGAGATATGTATCTACCTTATTTTTAAACATATTCACGCTGCTAGCAGTTACACAATCTGTAGACAATTTGTTCCATTCATTTATTGTCCTCTGTGAGAACGAGTGCTTCCTGATGTCCAATCTACATTGATCCTTTATTAATTTTACCTCATGTCCTCTAGTTCTGCTATCCTTCTTGAGTGAGAAAAACATATTTCTATCAATATTTTCATACCCATTCAATATCTTAAAAACTTCAATCTGATCTCCTCTTAACCTCCTTGTCTCTAGAGTTGTTAAACCACATTCTTTCAGGCGTTCGTCATAACTAAGGTCTCTCAGTGCTGGAATCATTTTAGTTGCTCTCCTTTGTATGCGTTCAAGCGTATCTATATCCTTCTTACGATATCGTCTCCATGCTTGCATACAGTATTCTAAATGAGGTCTAACTATTGCTATAACACACTGCTCTGAAACTTTCATATCAGCGCTTATTGTAACTCCTAAGTCCTTTTCTTTTACAGTAGTACCCAGAACAGTATCTCCCATTTTATAGTTTACATTCAAGTTCCCATGTCCTGTATGTAGGCATTTACATTTCCCAAAATTGAACAACATCTGCCATTTCAGAGCCTGTATGCTGTGCTACTCCTCCAAGACGCTTTGCGTCTCGGGTGTCAAACTTTCAGGGGAACATTAACCGACCCCACGGACGGATCATCTCCGTTTTATTTTAGTTTATTTAGTTTCGAAATTCACCCCGTTATCACCATTTCTACGAACACTCGAATTACCCTTCGAATGGTTACGTAAACTGTCCGCGAACAATTACGTACAATTGTTGACAACGTGACGATACTTGTCTTGATTGTCCGAAGTTACGTAATACAAAGGCAAGGCGTCATTAGACGTTACGATAGATGCCAGCATTACGTCGCAATTTCGAGAGTAACATTCCAAGAAGCCAACAAGATATTGCCTGCCAGCACCAAGTACCAAGGCATAGGTGGATGTTTCTGTGGTAATGTTGTGTATCCAGGCATTTGATCAAAGCACAAACTACCAAGTTATCCCGTCAGGAGGAAGGGAATTTTTCTAGTAATTGTTTGGAATAGCAAAATGCAGTGATGTGTTTTGCTGTTATCTCATAATATATTATGCATATTCTACTGGAAAACCACAACACACAATGTGAACTGTTGCATATGCCCCTGACATATCCCATAATGGATTCCCACGAAACATCCACATGGTGGATTGCTTCATTCCAATATTCTTGGATTCCAATGCCTTGTACTTCCGTGGGGCTTTTCCTCGATTGGAATATAGCTCTGAATATTGCTTGGCACATACCTATTTTTTTCACTTTCAATTAATATGACCTTGCATCAGTAATATATTTGATATTGAACCTATGCAGAATATATAGGTATGCAATGAGTCGTTTATTATATATATATATATCAGCTATATATATATATATATATATATATATATATATATATATATATATATATATATATATATATATACACACACATATATATATACACGTATATTCATATATATATATATATATATTTAGCTGATATATATAATAAACGACTCATTGCATCAAATATATAACTGATGCATATATATATATATATATATATATATATATATTATACATATATACACATATATATAATATTATATATATATATATATATATATATATATATATATATATATATATATATATATATATATATATATATATATATATATATATATATATATATATATATATATATATATATATATATATATATATATGGAGATGCTCTTGAAATACTCGGTGTTACCCAGCGCAAGCACAGTGAAAATTACACAGAGGCAATGAACATCCTCGACAACATGCACACTTCATATATCTCACATGGATAAACGACAAGAATTCGCCATCAAAAGCAACATCCTATCGCCACTACAAGCAGCCAGCACAGGAAAGGCTACGTGCTATGAAGGAGGCCTGGTGGTCTGATAGAGCTAGCGAGATTCAACAAGCATCTGATCAGAAGGACGCAAAACGTTTCTATGATGGTCTCAAAGCAGTGTATGGGAACCAGCCATGTGGGGTGACACCACTCATGAGTGCCGACTGAACAACACGTATTACGTATTAGATCGAAGTGAAATTCTCAAACGATGGGCTGAACATTTTAATGATGTGCTAAACCGACCATCAGCCATCTCATTGGCAACACTCGATGAAGTAACACAACATCCAATCATCCATGAACTAGAGGCACGTCCAAATATCGCGGAAACCACTCAAGCGTTAAAGAAACTGAGAAGTGGAAAAGCTGCGGGTTCAGATGCAATTGCTGCAGAAATATACAAACACGGAGGAATAAACCTCACTAAACGACTTGTCCAACTCTTCGCCGTCATCTGGGACAGCAGATCCGTCCCGCACTACTTCATAGACGCATCGCTTGTACATATCTACAAGTGAAAGGGTGACAGAGCCACCTGCGACAACCACCGTGGCATATCCATGCTATGCATAGCATACTCTCAACGAATTTCGAACAACGCCCGAAAATGTGCGTGCATCCCTGCCATCAAAGTTCAGTGGAACCTGTTTGGAAGCCCCTGCACAGCTGGCCATAGATCAACATTTCATACCCGCTGATGTTGCTGGCTGGCGAGGACGGTCACGAACAACACTCGCAACAGCCCTCGACAAAGATCAGTAGGAAGTCGGCAAGCGTCTTCGAAACCATTGAGATCTAGACTGGCTGAGACCACACAACAGAAATCAATGGAAGAACTTAAGCCAGAACATCTTGAAAGTGGCACATGCGATACTGTCCCCACTGTTGCAGTGAAGAAGTGACGCGAAAGTGCAATTGCACGCACGCACGCACGCACGCACGCACGCACGCACGCACACACATTGCAACCGACCATTGTTAACAACTTACCACAACAATCACCACGATTTGTTATCATTACTGTCTCCACAAGAACGACATTCTTGAAAGTAACCATCCACCATGGGTCATTGTCGGCTTTTGTCATAGAACAGCTACGGTGTTT
>OY759268.1:14675242-14780242 GCA_963662155.1 Lamellibrachia columna
CGCTTACAATAGCAACATCGGAAAAAAGAATGACGTAGTTGAAAGTAAACATCCACCAGGGGTCTGTTTCTTTGTGTGTCGCGGAACAGCTGTTGTGTGCTATGATGTTGTCTACATTGCCATCTACAGCTCGCTCAGCCTTGTTTTCGCCTAATGTTGATATCTGTGACGCAATCCCTTCAAGTACGTGGTTTTGGCGGATGACTGCCGTAAAAAAGAAAAAGGTGAGTAATTGTACTTCATGCTGCAATTATCTTTTATATAAAGTAATGTGTGACCCTGTCTGTCTGTCTGTCGGTCTGTCTGTTCCCTCATATCTCCGTAAATTTTGCATGTATGGGGCTGACATTTCATAGGCCTTCCCGGGGTTCCATATGGGTGGTTCGTATAATAAACAAATTAAAAATTAGCCGGGAACGATATTACTTACCATGTACCATATATATATATATATATATATATATATATATATATATATATATATATATATATATATATATATATATATATATATATATATATATATATATATTATATATATATATATATATTATATATTACTCGCTCCAAGAGGTTAAATTCGAAGGAAAACTATTGATATGGCTAAAACTTTAAAATTACGTCATTCAGAACAATAGTACGTACACTTGTTAGCAACGCTATGCATGTTTTCTACGATTGGTTTTTCTACGATTGATCTACGTCAACTGTCCACATACATGCCCTTGTACATTACGAACGCTTCGCTGAACCGGCAGTTGTACATGATTTTGGGCAACGAAGTTGTCATTGCCATGACATGGCCCTTTCAACATTTGACTAGGTAGTGCAAGGATTAATAAGCTCTTGTAGTTGCTGCCTTTGATCCTGCGCAATGCCGGGCAACTCAGCTGGGTATATATAAATTGGAGTGAAATTCCAGCTCATGTGGATGTTATTTAGAGGTCCAAGCCTCCCCCCTCCGTACTTTTAATCCAAAAGTATTCCAGTAAACTGCATATGAATATATTTTAGGGGAAATTTCATTTTTAACCAATTTCTGTGTAGATTTTAGTTAATATTAGTCCTAGAAAATAGAAATTGTAATCTGACCTTCGTGTAGTTAAGTACTTGACATTGAATCAGTACAGAACATCTAAGTAATACAGGTGCTGCATTTAACGTATGTGTGTGTGTGTGTGTGTGTGTGTGTGTGTGTGTGTGTGCGTGCGTGCGTGCGTGCGTGCGTGCGTGCGTGCGTGCGTGCGTGCGTGCGTGCGTGCGTGCGTGCGTGCGTGCGTGCGTGCGTGCGTGCGTGCGTGCGTGCGTGCGTAGTTTGTAACTGTAACATGTACGTGTACACAAACAGACACATTATACCCTTCTTAACAACTAACACGTACTGGGTTTTGTTTGACTAACAACTTATTAAAACGAATCTCGTTAAATTGCGTTAATCATTCGGTGGTCCAGTGCTCTCATTGACACACAGTAAGTCTTCTTAAGCTCCTTCTTTCTTCACAACAAGATGTATTTCTTGTTTAATATGCTACAGTCCCAGAACAAAAATTTACATTCACTCAAACTTACAAATCAATACGATAACGTGTTATCATGCGACGTGTTGATGAGCCAAAGATGCCACTCAACGAAGCGACCATTCACTCATTCCATGGTCCACTTATTTACTCAGCAGTCCTACAATTGTATCTTACCATGTCCATATACGAACACCTCACAAAGTGTAAGACGTGATCTGCTGCCAGACTTCGTGATCTTCAGAGTTGGCCCCAACACGTTACGAGGACATTTGAAAAACATGGTATCTCCAGTCTCTTCAGTCATATCATTGTAGGAGGAACCGCACGTTCCATATTGTCCATGGTAGGGACCGATGCTAATGTCGAAACGTGACGACTTTTCATCTGATGAAAACAGATTATCAACATACTGTGCGCACTTATATTTGTGGGGTATAAACACAGCCCCCACGCGGAACACGGGACACAGTGGGTTGTAAAGATAGGACGTCATGGAATATACATGTATTGGTGTTTACAATATATATGAGACCTGTACATACCACAAGCATGAACTCAAATATTCAAAACTTCAATAGCCGTCACCGGTCCGAAGATATGGAACAATCTTAACCCAACACTAGGACAATGCAATTTTGTACACGCTTTTAAGAGCATATCTAAAAAATATGTTTGGTTGAAGATATAACAGTGACTCTTGACACCATCAACATTGTTAGCTGACTTTTAGTTAATTTATTGTTCTTATGCATTTTACTCATCGCCGTTTTTTCTTAAATTACACACTTTTTACGTTCTACTAAACTTATCTGGCTTTTATTTTTTAAATTAATATTTACTCAAATTTACACTACTAGTTCATAACATTATTTATTCTTAGACTTCACACTATTTATATGTATTTATATAGCAGTTATCTATTTTTAAATCACGACCCTTGGAAAGATAAAATTTTAATTTTATAAGGTTTATTGTGAATAAAAATTTTGATTATCATTATTAGTTACTCGTGCAAAATTATATTTTTTAGACATTTGTTATGGTTAAATATAGGGACGGACAATTTCTGTGGGCATTTCATTGAGATTAATCATAAAAATGAGGTTGTAATCTGACCTCCGTGCAATAATTAGGCACTTGATGCTGAACTTTTGCAGAACACCTAAGTAAAATAATTTGCCGCCTCTACTGTATGTGTCCGTGTGTGTGATTTCGCGCGTGCGGGCGTACATGCGTGTATGCATGTGATTGGCGTGTCTAGGTTGCGATCATGCGTATACACATGCCCACAAACAGCCATACATATAATATTACTGCTAACGCAATGAAAACAAACACCTTTATAAAACTTAGTTGTAGTGGATTTACTTTGTATCCCATAAGGTCAGTGTTTCTCCGAAGGGAAAATATATGTTCATCATAATTCAATTGAAATACGTAATTTCCAATGTGACTCAATTTTAGCTAATTGGGAAACACCAGGCCCTTTAGAATGCTATGAGGAATTACGTAAAGAAAATCTTCGCCATTTTCACCATGGTTGGTCGAAGTTTTCTCACAGTAGGAAACAGAAAGACAACAAATAGCCGGCCACCCAACGGACAACTGTTTACCCTTTTTGCCTTAAAAAAGTTTGTTTTATTGTTGACTGTTCATCTCTAACATATGTATAATGATATTCAGGTGGTTGTGTGTGGTTCTCACCCTTGGAGAAATTGAAACAAGTGAGAACATCCAAGATGGCTTCCACGGAATAGTAAAAGCATTATTCTCACATTTTCGCAACAAGCTTTGTCCAACATTTTTACCAACATGGCATTATCGTGTAATCGTATTAAAGTAGGAGAGACCAAAGTTTTCACAATTTTCCCTAGGGTTGAACTCCACACCCACCTGGATATCGTCATACGCCAGAGATGAACAGACAACAATAAAAAAACACTTCATCTGGCAAAAGGAGGCTGCTACTTTGGCTGCCCGACCAAATAAAAATAATGAACTTACCATTATCAGCGCTTACTATTTCCACCCCATAAAATCTAACAATATCTCCGAAAGTAACCATCCACCATGGATCCGTTTCGTTGTCCGTCACGGAACAACTGTTGTGTGCAAGGATATTATCTGCATTGCCATCCATTGCAAGCTGTGCCTTGTATTCACGTAAAGTTGATATCTGTGATGCAATCCCTTTAAGTGCGCGGGTAATATGGGTGTCTGCCGTAAACAAGGAATAATGGTAGTTAATGTTCGTATTCGACTTAATAATCGTTCAGTACGCGTGAAAATAATGGTAAATGACAACATTTCAAGTAATATATTCTCATAAGCGTACATAATTTTTTGGGCTGTAACTTAATTCGGGCATGTACGCTTACTATGTCTAAAACAGTGTATACACACGCACGCGCGCACGCACGCACGCACGCACGCACGCACGCACGCAAACACACACACACACACACACACACACACACACACACACACACACACACACATATATATAAAATAGTACTCGTTCTAAAAATGTCATTGTTATAACCTGCAAATCAGCCAATCAGTGAAAAATCATGTTACACTGACTGACTGAGTAGCCTTAACAGTAAATCTTACCTGATCCATAAACGAAAACCTCACAGAGTGTCAGATGTTTGCCGCTGCCGTACTTGGTGATCTTCATTGTTGGCCCAGGCGGACCACCAGGACATGTGAAAAACGTCGTCTCTCCTGTTTTGATATTATTGTAGGCCGATCCGCACTTTCCATATTTCCCGAGAAATGGACCAATTGTAATGTCGAAATGGGTCAATTGTTCGTCTGATGAAAATCCAATATCAACATGGATTTTATGACATTATTAATCCTCATCTAGTCATTTGGGTTCTGGACATATCCCAGGGGTATACACACACACACACACACACACACACACACACACACACACACACACACACACACACACACACACACACACACACACACACACACACACACACACACACACACACACACACACACACACACACACACACACACACACACACACACACACACACACACACACACACACACACACACACACACATATATTGCTGCATATTCTGGTTATCTTATAACATTCAGACAATAAACTATGTCTCTGCATACATGCATACTTGCATACACGCATACATACATACATACATACATACAGATAACATACCATTTTGAGCGCTTGCAATAGCCACCTCGATAACTTGAATAACATTATGGAAAGTCACCATCCACCATGGATCATTTTCGTTGTGTGTCACGGAACAGCTGTTGTGTGCTATGATGTTGTCTGCATTGTCATCTACACCGCGCACAGCCGTGTTTTCGCCTAACGTTGACATCTGTGAAGCAATCCCATTAAGTGCGTGGTTTCTCCACACAGCACCTGCCGAATAAATACGTGAAAGAATATAGTTCATTTTGCATTTATTATATACAAATTGGGTCCGTCCGTCCGTCCGTCCGTCCGTCCGTCCGTCCGTCCGTCCGTCCGTCCGTCCGTCCGTCCGTCCGTCCGTCCGTCCGTCCGTCCGTCCGCCTCGTCCACCTAATCCCAACACGTTCAGCCATCACCAGCATCTACATCGCTGTCATACGGCCTTTCTTTGTCTTCTTCGCTGCTATCTCTACCTCTGCATCCCCAATCTCCTCCAACTTCACTTCTCCATCCACTGCACTAGTTCGGTATTTTCCCTATGCTTTAGCAGTTCCTTGAAATAGTCTTCACGTTCCTGTAGAACATCTTTCCTGTCCGTAAATAGCTTCCCATTATTGTCTTTGATTACCGATCCAGCTATAAAAACAACTTTAATGTTAGCATTTCAAGGGTTTGATGCTCTCTTAGAATTATTCAAGGAAGACGGAAGAAGGCATAGTTTGTTATTTTAATACCCCGGTACTTATAAAAAATATTTAAAAAATTAAATTAGCTGTGTACATACGTACGTAGCAGTCACAATATGCTTAATATTCACAAACATAAATAGTTAATCTTTGGATAAGTGTTGGGATAAGCTAGCAGACTATCCGTGTCGTGTTCGCTTTAACGTGAGACGAGTATTGCTCTCAACCATACACTATTTACATAACGCTGGTTGATTCGTTTCGTAACCAAATAAGTGATCGTTCTCAACATGATACACAACTTTAAATAATATGTACTAACCACCAGCGGCAACAGAAATACGAATAAACAAAACAATGCAAATTGGCCATTTGTGTAGTCGCCCATATGTTTATCGGCCGGATGGTAGGGAGGGAGGGAGGGAGGGAGGGAGGGGGGAGGGAGGGAGGGGGTGGGAGTGGAGACGGTTGATGGAGAAGATAGTGAAGCGGACTAGTGAAGAAGAAGAAAGGGAAAAATCTACGACCGGTATCGGAGCCAGCCTCACCCCAGACTACAATGATAAAGTGGAGAGCAACAACATCCAGTGATTAACCTCGAAAAACCAAATGGCGACCGTGAAGAAAAAGGCTCTATGCATCATGTTGCTTGCAGATATATAGTCAATGGCTGCGGTGTAGTATAATTACATACAGCAGGATATGAAGGAACCAATGTTGAACTATCTGGGAGTGGTTCTTGGAGACTAGTAGTGTGCTACAGCGATGAGGAGATGGACGACCCTTTGTCGGCGATGAGCGTGTCAAACTGGTGCGCGAAATGTTTCATCGCAACCCACGAAAATCGTTTCGGAGTGTTTCACGGAAAGCCAACAAGCCAACAACATTACATCGTATCATTCACGAATGTCTTTATATATGAAAGCCTACAAACTGGCACTGCATCGAAATGACAGACTGCAGCGTAAGACATTCACTTGGTCTCAGCAAGCTACAAGACGTATTAAACCTTCTCTCTCACGGTCGCAGTTTTGTTTTTCGAGGCTACTCTATTCACTAGATAGACACCTGAAAAGAACACTTTGTAAATATAAACTTGCGGTGTTGGGCTACAAGATGGTGCAAACTACAGGCTTCTATGTATATGTTATTTTTATTTACATTCCAAATATGTACAAAAAATGTAGGAACACCCTGTAGTACACATCAAAAAAATATGTCAACACTTATTAAAACACAGGACATGGACAGTTGATTGTTAATTCACCTTCACACTTGGGGATGTCGCAGAATTCCCACCGCTTCTTAGGATCCGTCGTGTAGCACCACGGCTTCAGGTCTCGGCAAGGCGTATCTACGTTACAGTTGGAGCAGTAGTTTTGTCGGCCGTTGTTGCTCCTACACGAGTGTCGGTGAGGCTGCGTATAAAGGATGTCAACAAGTGGGCGTCAACAAGTGGGCTATATAACTTATATAACTGTATATTACAGTTATATAACTGTGTATATAAAGCATGCCCGTCATCGTGGGGGGGGGCTCGGGGGTTCAAACGAAACCTCCTTTTGAGAGAATGATGTTCAACTGTAATTTAAATTTGTTTGAGTGAATCCATTTGTTAATTTAGCAAAACGAAAACGGTGTATGCGTGTATGTAACAAAATAGTGTTGTGTGTTAAAACACAGCGGACGATATATAGATAAAAGTCTTCTCCATAAGTCAATCCTTGTCCACCCATCATCTGGGGGACTGTCCCCTCAACGAATTGCTGTTTTATGGAAGCGGTGTCCTTTGCCCCGTGGCTATGGCTAACTAGTTGTCCTTTCTGAACGTTTTTGATACTTTTCCCCAGTAGAATGTAAATGTCCTGATAAAAAGAATACATGTATATGGATGAGTAAGGGGTACTAATTTGATAAGACGGGATGGGGTTGTGGGCAAATAACAAGATATGGCAGGTGCAGGGGCAACAGAAGCAATGACCCCAGTTTGTATGTAAAACAAATGCCTTGGTTCAGAAAAGAAATTTGTTTTCGTTATGGTATCGCTTTTGCACGCACGCATGCATGCACGTACACACACAGGCACACACGCTAACCGTTTGTGATGCCCACGCCTGGCAAGTCCTGCCTGACGCTGTTATGCTTTGGTGCCCTCTGTATTCATAACCTCGCGTTGTTTCTCTGCATTCCTTCGGTGCTGTAACATCAGCAACGACAATGACAACAACGACAATGACAACAACGACAATGACAACAACGACAATGACAACAACGACACGAAGTCATCCCCCGCAACAACAAGCGACAGTGGGTGTAGCCACAAGGGATATATTTTTTATATTTTTGTAGTGGTTGCCTTATAAGCGTGCAAAATATAAGTACCTGATTCGTTCTAGTAAAGTACTTCAAGCTGCCTCTAGGAAATGGGGTAAGAAAATCAACTTCTAAGCGTGCAAAATATAAGTACCTAATTCGTTCTAGTAAAGTACTTCAAGCTGCCTGTAGGAAATGGGGTAAGAAAATAAATTTCTCCAAATGCAAGGTCCTCACTTTTTTGGACAAACGTATTGTTCTGGAAAGCGAAGAACTCGAGACTATGTGGTGAGATTTCTGTTTCTTGGGTAGCATAGTACCGTCTACAGAGAGAGGTGTTAGTCGACGCACAGCCATAGCATCGGCGGCTTTTGGTAGACTCAGAAATGGCATATTTTTCCAACAGAGGCATCTCAATACGACTGAAAGCCAGATTATATGGAGCCCTTATACTGCCAATGACAACCTATGGTGCGGAGGCTTGAAAGTGCAATCACAGTAGATGCAATCTCTTGAGGTTATTATATTACAGGTGTTACCAGGGCGGACATATTATAACATATTAATATCAAAGAGGACACCTTTACGCCTGAATCTATAACATATGTCATAAGACACATAAGACTCGGGTAGTTTCGGCATTTTTTGACATATGCAAGCATGCAAACAAGACTTCAAAGGACATCGGGACAGAGGAAGACCACTAAAAAGGTGGAGTGACCAGATCAGGAATGACACTGGGCTCCTGCTGTTGACAGCAGAAAGTCACGCTATATATCGAACGAAATGGGGGGTACTTGGCCGGATGGCTATAACCAATAAATATTAACCTCACCTGACGCTTCGCACATGGGAATGTCACATAATTCCCACCGCTTCAGAGGATCCGTCGTATAACACCAAGGCTTCGCATCTCGGCACCACGACGAACGTACTGCGTTGGAACAGTAATTGTGCCGGCCGTTGTTGCTCCTACACGAGTGTCGGTGAGGCTATCGATAAAAGGATGACAACATAAAGCAACATTTTACCTTACCCTTTGTAGAACTACCCCTTTGGTGAATGTTCTCAACGCTATGCGTGTTTTCGACGATTGTCCCGAATTACGTAATGCTATGTATACATTGATAAGCTTTTGTTGCGAGTAGTGTGTTTGACTTAAACAGGAACAGTCGTGCAATGCACGTTGGTCCGCAACTTAACAAAACTCGGGTTGCGTTTTGATTTGGCTGGAGCTTGGAGGATGAGGAGAGTTACAACAAAGTTGTAAGTTGTAAGTTGTGTGTGCCAGTCGGTGCAATTAGCAATGCAAAATTACTATTTTGGTTACATTATGATACGTTAGTGGCATTTGTATCTTTGTACTAACTTTTTGAGAAGACCATGACTGGCAGATCCTGCCTGATGCTGTTTTGCTTTGGAGACCTTTGTATTCATAACCGCGGATTGTGTCTGTACATTCCTTCGGCGCTGTAACATCAACAACGGCGATGAGAACAACGGCCCAAAAGTCTTCCTCCGCAACAACAAAACGACAGTGAGACTGGCAACAAATACGGCTTCAACAGCTCTCAACAGAACGCAATGAAAACGGCAACGAATTTCATTAGTTTTGGCAATGGCTACCTTCCAAATGTGTGAGATATCAGAGTCTGGTTCGTTCTAACATGAGACGAGTATCACTTTCAACTGTGGACTATCTACACACCGCTGGGTGATTATGGGGCATTTCACCTTCACACATTGGAATGTCGCAGAACTCAAACCGCTTCCTAGGATCTGTCGTGTAGCACCAGGGCTTCGCATCTCGACATGGCGAATCTATGTCAACATTGGTGCAGTAGTTGCTTCGGTCGCTGTTGCTCCTACACGAGTGTCCGTGAGGCTGAACGGCAAAATTAATGACGATAACATTAAATAAAGTGAGCTATCAACTTTCTATATTTTGCTATAAGGATTATTCCAGCAAACAGCTTTATTTTCATTATAATTTTTAGTTTGCAGTGTAACAAAATCCGTAGAAATGTTAGCCAAAAAAATACAGCCATATTTGTTCAACCATTTCCAATTTCACATATCGTTTATATTCATTAAATGTAGATAGATGAATACTGTGGAACAACTAACATTGTACACAGACGTTGCAGGAAGGAATGATCCACGCATAAGCTAACGATGTCTAAGTTGTCTAATGTCTAAATTTGTCTACTCCTGATTTTGCACACCATCTTCCTGTTAGCGCTTGTGGGCTTAGGAAAAGGAACAGATAATATTAAAGCCAGAATGCCGACGTGGACATGCTATCCATAACGAGATGAATATGTTTAAAGGAAAACTGACAAACATCTCAGAAAGGTGGGTTACACATTGAGTCATGGATGAATAATCGATGGACTACGGGTGAGCAACTGGCTTCCTTTTTCACTTGCCATCTGTTTTTGTTTCTGTTTTGGGTGGAGATCTTGTTAGATCCTGTTAGATGTTGTTAGATGTTGTTAGATGTTGTTAGATGTTGTTAGATCATGTTAGATCTTGTTAGGTCTTCCTGATACTGATGAGATGTGCGACACAATACTAGTTACTTACCTCGAACTAAGTTCACGTGGCGTGTCTATTGGTTGCAAATTGGTAAAATAGCAATAACAATTTCATATTTTAATATCATAATAGGTTCGTGACACTTATATCGTTGTACCAACCTCTTGAGACGCCCACGCCTGGCATGTCTTGCCTGAGGCTGTTTTGCTTAAGTTGCCTTTGTATTCATAACCACGGGTTGTATTTAAGCATTCCAACGGGGCTGTAACATCAGCAATGACAATGACAAAGACGACATAAACGTATCCCTGTGAAAGAGACACGACAGGGGGAGAAACTTCTACGGCTCTCAACAGAACGCATTGCTGATTTACTGTACGATTTGATTATCATCTGGCCGCCTAATAAGCAACACACATGTCCTAATACTTCCAGTGTATGGAAAATTATCAACTGGCAGCCTAATAAGCAACACGTATGTCCTCATACTTCCAGTGTTTGGCAAATTATCAACTGGCCGCCTAATAAGCAAAACACATGTCTTAGTACTTCCAGTGTATGGAAAATTATCAACTGGCCGCCTAATAAGCAACACACATGTCCTAATACTTCCAGTGTATGGAAAATTATCAACTGGCAGCCTAATAAGCAACACGCATGTCCTCATACTTCCAGTGTTTGGCAAATTATCAACTGGCCGCCTAATAAGCAAAACACATGTCTTAGTACTTCCAGTGTATGGAAAATTATCAACTGGCCGCCTAATAAGCAACACACATGTCCTAATACTTCCAGTGTATGGAAAATTATCAACTGGCAGCCTAATAAGCAACACGCATGTCCTCATACTTCCAGTGTTTGGCAAATTATCAACTGGCCGCCTAATAAGCAAAACACATGTCTTAGTACTTCCAGTGTATGGAAAATTATCAACTGGCCGCCTAATAAGCAACACACATGTCCTAATACTTCCAGTGTATGGAAAATTATCAACTGGCAGCCTAATAAGCAACACGCATGTCCTCATACTTCCAGTGTTTGGCAAATTATCAACTGGCCGCCTAATAAGCAAAACACATGTCTTAGTACTTCCAGTGTATGGAAAATTATCAACTGGCCGCCTAATAAGCAACACACATGTCCTAATACTTCCAGTGTATGGAAAATTATCAACTGTGTATGGAAAATTATCAACTGGCCGCCTAATAAGCAACACACATGTTCCAATACTTCCAGTGTATGGAAAATTATCAACTGGCCGTCTAATAAGCAACACACATGTCCTAATACTTCCAGTGTATGGAAAATCAACAAATAACATATTAACAATAGATCTTGTTTATGTACCTGGTCTATTTAATGCAACAACAGGGTAAACCTGTGTGCACATGAATAAGATACCAATCACAGGTATCTGCATCTTGAGTTGCGTGGTGTCTCGATGTCAGACCAACAAAGCCCTAAAATAAATTAAGTATTCATAATGTAACAAGCAGTATTTCTAAAGTGTTTATTTTTTAAAAAGACAGCAGCAACAAAGCCGCCAGCATTTTTCTGAGGTGAACTATTCTGAACTACGACCATACTTCAGAACAAGAAATGCTGCCATAACAATTGGCCTACCTTTATCCAAACCGATATATTGTATTCTATTTATGCCTAGAAGATTTTGTTACTTGGTAAATAAATGTTAGGATTGTTGTTTTCCTCTTTATCCCGGAGTGAGGCTGGCACCAGCACCGGTCGTCGATTATTTTCATAATAAAATACAAAATACAAAGTACACAAATAAATAATGTACCCATCACCCTTAGAACAAATATTTATTTTTTCACAATATGGATAATGCTTTGCACGACACAGCTGTCCAGTTAACTACGTGCTGCGAGCCGGTTATTGAGGCACGGAATCACGTGGCGTCTGGAGCGTAAATCGTCATCCGCCAACAAAAGTCTATGCAACCACGTGACTGACGCCGCATAACGACAACCTTACGTAGGTATTGCGAGCTCTTGCCTTATAAATAATCTCAAATTCCCCACAGGAACAATACGCATATGGAAAAGGAGCTACGCATTTAAGGCAGCGCCTCTAGTCTGCTCCGAGATGTGTTACTGGAGTTGGCCGTAAAGATGTTTCCTGTTAGTTTATTGCACTCTTGGATTGTCCTAATGTGAAAGATTATGAAGACGTTTTTAGCTACGTAATTTATGGTTGCATGGTGTATTCCCTTGTTTTCCTAGATAATAATGTACATGCTCGAGTGATGCTCTATACAAATGACATACCCTTGTGACATAACTTAGTCTTAGGACAATCGAACAAAAGACGCATGCCGTTGTCATTAATTGTTCATAATTGTTCGCATAGCTTTGTGGTCAGTTGTACGTAATAACTACAAAGGGTAATTCGATTGTTCGTTGAAAGAGTAATAGTGGGTAAATTTCTAAAACTAAATAATGAAGCACGACCCGGCCGTGGGGTCGTAGATGAACCCCTGAGACGACCCGATATTGGGGTCGTAGATGAACCCCTGAGACGACCCGGCCGTGGGGTCGTAGATGAACCCCTGAGACGACCAGACCGGGCGGTCGTAGATGAACCCGAGACGACCCGGCCGTGGGGTCGTAGATGAACCCCTGAGACGACCAGACCGCGCGGTCGTAGATGAACCCGAGACGACCCGGCCGTGGGGTCGTAGATGAACCCCTGAGACGACCCGGCCGTGGGGTCGTAGATGAACCCGAGACGACCCGGCCGTGGGGTCGTAGATGAACCCCTGTGACGACCCGGCCGTGGGGTCGTAGATGAACCCCTGAGACGATCCGGCCGTGGGGTCGTAGATGAACCCCTGAGACGACCCGGCCGTGGGGTCGTAGATGAACCCCTGAGACGACCCAGCCGTGGGGTCGTAGATGAACCCCTGACGCTGAGAGTTTGAAGCCCGAGATGCAAAGCGTCTTGACCTAGTCCTGGACTTGCGATAAGGGCGAGTATGCGCTGACAAAAAACATATCTTCGTGTCGACAATATACCACGGCACTAGGCCTGGGGAAGGAAATAATTTGCTTCCTTGTGAGATTACCACTAGAATTAAGTCTAAGACCGTTATGTTGTGTGTATCCTACATATATGGTCGGGTATTGTGCCAGGGCTAGTTGGAATACCGGTCCTGCTAGATGGGCGTTGCCGATGTCTTCAATACGCGGTTATACTGCCACTGGCACTGACTGTAGAAGCATAGCCATGGCATAGGCATAGCATAGCCATAGGCATAGCCATATGCATGTATATTACTATTAGCCGTTTGCTTGGAATTGTGTAAGTGTATATCGTGTATTGTTACTATGTCTATGGCTATGCGATGTGTCTGCAAGGCCAGGGTATATAAGTTATAACTTTTCTAAACTGATAACATCGATGACGACGACACTTACAGTTACAGTGTGACTGTGTGTGCTACACTTATAGACGTGTGAACGGTGACACGGTCGGTGTTACTTATTTTACTCTTTACTCAGAGACAGTTTTATCGTGCGAGTTTCCTGGTGCCGTGTGCCGTGGATACCACGATGGATTGATTGTATAAAGCCAAGCACATCCCCGGCCCAGGGCAATGGCAATGCCAATGGTAGTGACTATGTCTATGCCTATGCCAACAGCATCGGCAACGGCAATGTGCTTTTCACTGCACAAAATAAACACATGCAACAAACCGAATTCCTTCGTCCATCACTGTTTATATCAGTTAAGAAAATATGCTTCACGAATGAGACACTTATTTCAATGTATCAATCGTATTATATTTTACTCTCAACGAAAACCCACAACCAAAACTTTACTAACCTTTGCTTTGTAGATTTAACGACGTGTCCAAAATTTATGTTTCCCGCCTACAATGTCATGATTTGCATACGACGGTTTTTCGCGATCACGTGAATCGACAGTTCCTCGCTAGTGCTCAAATGAAGGCACAAACAAAATATGGGAGGCCTACTTAGTACAGCTTTACACACACCAGTGCGAAGGCCGGAGTGTTTAATATTTTAAAAGCTTCAACTCTAGGTAGTTCAACAATATCGCAGCCTTCTTCGCATCAGAAACGTTCAGGGCTGATGTTATTGTTAATTATATTTTACATATGAAATGAAATAAATATGGACAGGATTATACTCCTTGATTATTAACAATTTAATAATAATAAGTTCATAACTGACTGTCATTTCAATATAGCGCTTTTTCGTTGCATGTACAAAGCGCTGATCTTTCTTTCTGCAATTTGATATTGCTCTTTGGTGATGATTCTTCCCAAACATTTCTGTTACCTGTCTGAGTCTATGGATTTGTTTATGATGAACAGATTCAATAAGTTTAACTGTTGCATTAACCACAACTAAGACTAAGTGGCGGATGATAGCGGCCTCATGTGCAGACCGCCAGGTGGCGAACACGATGAATGTTGTCACGATGTTCCATCAGGTGCTTGGGGTTTACGTTTCAAGAAAGTCGATGTGGATCGATTCTTCAAAACACAAATTAAATCAGCTGTGGTGCAATCACTTCGGGCTTTAACTGAAAATGAATCCAACCCAACGTAATCATCTGAATGTGTAATGGAAATGTGTTTGTGTATTTATATATTGTTTACGCAGATTGCTAAGCATTAATATTGTTATGACTTTTTTCTTGCGAGGAAATAGTCCGTAGTATTTTTTTTATAACTTTTAAACTCCCATTTATGTATCATCATTTTGCCACACTAGATGCAATATCTATCAAAACAGATTAGTAAACGCGTTAGCATGTTGTGTACACACAATAATCAGCTCGACCTACCTTAATGACCTATAAATATGTACTAATAATTTATACCCCATACACCATTGCCCATTTGGCATTGTGGCATTGGCATTGTCTGGCTTGGTATTCACTGGCGTTTTAATGTGGTGATTTACAAAACAAAATAATCAACGATAAAGAGCATGCGTTTAGCACAGCTACAATTGCTTTTAAATTATGGAAGTTCATGTGGGAAATTAGCATCCAGTACAAATTGTTTCCTAAAATATTTTTTTTTTAAATTAATTATATCTATAGGGTCTCAGTAAGCAGAACATCTTTGGTGGCAATTTTACGTTTCGTTTGTGTGGGGTCTGAAACATACCTAAACTGCATGTGTTATGGCCCTAAATGACTGTATCCACAATAATTACAAATAATAATTTAAAAATAATGATGCATTCAAAAAGTCTGAAATCAGGAATATTTCCTTCTTGACAACCCGCCTAAATGCCAAATATTTAGTCAATATTTTATATATTTTTTAATGCATTGAAATAAACGTGAAATTGTACTCCGATATCAGATCCTGTTCTTGCAGATGCTATATAATATGCTATTTGCATGTTGAACTCACATTCAAGTATTACACGTGGACTCTAAATTAGAACAATAATTATATGTTACAACCTGCAGTTTATTTTGACTGTTGCACAATATGGATGATTTAATCAGAGCATAGTGGAAAAAACGAATTCACTTGAGTGGGAATGTGAAGGAATTCCAGACCAAAACTGGTTGTAACAAACAACGTGGACACTACAATAGAAACATCTATTCTGACCATTTAAAAGGCGTCAAACAATGTCCTACTATCATAATAATATTGCTTTATTCACAACATGGTAGCTTCTTAGTGAATTTTTGGTTTGTTACTTCTCAGAATACTTATTGTATTCAACGTAGTTATCGGGACCGTCACGGGCCTTTCTTCAACGTAGCTATCGGGACCGTCACGGGCCTTTCTTCAACGTAGCTATCGGGACCGTCACGGGCCTTTCTTCAACGTAGCTATCGGGACCGTCACGGGCCTTTCTTCAACGTAGCTATCGGGACCGTCACGGGCCTTTCTTCAACGTAGCTATCGGGACCATCGGGACCGTCACGGGCCTTTCTTCAACGTAGCTATCGGGACCGTCACGGGCCTTTCTTCAACGTAGTTATCGGGACCATCGGGACCGTCACGGGCCTTTCTTCAACGTAGCTATCGGGACCGTCACGGGCCTTTCTTCAACGTAGCTATCGGGACCGTCACGGGCCTTTCTTCAGCGTTAGAGTGAGGTGTTGTCCGGTGTCATATCACGAAAGCTCCGTTGAGCACAATTATTCTAACAGGTAACATACTTATTTGTCAATATGTATGTAACAATATACGGAATCTACTTACACGTTGATATGATAGCTTCTCTAGCATTCACATATTCACCATCTGAGTCATAAATCACGTGTCTACTCCCTAGCTATACAACTGTGTTATTCGGTAATCAAGGCTTCTACAAGGAATTATTACATGTTATCCTCTACATTCAGATGATTTCATCAAAAGCTTGACTAGCATTTGTACAACAGAGGAAAGATGTGACAGGTGTTGTTGAACCGATTGGAAATTTTAATCGTGGCAACAGATGTGTGATGTGCGCTGACCCAGTTACACAAATGCGCGATTCGCAACAAAAGTTTAACAATGTTCACGTAGCATTTGTCCACCGGTCGTCGATACACAGGCTGGTGTCTTATTTGGTTGGAGACTACGACGCTTAGTCACGCCGCGATAAGATACGTCCACACTCGACCGTCGCGAACAGCGGCGTGTGCAGCGAAGTATGAAACGCAAACGCAGCGCAGTGATGCTCGAGTAAAACCGTCCAAGCGTCTGACGGAGCTGTAGTCAGCGAAGCGTGTAGTCGCGATGGGATCCTTGAAAGCTGAGGTCACGCGGCGTGAGACAACGCGGTTCAGACCACAGTGCATTATTGCAGTGGCGGACATGCAAACGTTTTGTCTGATTATAAGAAAACTAGCTGGACCATAAAAAATTAAGAAAAAAATCACAGCCACCGCCATCATGTCAATGAAATTCCGAACAAGTTTCGTCAAAATCACACACCTCCAGATATTTCATCATGTCGCAAACGCGCCTACGCGTCTTCAAATCCGTCAAATGCCCAACATTTCGAACATTCCAACTTTGCTGGCTGAATACGTTTGCTTATTGGCCAGTAAATAACTGAAAATGACTCAATTGCAATTTTTAGGCACTACATTCGTAACACTTCCGGAACTGTGGCCTAACCCCCTAAGTGTCTGAGAGAATTGTACTCGGCGAAGCATGTCGCAAGGGGACTCCTGAAAGCTGCGGCACGCCGCTTGTGTCAACGCGGTTCTATAAGCAGGTGCCGCTGAGAGAGAGCCGGGGGGGGGGGGCGCGGATGCCGGCTCCGAATAATAGGACGACACCGCGTGATATCACGTGGGTGCCGTGGTGCGGTCCGGGCTTGGTGCGTGTTCGAGCGGCGTTTCCACCGAACCGCGACGGATATGCAGCGCGGTCGCGTCGATCGATCTGAGACCACTGGAGGGGCCTACTGTCGCCCCGATACGATTTGGAAGGCCGCGCCAGACTTCCTCCACAGAAGCACACTTAACCCGCAACGCTATTTCGAACAAACACCGACTCTTTAGTCCGATTTTATTGCCGAGATTCCGCCGACGTCGAAGCAATAGGTAAGTTCGTCGCTCGTTCGTACTAACTATGTAGTTCGACCATGACGAAGTCGACGGAATAACCATTATTATCAGAGACGCTATATTTGTGTCATTGTTCAAGTTGCTCGTCAACGGTCTTTGCGCTGAGTCGTAGGCTCTTATCGTTTCGCATGATCTGCAGCGTTAGACCTTCGCCGTGTTGACAGCAATACAAGTAACGCGGTTGGGCCACATACTTTTACTTTTGTTCCACCAAGTGCGTCGTTCTCCACCAAGACTCGTATTCGGATCCCTTCGATGTCGTTCTTCACGTCGTCGTGGAGAAATACTCCAGCGTGGAGAGTTTGTTTGCCAGCATTGCCCATTGTTACCTACAGTTCGTGCCGCCATTCACGGTCTACCGACCGGAGTACACTGGGCCGAGGTAGCGTAACGATTACAACGTCGGACAATCAATTGAGAGAACCCGGGTTCGAATCTTCTTGCTGCTGTTTCGAAGCTTTGGCAATATCGTTCATCCCACGTTGCCACAGTTCACTCATCTATAATCAATGAGTATCTGGCTACAGACAGAGGTGATCTGAACAAATAGCCTTCGCGCAGTAATTGTAGCGTGGCTGAATGTCTCGCAGAGAAGTAGAGACTGGGTTGAAATGAACATGTCTGCCACCAGGGTGAAGTTTAAAGCGGTTTGAGCAGTCCCAAAGACTGGATACTGCGCTATATAAGAAAGTGCTTTTACACAATGTGTGCTGAAGACGCCCGTCACGGAGGACGGAAATCGGTGGATCCATCACGTGACTGTTTGCGACAACAACCTCCGTCAAGCTTTCAACATACATGGGCGCAAATGTAAAGCCGCCTGACAATCGTATTTTTCGTTGAAGGTTTGGCTTTATGTATGTGCAAGTGTGATCGAAATTCAATGACAAATTGCCGGCAAATTTATGCTGCCCAAGTATATAAGTTGACACAACACGCCTTGGTGCAAACATAGGTGTGTTAATTATTATGTCTACGTTGAGCTGATCATGGCGTGGGACGGCCACATAACTGTATCTATTTCAAACATTTCTATCGATTGTAGAACGTCTTCGGGAACGACAGAAAGCCAATGTGTCAGTCTTTCAGGGTATTTGGCGTCCGAATCTCAAGTCCTCCATTCGTATCTTCACCATTTTCATAACTCTGTCACTGCTTCTCCCAAGATGTGACCACTAGGGCCGGAACGATACACTACTTCACGTTTCGATATGTATTGCAATACAGAGGTCACGATACGATACATATCGCGATACAGACTACACTGGCCTGGATGACACAACAACAGTAAAACACACGTTTATTTATCACGTGGACAAGGCAACGCTACAGCATACGTCACTCACATGAGGTCCAAATTGTTAAGATTTTACAAAGGTGACGCGAATAATGTTTTGCCTAACGCTATCGCACCGGTGTATCATTCCGGCCCTATTAACCACGGTTGCCAAGGCGAAGCTTGACCGAAGTCGTTATCACGGGCTATAGCAACCGAGACAACGACGCACGCTCATTGGTCATAATTCAGATAGTGACATCACAATATGGATCCTCCGCCAATTGTTACCTTAAAACCAGTGACGTGTTTCAGGGGGGATTTAGTTATGTCTTCCCGTTGGCTTAATGATTTTTTCTCGTATGTAGCCTGTTGCGCCATCACATGATAGCATGGTAACATGATAATATGGTGACCCAATTGGTGACTAAGCTTGCTCCCTCGGGCCTCCTCCTTTGGGAGATCCTAGATACGCCACTGCTTAAAGCAAACCGATATGTCTTGAAATACCTTAGTACGGTTATCAATCTTAACAGTTTAGTAAGGCAATTTGCGTTAACAGTCACGAAGACTTGCAATCTGGTCTATATATATATTTCTTGGCACAAATCAGCGGACGTAACTAGTAAAGCCAATATCGTCCGTCATCAACTGTCCTAATTTAAAATCAAACAAAATTTAAATGTAATATTATATAATCCCTCCATAGACAATGCTCAAGTTTTAACGCATTTAAAATGACGTACGTCGACAGACTGAATGTTTAGCTTAATGAAGGACGTTTATTAATTTAGTGAAATACTCTAGATTGAATATCAAAAAGTACTAACTCTCAGTGGGGACGCCGTAGTATTGGAACACATTTGCCTATTGTGTAAATTAACACAATATGCATTAACACAGTAGGTATAAAACACAATTAACAAAGTTATGTCAACGGCTCCCGTGTCAACGTGTCATCTAGAACGTGTTACTTCAGGTGACAATAATTATTTCAGATTCGCTTACACCAATTGTAAGCGTGTTCATTACATTGTAAATTTACATACGCTGCCCTGGGTACAGGAATAATATATCACATTATTATTATTATTATTATTATTATCATAAAGTATTACGTATATTAATCTTGCTTAATTATAAACCAAATACGTCGCTAGGAGCCAATACTGGCCTTTATTACTTATCCGCTAGACCTACTTAAAGGGAAAACTTAAATTCTTGATGCATGCACCCTATATCTTGTGCACAATTGCTGATGCGACATTACATAATATAACTATTTGTAAACACGGGGGAAACTTCAAAACGATTAATGTCCCCCTAAATAATGCTAAAATGGGCCAACGTTTTGAAATAAAGGTTCTTTTCGGCCAATTGCACGAAATCTAGGGCAACACATGAATATTATTTTTGTTATTGATGGCCCACCCTAGCATGTAGGCTTGCCTGCTTGTGTGCATGTGAGCTTACGCACTCTCAGTCTTCTTCGCTTCCACTGGAGCATAAGGCGCCAACAAACCGCCTCCAGCCAGCACGGTCTTGGACGAGCCAGCCAAGTTCAATGCAGGTCTTCCCAGCCATCTTCATTTCTTCTTCAACAGTCCTTCTCCGTGCGGAGAACATGGCCAAGTTACCTCCATCTTCTCTGCTTTACCTCATCTACGATGTTGTTGATGTTGGTGCTTTACCTAATCTACGATGTTGTTGATGTTGGTGCTTTACCTCATCTACGATGTTGTTGATGCTGGTGCTTTACCTCATCTACGATGTTGTTGCTGTTGGTGCTTTACCTCATCTACGATGTTGTTGATGCTGGTGCTTTACCTCATCTACGATGTTATTGATGTTGGTGCTTTACCTAATCTACGATGTTGTTGATGTTGGTGCTTTACCTCATCTACGATGTTGTTGATGTTGGTGCTTTACCTCATCTACGATGTTGTTGCTGTTGGTGCTTTACCTCATCTACGATGTTGTTGCTGTTGGTGCTTTACCTCATCTACGATGTTGTTGATGCTGGTGCTTTACCTCATCTACGATGTTGTTGATGTTGGTGCTTTACCTCATCTACGATGTTGTTGATGTTGGTGCTTTACCTAATCTACGATGTTGTTGATGTTGGTGCTTTACCTCATATACGATGTTGTTGATGCTGGTGCTTTACCTCATCTACGATGTTGTTGATGCTGATGCTTTACCTCATCTACGATGTTGTTGATGCTGGTGCTTTACCTCATCTACGATGTTGTTGATGTTGGTGCTTTACCTCATCTACGATGTTGTTGATGTTGGTGCTTTACCTCATCTACGATGTTGTTGCTGTTGGTGCTTTACCTCATCTACGATGTTGTTGCTGTTGGTGCTTTACCTCATCTACGATGTTGTTGATGCTGGTGCTTTACCTCATCTACGATGTTGTTGATGTTGATGCTTTACCTCATCTACGATGTTGTTGATGTTGGTGCTTTACCTAATCTACGATGTTGTTGATGTTGGTGCTTTACCTCATCTACGATGTTGTTGATGCTGGTGCTTTAACTCATCTACGATGTTGTTGATGCTGGTGCTTTACCTCATCTACGATGTTGTTGATGTTGGTACTTTACCTCATCTACGATTTTGTTGATGTTGGTGCTTTACCTCATCTACGATGTTGTTATTGTTGGTGCTTTACCTAATCTACGATGTTGTTGATGTTGGTGCTTTACCTCATCTACGATTTTGTTGATGTTGGTGCTTCACCTCATCTACGATGTTGTTGATGTTGGTGCTTTACCTCATATACGATGTTGTTGATGTTGGTGCTTTACCTAATCTACGATGTTGTTGATGTTGGTGCTTTACCTCATCTACGATGTTGTTGCTGTTGGTGCTTTACCTCATCTACGATGTTGTTGATGTTGGTTCTTTACCTCATCTACGATGTTGTTGATATTGGTGCTTTACCTAATCTACGATGTTGTTGGTGTTGGTGCTTTACCTCATCTACGATGTTGTTGATGTTGGTGCTTTACCTAATCTACGATGTTGTTGATGTTGGTGCTTTACCTCATCTACGATGTTGTCGATGTTAGTGCTTTACCTCATCTACGATGTTGTTGATATTGGTGCTTTACCTCATCTACGATGTTGTTGATATTGATGCGTTTTGCGATTTCGATATTTGTCACTCGCTGCTCCAGACGTATTCTCAGGATTCTGTAGCGCCTTCACTCAAACTTCTGAGTTGGCTCTCAATCTTCCTTTTTGTCATTCATATTTTTGAAGCGTACAGTAGTACTGGATGGCCGTTGGACCTAAATGTGTTAAGTTTCGGAGCGTAGTGGATTTCCAGATGTTGGCGAGTCTGTTGAAGGTTTGTGCTGGTCCTTGTGGAGATTCCTTTGTTGTTGTTGCTATCTGCTGAGATGGAGCTATCAAGATTCCTGAAGTTGTTTACATCCTCTTGTGCTTCCCCTCTCACATTGGTATTTGTTGGGCTCTGTGTCTCCAGTTTGATGAGTTTGATCTCGGTTGGATGTGTCTTGAGTCCAACTGTTTCTGTTATATTGCTGAGTTCGTCCGCTTCCCTTGGATGTCCTTTTGAGACTGCGACAGGAGGCTAATGTCATCGATGAAGTACGGCATAGACATTACGGCATAGACATTACGGCATAGACATTACGGCATATACTTTACACGCATTACATAAGATATTGTGCCAGAACACGAATTATTTTGACATAAACGAATGATAGATTCATATATAATTAAATGCAGCACCATGCAAGAGTTTCTTTGTTCGTTTAGTTCCAGGATGGACAAGAAGCCCCAAAAACGTTCATTGCCTCCCGTCTCTTCCAGCACCAAAGTAAGAAAATTGAAACAGAACGATCCCTCTGCCAACCCTGTTGCCAGCAGTGGCGTGACGATGACACCGAGTCAACATACAGGTGTCCCTACCTCACAACAGGCCAGTAGTAGTGGCGTGACGATGACACATAGTCAACACACAGGTATCCCTGCCTCACACCGGGCCAGCAACAGTGGCGTGACGGTGACACCGGGTCAACATATTGGTGTTCCTCCCCCACAACAGGCCAGCGGCACCGGAGCATCTCAGGTAAACATTTTCGAAAACGCGTTACAAAGCAAAACAATCTGCATATCCATGTGAGCTCATTAACATTTACAGATAACTTCCGTCTGATTAATATTTGATAAATCAATGAACCAAACACAATTTCCCATGATATGATTATGTGCATAATGCTCTACAGTATAATCGAAGTTATGGATTATTCGAGTTTGCAGGGAGGGAGGGAGGGAGAGATGGAGAAATAGAGAGAGGGAGAGGGAGAGAGAGAGAGATTGAGAGAGAGAGAGAGAGAGGTTGAGAGAGAGAGAGAGAGAGGGGGGAGGGAGAGAGAGAGGGAGAGAGAGAGAGACATTGAGAGAGATATATAGATTGAGAGAGAGAGAGAGAGGGGGGGAGGGAGAGAGAAAGGTTGAGAGAGAGAGAGAGAGAGAGAGAGAGGGGGGAGGGAGAGGGATGGAGAGAGAGAGAGAGAGAGAGAGAGGGAGGGGGGAGGGAGAGATAGAGGGGGAGAGAGAGAGAGGGGGAGGGACAGAGAGAGAGAGAGAGAGAGAGGGGGGAGGGAGGGAGGGAGAGAGGTTGAGAGATAGGGGGGAGGGAGAGAGACATTGAGAGAGAGAGATTGAGAGAGAGAGGGGGGGAGGGAGAGAGAAAGGTTGAGAGAGAGAGAGAGGGGGGAGGGAGAGAGAGAGATTGAGAGAGTTAGAGAGGGGAGAGGGAGAGGGATGGAGAGAGAGAGAGAGAGAGAGAGGGAGGGAGGGAGGAAGAGAGAGAGATTGAGAGAGAGGTGGAGGGAGAGAGAGAGATTGAGAGAGGGGGGAGGGAGAGAGAGAGGGAGGGACAGAAAGAGAGAGAGAGAAAGAGAGAGAGAGAGAGAGAGAGAGAGAGAGCAACAGTAGAGAGTAAATAGTGAAAGGGGTGGGAAGAAGGGAGAGTGCGCTGCGGTGATATGCATTGAGAAAGACATAAGTATAGTGAAAAGGGCGTGGGTGTTGGACAGACGGAACATCTCTTTACAATCCACCGTGAGTATGTCAATATGTTAGCAAGTATGTTACGCTACTCCTTCTAGATGCCACCGATGACACCGAGTCAACATGCTGGTGTTCCTCCCCCACAACAGGCAAGTAGCAGTGGCGTGACGATGACACCGAGTCAACATACTGGTGTTCCTCCCCCACAACAGGCCAGTAGCAGTGGCGTGACGATGACACCGGGTCAACATACTGGTGTTCCTCCCCCACAACAGGCCAGCAGCAGTGGCGTGACGATGACACCGAGTCAACATACTGGTGTTCCTACCCCACAACAGGCCAGTAGCAGTGGCGTGACGATGACACCGAGTCAACATGCTGGTGTTCCTCCCCCACAACGGGCCAGTAGCAGTGGCGTGACGATGACACCGAGTCAACATGCTGGTGTTCCTCCACCACAACGGGCCAGTAGCAGTGGCGTGACGATGACACCGGGTCAACATGCTGGTGTTCCTCCCCCACAACAGGCCAGTAGCCGTGGCGTGACGATGACACCGGGTCAACATACTGGTGTTCCTCCCCCACAACGGGCCAGTAGCAGTGGCGTGACGATGACACCGGGTCAACATACTGGTGTTCCTCCCCCACAACAGGACAGCAGCAGTGGCGTGACGATGACAACGAGTCAACATGTTGGTGTTCCTCCCCCACAACAGGCCAGTACCAGTGGCGTGACGATGACACCGGGTCAACATACTGGTGTTCCTCCCCCACAACAGGCCAGCAGCAGTGGCGTGACGATGACACCGAGTCAACATGCTGGTGTTCCTCCCCCACAACAGGCCAGTAGCAGTGGCGTGACGATGACACCGGGTCAACATACTGGTGTTCCTCCCCCACAACAGGCCAGCGGCAGCGGTTCTTCTCAGGTAAACATTTTCGAAAACGCGTTACAAAGCAAAACAATCGGCATATCCGTGTGAGCTAATTAACATTTACAGATAACTTCTGTCTGATTAATATTTTATATATCAATGAACCAAACACAATTTCCCATCATATGATTATGTGCATAATGCTCTACAGTATAATCGAAGTTATGGATTATTCGAGTTTGCAGGGAGGGAGGGAGAGATGGAGAAATAGAGAGAGAGAGAGAGATTGAGAGAGAGAGATGGGGTGGGGTGGGAGAGAGAGAGGAAGAGAGAGAGACATTGAGAGAGAGATAGCTTGAGAGAGAGAGAGGTTGAGAGAGAGAGAGAGAGAGGTTGAGAGAGAGAGAGAGGGGGGGGAGGGGGAGGGAGAGAGAGAGAGATTGAGAGAGTTAGAGAGGGGGGAGGGAGAGGGATGGAGAGTGAGAGAGGCATGGAGGGAGAGAGAGAGAGTTTGAGAGAGGGGGGAGAGAGAGAGAGATTGAGAGAGAGAGAGAGAGAGAGTAAATAGTGAAAGGGGTGGGAAGAAGGGAGAGTGCGCTGTGGTGATATGCATTGAGAAAGACATAAGTATAGTGAAAA
This sequence comes from Lamellibrachia columna, assembly GCA_963662155.1. Classification (NCBI taxonomy): domain Eukaryota; kingdom Metazoa; phylum Annelida; class Polychaeta; order Sabellida; family Siboglinidae; genus Lamellibrachia; species Lamellibrachia columna. The sequence continues at coordinate 14,700,919 of OY759268.1, forward strand.
GGGCATGGGTGATGGACAGACGGAATATCTCTTTACAATCCACCGTGAGTATGTCAATATGTTAGCACGTATGTTACGCTACTCCTTCTAGATGCCACCGATGACACCGAGTCAACATACTGGTGTTCCTCCCCCACAACAGGCAAGTAGCAGTGGCGTGACGATGACACCGGGTCAACATGCTGGTGTTCCTCCCCCACAACGGGCCAGTAGCAGTGGCGTGACGATGACACCGGGTCAACATACTGGTGTTCCTTCCCCACAACAGGCCAGTAGCAGTGGCGTGACGATGACACCGGGTCAACATACTGGTGTTTCTCCCCCACAACGGGCCAGTAGCAGTGGCGTGACGATGACACCGGGTCAACATGCTGGTGTTCCTCCCCCACAACAGGCCAGTAGCAGTGGCGTGACGGTGACACCTGGTCAACATACTGGTGTTCCTCCCCCACAACAGGCCAGCGGCAGCGGATCTTCTCAGGTAAACATTTTCGAAAACGCGTTACAAAGCAAAACAATCGGCATATCCGTGTGAGCTAATTAACATTTACAGATAACTTCTGTCTGATTAATATTTTATATATCAATGAACCAAACACAATTTCCCATGATATGATTATGTGCATAATGCTCTACAGTATAATCGAATTGATGGATTATTCGAGTTTGCAGGGAGGGAGGGAGGGAGGGAGAGATGGAAAATAGAGAGAGAGAGAGATTGAGAGAGAGAGGGGGGGTGGGAGAGAGAGAGGGAGAGAGAGAGAGACATTGAGAGAGAGATAGATTGAGAGAGAGAGAGGTTGAGAGAGAGAGAGGTTGAGAGAGAGAGAGAGAGAGAGAGAGAGAGATAGAGGTTGAGAGAGAGAGAGAGGGGGGGAGGGAGAGAGAGAGAGGGAGAGAGAGAGATATATATATTGAGAGAGTTAGAGAGGGGGGAGGGAGAGGGATGGAGAGTGAGAGAGGGAGGGAGGGAGAGAGAGGGAGTTTGAGAGAGAGGAGAGAGAGAGATAGATTGAGAGAGAGGGGGTGAGGGAGAGAGAGAGGGAGAGAGAGAGAGCAACAGTAGAGACAAAATAGTGAAAGGGGTGGGAAGAAGGGAGAGTGCGCTGTGGTGATATGCATTGAGAAAGACACAAGTATAGTGAAAAGGGCATGGGTGTTGGACAGACGGAATATCTCTTTACAATCCACCGTGAGTATTTCAATATGTTAGCACGCGTGTTACGCTACTCATTCTAGATGCCACCGATGACAGCGAGTCAACATGCTGGTGTTCCTCCCCCACAACAGGCCAGTAGCAGTGGCGTGACGATGACACCGAGTCAACATGCTGGTGTTCCTCCCCCACAACGGGCCAGTAGTAGTGGCGTGACGATTACACCAAGTCAACATGCTGGTGTTCCTCCCCCACAACAGGCCAGTAGCAGTGGCGTGACGATGACACCGAGTCAACATGCTGGTGTTCCTCCCCCACAACGGGCCAGTAGCTGTGGCGTGACGATGACACCGAGTCAACATACTAGTGTTCCTCCCCCACAACGGGCCAGTAGCAGTGGCGTGACGATGACACCGAGTCAACATGCTGGAGTTCCTCCCCCACAACCGGCCAGTAACAGTGGCGTGACGATGACACCGAGTCAACATACTGGTGTTCCTCCCCCACAACGGGCCAGCAGCAGTGGCGTGACGATGACACCGAGTCAACATGCTGGTGTTCCTCCCCCACAACGGGCCAGTAGCAGTGGCGTGACGATGACACCGAGTCAACATACTGGTGTTCCTCCCCCACAACGGGCCAGCAGCAGTGGCGTGACGATGACACCGGGTCAACATACTGGTGTTCCTCCCCCACAACGGGCCAGTAGCAGTGGCGTGACGATGACACCGGGTCAACATACTGGTGTTCCTCCACCACAACAGGCCAGCGGCAGCGGATCTTCTCAGGTAAACATTTTCGAAAACGCGTTACAAAGCAAAACAATCGGCATATCCGTGTGAGCTAATTAACAATTACAGATAACTTCTTTCTGATTAATATTTTATATATCAATGAACCAAACACAATTTCCCATGATATGATTATGTGCATAATGCTCTACAGTATAATCGAAGTTATGGATTATTCGAGTTTGCAGGGAGGGAGGGAGAGATGGAGAAATAGAGAGAGAGAGAGAGAGAGAGAGAGATTGAGAGAAAGAGGGGGGTGGGAGAGAGAGAGGGAGAGAGAGAGAGAGAGAGAGAGAGAGAGAGAGAGACGTTGAGAGAGATATAGAGTGAGAGAGAGAGAGAGAGAGAGAGAGAGAGAGAGAGAGGTTGAGAGAGAGAGAGATGTTGAGAGAGAGAGGGGGGAGGGAGAGAGAGAGGGAGAGAGAGAGATTGAGAGAGTTAGAGAGGGGGGAGGGAGAGGGATGGTGAGTGAGAGAGGGAGGGAGGGAGAGAGAGAGAGTTTGAGAAAGAGGGGAGAGAGAGAGATAGATTGAGAAAGAGGGGGTGAGGGAGAGAGAGAGAGGGAGAGAGAGAGAGAGAGAGAGAGAGAGAGAGAGAGAGCAACAGTAGAGAGAAAATAGTGAAAGGGGTGGGAAGAAGGGAGAGTGCGCTGTGGTGATATGCATTGAGAAAGACACAAGTATAGTGAAAAGGGCATGGGTGTTGGACAGACGGAATATCTCTTTACAATCCACCGTGAGTATTTCAATATGTTAGCACGCGTGTTACGCTACTCATTCTAGATGCCACCGATGACAGCGAGTCAACATGCTGGTGTTCCTCCCCCACAACAGGCCAGTAGCAGTGGCGTGACGATGACACCGAGTCAACATGCTGGTGTTCCTCCCCCACAACGGGCCAGTAGTAGTGGCGTGACGATTACACCAAGTCAACATGCTGGTGTTCCTACCCCACAACGGGCCAGCAGCAGTGGCGTGACGATGACACCGGGTCAACATACTGGTGTTCCTCCCCCACAACAGGCCAGTAGCAGTGGCGTGACGATGACACCGGGTCAACATACTGGTGTTCCTCCCCCACAACAGGCCAGCGGCAGCGGATCTTCTCAGGTAAACATTTTCGAAAACGTGTTACAAAGCAAAACAATCGGCATATCCGTGTGAGCTCATTAACATTTACAGATAACTTCTGTCTGATTAATATTTTATATATCAATGAACCAAACACAATTTCCCATGATATGATTATGTGCATAATGCTCTACAGTATAATCGAATTGATGGATTATTCGAGTTTGCAGGGAGGGAGGGAGAAATGGAAAATAGAGAGAGAGAGATTGAGAAAGAGAGAGAGGGGGGTGGGAGAGAGAGAGGGAGAGAGAGAGAGACATTGAGAGAGAGATAGCTTGAGAGAGAGAGAGGTTGAGAGAGAGAGAGAGGTTGAGAGAGAGAGAGAGGGGGAGGGAGAGAGAGAGAGAGGGAGAGAGAGAGAGATATATTGAGAGAGTTAGAGAGGGGGGAGGGAGAGGGATGGAGAGTGAGAGAGGGAGGGAGGGAGAGAGAGAGAGAGTTTGAGAGAGAGGGGAGAGAGAGATTGAGAGAGAGGGGGTGAGGGAGAGAGAGAGAGAGAGAGAGAGAGAGAGAGAGAGAGAGAGCAACAGTAGAGAGAAAATAGTGAAAGGGGTGGGAAGAAGGGAGAGTGCGCTGTGGTGATATGCATTGAGAAAGATATAAATATAGTGAAAGGGGCGTGGGTGTTGGACAGACGGAATATCTAATTATAATCCACCGTGAGTATTTCAATATGTTTGCACGTATGTTACGCTACTCCTTCTAGATGCTTCGCACGTCGGGCGGCAAACTTGCAAGGTTTCATCTACGACCCCACGGTCGGGTCGTCTCTTTTTTGTTTCGAATTTCACCCGCTATTACGCTTTCTACGAATAATCGAATTACGCTTTGTTGTTTTTAGTACAACTGGCCGTAACGCCACGCGAACAATTACATACAATTGTTTACAATTAACATTTACAGATAACTTCCGTCTGATTAATATTTTATATATCAATGAACCAAACAAATTTTCCCATGATATGATTATGTGCATAATGCTCTACAGTATAATCGAAGTTATGGATTATTCGAGTTTGCAGGGAGGGAGGGAGAGATGGAGAAATAGAGAGAGGGAGAGAGAAAGATTGAGAGAGAGAGGGGGGAGGGAGAGAGAGAGCGAGAGAGAGAGAGAGAGAGATAGATTGAGAGAGAGCGAGAGAGAGAGAGAGATTGAGAGAGACAGAGAGACAGAGAGACAGAGAGACAGAGAGACAGAGAGACAGAGAGACAGAGAGAGATTGAGAGAGTTAAAGAGGGGGGAGGGATGGAGAGAGAGGGAGGGAGGGAGAGAGAGAGAGATTGAGAGAGAGGGGGGAGGGAGAGAGAGATTGAGAGAGAGAGAGGGGGGAGGGAGAGAGGGAGGGACAGAGAGAGAGAGAGAGAGAGTGAGAGAGAGCAACAGTAGAGAGAGCAACAGTAGAGAGAAAATAGTGAAAGGGGTGGGAAGAAGGGAGAGTGCGCTGTGGTGATATGCGAGAGAGAGAGAGAGAGAGACAGAGAGACAGAGAGAGGGAGAGACAGAGAGAGGGAGAGGGAGAGGGAGAGGGAGAGGGAGAGAGAGAGAAGTTGAGAGAGAGAGAGATTGAGAGAGTTAAAGAGGGGGGAGGGATGGAGAGAGAGGGAGGGAGGAAGAGAGAGAGAGATTGAGAGAGAGGGGGGAGGGAGAGAGAGATTGAGAGAGAGAGAGAGGGGGGAGGGAGAGAGGGAGGGACAGAGAGAGAGAGAGAGAGAGAGAGAGAGAGAGAGAGAGAGAGAGAGAGAGAGAGAGCAACAGTAGAGAGAGCAACAGTAGAGAGAAAATAGTGAAAGGGGTGGGAAGAAGGGAGAGTGCGCTGTGGTGATATGCATTGAGAAAGATATAATTGTAGTGAAAGGGGCGTGGGTGTTGGACAGACGGAATATCTAATTATAATCCACCGTGAGTCTGTCAATATGTTTGCACTTATGTTATGCAACTCCTCCTAGATGATGTTGGGCGGCAAACTTGCAGCATTTCACCTACTACCCCACGTTCGAACAATCGAATGATGCTTTGCAGTTTTTAAGTACAACTGACCGCAACGCCACGCGAACAATTACATACACAATTACAATTGTTTACAATGTCATGCGTCAACAAGCCGTAAATTTATTGACTGGCAGCACCAATTAGCAAGGCATAAATGGACATTTCTGTAATAATGTTTTGTGTGCTGAAATATCTTGGTATTTGGTAAACACGAACTACCAAGTTATCGCGTCAGGAGGACGGGCATTTGTGTTAGTACTAGTAATATATTTATTCCCTAAACATCACACATAGTAACGTATTGTTAAATACCCGTTGGTTTGTTTACTTTCAGAGTAGCACTACGTCTGTGCTGCAGCTGACGCCTGAGCACGACAATTATTGGCGTCTCGTGAAAATCATTCTTGATGACGTGCCAAGGAAGCTACGAGACCTGTTCCTGTCGGCCTTCCAGGAGAAATACAGGATAGCCTGGGGAGATAATTCAATTTCAGGGAAGTTCTTTATGGCAATGGTTCCTAGGTCAAAGAAACGAGATCAGCACATAACAGACACCGTCGAACACGGAGATTCTGAGCAGTTCGACTGCACTATTTTGTTTTACTGTTTGCTTTTTTCTGGCACTGGACTGCTGTCGCCACTTGCGAGAAAGACGATATCGAGAGTCCCACCTTTCTATCCGAGTGAACGAGTAGATCAACTGAGGGAACAAAGAAACGCCGTGGCCCATGCCACTCAGGCAAGTCTCTCTCATGCAGCTTTCCGTGCAAAAATACAAGAGATTGAAGACATATACCGAGAACTTCAGTGGGACCAGACACAGTTGAAGAAGGCTGCTTACGACCGCCTTTGGCCTGCAGAACATGACAGACTGCAACAGAAGATAGATGTGGAAAAGACACGAATCGACGATCACGAGCAGCGTCTACAGGACCACGAACAGCAATTGCACGGACATGAGCAGCAAATACAAGGCCACGAACAGCAAATACAAAGCCACGAGCAGCAAATACAGGGATGTGAGCAGCAACTACAAGGCCATGATCAGCACATACAGCGCCATGAACAGCAACTACTGGGCCATCAGCAGCAAATACAAGGCTATGCGCAGCAAACACAGGGCTATGAACAACGAATACAGGGCCACGAACAGCAAACACATGGTCATGAACAGCAATTACACAGCCACGAACAGCAACTACACTGTCACGAACAGCAAATACTAGGCCATGAGCAACACATACAAGGTCACGAGCAGCAAATACAAGGCCATGAGCAGCAAATACAAGGCCATGAGCAGCAACTAGAAGACAACAAGCGACATGTGCTGACGGTGGAAGGTATGTTAGTACAATTGAACGTTTTCAGGGCGACACGTAATATACGTCAATTCGGGCAACATTTCTGAATGGCCGAAAATTCAAACTATATTTTATATATTTATATTTCACATCAGATTTCAGCTTGCTTTGATGTTCTATTCGTAAGATATTCCAATATCAAGTACAAGTTTCCACACGTGGATTTATATCTAACACGTTGATATTTTACTGCCAATCACGCCAAGAATTGGCTGTCCTGGTTGAATGTGTCATATGTTACGTATGTCATTGTATCGTTTGAATGATTTGTACATCAATGTCTTCGTTATTACAAAGATAGCAGGAGAATAATTAACAATTTGTGATACTGTTTCAACACCAAATAGCGACACTGGCGTTCTCAAAATGTGTACCAATGCAACCTGTTTGCTTGCTAACATAGTGGCTAGACATTTTTATTAAAATGTGTCATTGTGACTTTGTGACTAGAAACTGTCACAAACAGTGGCATTAATGTGACTTACTGGCTACAAACTGTTAACAAACAGTGACACTATTACGACTTAGTAGCAAGAAACGTCATCAATTAGTGACGCTAGTTTGATTTACTGGCTACAAAGTGTCACCAAACAGTGGCCCTATTGTGACCTAGTGGCAAGAAACTGTCACAAAGCAGTTGCACTATTGCTATTTGTAGGCTAGAGACTGTCACGAAGCAGTGACAGTTGATTTTGTATTGAGTCTACAAATGTAGTTATCCATTTATTACTAAGTTTTGATGATGATGCAGGAATGTGTCTTTGCTGTAGAACAAGTTGAAAAGCTTGCCAAAGAGATGAAGGACACATCGAAATCAGAACAAACGAATGTCGAAGGTATGTTCATGTAATGTGTTTGTTAATGTTCGACTTTAACCGTTAGTTATTTTCGACTTTCCTTTAGTTTTATTTAGATAAAAGTACAAATTATATAATCTAGTTATAAATATTCAATAAATACTTTACAAGCCGTATATACTACAGCAAGAAGGTGTTCCTATGTCCGTCATCGATGACTACTGGTCAATATTCGTTCCTCCTACAGCAAGAAGGTGGAAACCCTCTATGATGAATCTTTATTGTTTTAGAGCACCAGCATAATCCATGTTTACTTTTTCCCAATCAGTCCACTTTCGACATCATTGTAATTGTATATAATTGTCTGGCTTGGCGAGATGTTTTGTTCCATTTGGTAGACCTTCTATTGTATGCGTCTTCGGTCGTATTGGTCCCACTGTTTCACAAAGACATTTTCTGGTTTATACATATTCGTACCACTGCTCTTTGGTAAGATAAAGTCTACATATAGTTTTGTAATTCGCAGAAAATGCGTCCATTATTATTAAATAAACCTTTAAATGTAATTATCAGGGGCGGATCTACGCTTGTTGGCAGGGGGTGGGGTCTCAGTCAGTCGTAGTCATATAACTTTCTACTTACGAACCGGGGGGGGGGGGGTGCGGGACAACCTATGGGTCGTTCTACTTACAGAAGGTTTAACATTTGCCGGCTGTTAATATTTCAGTCTATACATTGACACTAGTTCCGATGTAAGCATGTATACGTTGCCGTTTACCGTAATAGTTGCCACGGACACCCCTCCATGGCCTCCTGTATCCGCAGCTGAATTATCGTGGTTGAACATACTATTTCCACCTATTATTTATATAATTTACCATATTGTAAAAGTAATGAATTAAATAAGAACTGATCAACGTTGAGTATTATTCCAATTTGTTGGCACATGGTCATGCAAATTCCAGATAGGATTAAACATGATTAATACATTTTTTGGCAATGCAATGGATGGAAAACATAAACGAAATGTGATATTTTATAGTTTGTATTCGTCATTAATGATAAATCTTTGTTAATGGATGTATGTTACAGAAACAGTGTCTAAACAGATAAGAGAGATGTACTGCAAATTAACACTGCCGGTCCAGTATTCACCAAATTCACAGTCATCCACGCGAGCCTCTCTTGATGACATGTTTGTCGAACTTCATCTGCAGAAGTTCGATACAGGAAAACTCCCAGAAACTCTTGCCTATCGAGACGTGGAGGAAATTCAACAACGGATGCAATCGACCAGTGATGCTATACAAATTCCACAACTATTTGATGTGTTGCATGACAGAATTGCCCCACACAATGTCTTGATTCGAGGGAAAGCAGGCGTCGGAAAAACGACTCTCATTAAACAAATGGCAAAGCAGTGGGCTGAGAGGAAACTATGGACTGGTCTCAAGTATTTATTTGTCGTCACATTGAGGGAGTTGCTGCAAGATAGGAAGTGGACACTTGAAGATCTACTCCTGGGAGAGCTGACATTGTCTGAGGAAGAAAAGGCTGTAATCCTTAAGAAAATCCATGGAAATCCTGAATTCACAATGGTCGTATTCGAAGGGCTTGACGAAATTCCAGAATTTCAGTTTTCGAAACGACGCCGGTTTTCTTACTGCGAGAAGGTTGAATTGAACACGTTGATATCAAGTATCATCGATAACGTAATGCTGCCTGGAGCAAAGATTATCATAACTTCAAGACCAACTGACCAGCTTCCTTCATCAGTGTGTGATCGTGTTACAGAAATGTATGGCTTCTCGAAAGAAAGCATCGAGGAGTATGTCGACAAGTTCAGTGGACACAACTCAGAAATGCAAAGGTTCATCAAGAGTTATCTGCACACAAACGTGAACATCGCCACGTTTTGTTACATACCTATACAATGTAACTTTGTCTGCATATGTCTTGCAGACATACATTCAAGCGGTCTGGCCGGAAACATGGCTGTAGTTAACACCATAACGCAGTTATACATATATGCAACAATGCATCTCGTCAGGAAGCTTCATCCGGCTTTGAAGAATGATGCCACACACATTGATTCCAAGACGATCTTCAATAAATTTGGAGTTTCGCTTAAGAAACACGCCGAGGTAGCCAAGCGATGCACTCTATCATCACCACTGCGTCTGATTCTCTACGGTGAAGACCTCGATGAAATCAGCGCTGAGGACAGGCACAGTGGGTATTTGGCTGAATCGTTGACAACGGATGCAGTTACTCGAGGTCTAAAGCGACAGTGTTGGTCTTTCTCGCATTTAACAATACAAGAATTTTTCGCCGCTGTTGGCTTGCTGAGGGGACGCTCCATACGCATTTTGCAATTGATCAAGAGCAAAACCTCAGTCCGCCAACACGAGGTGTTGCTTACGTTCATTGTTGGTCTGTTGGGTGATCCAAACAATGCCAATTTCATGAAATGCCTTGGTTCAGAAGATAACCAAATGATGCCTTTGGCATACAAGCAGCTGAACCCACAAACCTTCATCAGGAAACTATCTCCCAAGATTGATCCGTTAAAACTAGTCACTCTGGTCCACGAGACACAGTTACAAGACTTGGTTGACATCGTGCCAGATGTAATAGAATCCGACCAAGTGTTTCCCACGGAGATGATGTCACTGACGTGGGTGTTGAAACAACAAAAGTGTTGTATCCTCAAACTCAAGTAAGTTACGCAATGTTTTCACTTCAAATTAACCAGTGTAACAGAAGGTGAAAGATGTGTTACATATTGCAAATTACGGCAACCTTCTTAATGTGTTACGTCTTTCTATAAGGCATACTTCAACATTTCAGTTTATGTTATATATTCAAAGTAACTGTCTAACCAGCATTACGTGATTAGATGTGGACATGTTGTTCATCGTATATTAAGGTTAGACATTTAGTTGCATAATATCAAACATACATTAGCCACGTATTAAACACAATCGATGCTCATCTGTCAGTAAGAAACACGTAGATAGCTGATATTTGAAGGCTGTTAGGTTTGGTTGATTAGCTTACCATCTAATGGGAAACTAAGCAATAATATTGGCACTATTTATGTTCCAGGTTGCAAGGCTTAGACATTCATCTGATACGGCAACTATGTGAAGGGCTAATGCAAAACAGGTCGATTCAGGAGTTAGAGTAAGTAAATATTTGTGTTGTTCTATTCAACACTAATAAGCTATGTCTATGTAGCAACTTATCACATAGATCAAACGTGTGGTACTGGGTGTCAATTTATCGCTAGTTGTCATCTTTTTAAATAATATAATATGTTCACAGAAACGTTTTGGCATATATTACTTGGTACTCGTGAATTTGTCAAAACAATGATATACGCTTACAAATTAGGCAGCATGGCGTACAAAACAAATTATATCTTACAACCATTATAAAAAACCATGCACTCTAACAAATTGCTGTACATTAATGTGAGCAAAGTCAGTAAAATTACGAATTTATATGTGGATGGATACATGTGTCAGGAATATCCAATAATGCATACATTCAAACACGCCTTCTTCAGTTTGAATTATGTATGTTTTTGTTAATAGGCCTGATGCAGTTTAATAGAGACTACTCGGAATAACCCGTGGCGCCTCTGGTGCATAACATAGCACTAATATCAAGGTGAAATCTAAAATCGATTATCCAGGACCCGTGCTGTGGCGCCACCGCGAAGCATTGCCTTTATACACGCACGCCGTCTAGCGAACAAAACATGACATTCTGGGTAGCGACTATTGCACATAGTTTAATCAGTGGATATTGAGTGACGCGGTCTTCTGTTTGTAACAAATAAATCATTTACTTTACAGTCTGGGCTACAACAGTAGATTACTTGCGACAGAAGAGGCTGGCCGATCACTCGGTGGTGCTCTTGAATCAATGACATCACTGCACATCTTAAAGTAAGTATTGATTTGTCATCATTAAAAAAAATCCAATTCTGGTTGGTGCATTTGTTCTCATAACGTCGCAAATACTAATTTATATTAAATTAGTTGTTTAAGTTTAACTGTTTCAGTGTGTCGGACTGTCGAGCAATGTACAAAATATAAATGTGTACATTGAAATGTATTAAGAATTATAATTGTTTTTCATTGTGCTGTTCATTTATCTTCCCGCAATGATTGCGAGAATTGACTTTGTCAAGGGATAAATTATATTTTGTTGATGGTAATTAGCAAATTGCTGCTACAGCTTGTCGGAATGCGGTTTTACCTCCCAGTCTCTGATTGCTGCATCGGATGGACTCGATCGTGGGGTTCCACAACTGCAAGAGTTCAAGTACGATATACATTTGCATTTTATCTAATAATATTTGTCATAGCTCTTTTTGTATAGATACTCTAAATTTACCAGTCATTAAATGCTTATTTTGCGCATTACAGTAAATGTAATAATACATGATGGATTGCCTAAGTTGAGTTTAAATAATGTAAACTTTTCGTAGTGCCGTGAGAAATGTGATCTGCCGACGCTGAAAGCGAAACAGAAAGGCAATAGAATGGATAAGCGACTTAAACTTTAGTGTCTTTCTACTTTGTATTCGGCGTCAGCAGTTCACATTGCACACGGCTTTATGAAAATGCATCCTCACTAGCCAGGGGTAGTACTAGTGCTAGCAGATCAACCCGTTGAAACGTAGGTTTTTCAGTTTATCCCACGCCATGTGTGGATGTAGGCTGAATCATTTGTACTTCGTCCCACTTCCTGTCTTGGTTGACGTATTCCTAGGAATTAGACGCGCTCATGCACAAAGTGGCAAACTACTTCAAACACTGTTCCCGTATTCGAGCCCCCAATATCCTAGGAACGGCCGCTATGGGATAAATCAGCAGCAGTATGTTTCCACGTTTCAGCAGGTTAATCTGCCGATGTAGTTAGAACCCGCCAGGGTTACTGGTGTAGTCAGAACCCGCCAGGGGTACTGATGTAGTCAGAACCCGTCAGGTGTACTGATGTACTCAGAACCCCTGGCGGCGAGGACGTGAAAATGTTGTTGTGTTGTTTTAATGTCGTGATGTAATTTACTTTCCAGTCTGAGCGGCAACAAAGGATCATTTGAGATGGTCGAAGCGGGTCGAGCGCTGGGCGTCTCTTTAGAATCAATGACTACACTTCGAGACTTAAAGTAAATATTAACTAGTCAATTTGAATTGTATTGTAGTTTTTGTGGTACTTGTTAGACCTTTGAGTAACTCTTAAGAATACAAATGTTTACATTTGAAGGGTTGTGGTAAATTGATTACTTATAATATTTATTGTTTTGTTATTTTAGTATTGTACACGTAATGTTCCACATTGATTGGTAGAAGTGACTTTGTCTGAGGACACAAAGTCATATTTTGATGATGAAATGTATAATAAACGAACCGTCGTTATAGCTTGGGACGATGTGATATTACCCCCGAATCACTGATAGCGCTCTCGACCGGACTCACTCGCGGAGTTCCACAATTAGTGGTGCTCAGGTAAGAAACCATTTGCATATATTTCCCCCACGATATTTACCAAGTCTCTCATGTTAATGCTACTCTGGTGGAGTTAATTACCATGTTAGTAACTGTATTTTGCGCATCTCTACATAATTCATAATAGCCATGGGTTTCTGTGATCTGACGACGAAAATACAACATTGGTCAGACATTTATAAACTAAACTGATTCAACCCTTCCTTATAGGGTGGATACATTGTTGCAACATACCTTTGTAAAATAAAACGAGACAATCACTTCATAAAATAGCGTTACTTTTGTGTGCTTGGCTTACGTGGTAATAATCACACTGAATTGTTGCGTTAACCAACCTGATGTATACAATATTACATTTGATTTACATTGACCAACATATACGGAGTGACGCGGTCGTCCTATCGTATTGTTTTAAATGAGGAATACAATTTACGTTACAGTCTCGGCTTGAACAAAGCTTCATTGGAGACGGTCGAGGCTGGACGAGCCCTTGGAACTGCTCTTGAATCAATGACATCACTGCGTCAAATAGAGTAAGTTTTAATTAATGAGCTGGAACTTTGTGTATGTGCGTTTCGTATGTATTGAAAAGGAGTCAGGATATATTGTATTGTGATGATGAAATATATAATCAATCATTGTTTACAGCTTGTCGTGTTGTGGTCTCACCGCCGAATCACTGACTGCCGTCTCAGCTGGACTCAGTCGCGGGGTTCCACAACTAATTGTGCTCTAGTAAGAAAACATTTTGTATATTCATCCTACAATATTCCTTCCGATTCAAAAAAAGGTCGGTCCTACAATGTTGGGAGCAGCAGGTGGAACGTCCGCTGAGCACTGGGAAACATGTTGCGTAATTACATTTTATCAAAAGACAAACATTGTGACGATGACTTTTTCTTTTTTTACAATGGCTTAATTCTATTTTATCTTGTGTTGACCTGTGTTGTGATATTCCCACTGATAAGTTGTCGTTAATCGACCAGTTATATACATATTCCACATGACATCATTTAACTTAATCAGCGGATACCGAGTGACTTGGTTGTCTGTTATTGTTGTATTCATTCGGAACTACATTTAACTTTATAGTCTGGCAGACAACAAAGGATCAATAGCGACCGTCGAGGCGGGCAGATCGCTTGGCGCCGCTCTTGAAACAATGACAACACTACGAGAATTACAGTAGGTATTAATTATTCCAGTAGAACTTTATTGACACCTATTTCAACTGTCAGCTATATATGTCATAATGTAGGTCAATGCAATCAACATTATGATAACATTGTACGTCCATCCAAATAACGTGTATATCGATGTATTTTACACTAATTGTCCAACATCGTTTGATATAAATAACTGTCAAATAGTCGATTATAGTTGAAAAAAATATATTTAATAAACAAATTACTGTTACAGCTTGTACCGATGCGATTTGAACCCCGAGTCATTGACCGCCGTCGCGGGCGGAATCAGTCGCGGATGTCGTCAGCTAGCGTGGCTCAAGTAAGAAAACAGTAGTCGGTAAACGCAATGCATCGCGGGATGGAGTATCCACGGAACTACAACCCGTAATTGTGTACTTTAAGTTAGAGAGTCGGATCAATGACGTATCTACGAAATCGACAAAGACGTTAAATATAATAATAATAGTTAAATAATTACTGTTTCAGCAAAGAATGCATCGTACCAACTATATTATATTATATTATATTAAACAGAAATCACAACGCTAGCATCAGAACAATTGAGCATGTGTTGGCATAGATACGCAATTGTTTCAGCGCATCGCAAAATGTTATGCACCAGGAGCGCCACATGTTATATCTGGTAGGCAATGTTGTATATACACCCTACAGTAATTAAATTACGTTTACATCCAAGCTAGCTGGTGTATCTTACGTTGTTTATATTGGTCGTTTCAAGGTCACTGTGTTCTTATGTTCAAGGAAAAATGTTGTAGAATTTTGCCACATTATATAAAAAATAGTAGTATATTCTTAGTAATAATATTTTGCAAGTTTGCGCAATTAACGTTTCTTTATCAACATTAATACATTTGCTAAAAAAATTCCTGACATGTGACACGCAATGTTGCCAAGTCTCTCTCCTCTCTCTCCCCCCCTCTCTCTCTCTCTCTCTCTCTCCCTCCCTCTCTCTCTCTCTCTCTCTCTCTCTCCCTCTGTCTCTCTCTCTGTCTCTCTCTCTCCCTCTCTCTCTCTCTCCCCTCTCTCTCTCTCTCTCTCTCTCTCTCTCTCTCTCTCCCTCTCTCTCTCTCTCTCTCTATCTCTCTCTCTCTCTCACGATCTCAGTTTATTGTTCACAGTGTGTTTACTTTATGTTCATGCAGTTGTGATGGCAACCGTTTGACTGACGCCAGCAGTGACACCTTCAGAGACCTGTTGACACGGTGCCCAAACTTGAGGATTCAGTAAGTTGACTTGACTCATTCAATATGCATGTTTTCTGTCAGGTACACCCGCAGAGTGAGATACTCGGCGACAGCGATACGAATCCTGTATCTGTACTCTGTATTTCAGGGCGGTGGGTTGTCATCAGTCACGCGAGAGTTGCCGTCAACTGGAGGAAGAGTTTGGCGACGAGAAGTTTGACTGGGTAAGTCAGTAGAGTCTACCCGAAATAACCCGTAGCGACCCCGATGCATAATATAAAAATAACATCAAGGTGACATCGCTTGAGATTGTCGACGAAAGTACAACAAGAAATTCGGGTGAATTTGCCGTGCGCTAAAACAATCGCGTATCTATGGCAACGCATGTTTAATCGCGTTCGACATTATTCAAACGTCAGATTAGGCGATGTTTGTGTTTGATGTCAGCGTTGTGATTTCTGTTTAATATCAGTAAGTATTATTGTTAGTACGATTTAACTTTGCTGAAACAGTAATTCTATTAAATATTTGCGTTCTTGTCGTTGTCGGGGATACACAACTGTTCCGACTCTATAAATTAAAGTACACAGTTACCTGTTGTACTTTTTTGTATTGTATTGTATTCAGTTCCAACAGATCCGAAGACCCAGTAACATGATTCATGACAAAATATAAGAACAATACGTATAGATAATAAAAACAGTAAGAACAATAGTTATAATAAGGACATAAAACCATACAATACCTATATTACTAACATAGCAAGCTAAGACAGCATTATACATAGAAATATTTATGAATTACAGATTTGAAGGTATTTGCTCCTATAAATATATCACAAGGTAAATACAGTGTGTTGAAAGTAGTCATACGTCTATTTAAAATTGAGTATTTCCTAATGTTAATATTCTGCTATTAGAAATTCTAAAAGGAGTATAGTTTCGTAGAGATCTCGAAGGACAATGATATTGGATATTTCCTACCAGATAGGACGAATCTAGATGAGAGTGCACACACTTATGTAGAAAGAACATATCTGCAACTTGCCTACGATGTTGAAGGGACGGTAGTCTAAAATGATGGCAAAGCGCAGGATAATTGTCAGTGGAGTACTGTATTTTGTATTTGTGACATAGATACTTAATGACTTTGTTTGAACTCGTTCGATTTTGTCGATAAAAGTACGTTGCCACGGATTCCAAATAACACTGCAATACTCCAACTGGCTTCTGACTAGAGATATACATAAGGATCTTAAAAGCTTTAGATAGAGACATTACGATTAATACGATCTTTAAAATTTCATTGACAGTCCATCCCGCGATGCATTGCGTTTATACACGCCCGCCGTCTAGTGATCAAAACATGATATTCCGGGTAACAATTATTGTTCCTCAATGCTACAGCTGTTGACATTCTCATACATAAATACCCTCAGTAAACAATGTCTAACCTGTCAACTATTACCGACATGTCTCTAAATGACCACTTTATTAGACACGATTGAGCAACATTTTCTGCTCTGGTAACGTAATAATGTTCACATTGCATCAGTGACGTCATCAGTCGGTTATATCAGACGTGTGAGTTTACCTATGTTTTGTAAATAAGCATGACTATGTGTACTTAACTATAACGTGAATATAGTAGTTAAGTTTTATTTTGATGCTATGATTACAGTTTCATTTATGTAATTACTCAAGATAACTAATGATGTGGTGATATTCTGTTTGTAGAAGAAATGATTTGTAACTCAGAGATGGCCATGACAACACAAGGCATATGAACCTCGCTAGCCCATAATGAGTTTGTGTTGTTTTGTTTGAAATGACTATCATATACATTATGTACAAATATAAACGTATATATGTTTATGCAGAACAACAACGCAAGTCAGGTATAGATTGAAGTAGGCGAACTTAATGACATGTAGTTTTATTAATAATAATCGTGTAAACATCAATAATCAAGTGACAAATAACCATAGCAAGCATGCCGGCCCCAGACTGCTAATTTCACATAATAGATATAACTCGACAACGTAATAAGTGTGTCAACCAATGGTAACAATATTATGACTACTAAATAAATCACTAACATCAACTATCACTACACAATAATACGCAAATAAAAAATTACAACAATTCAAATAATTCAAGCCAAGCAAAGATTTCTCGTGTACACTCCACGCAATTCCGAAGAAAAAGAGAGGACCGCATCATGGCCGCACTCGCTTTTATAGCGTTATCGGGTGCGCATGCGCGAGCCGCCGTGCATACTCTCGTAGCCCAAACTCGTTGTCCTAATAGCTATGCTGCTAAAGCATATTACATGAATTAAGTTACGTTGTCATTCCACATAAACGACAGTATGTCCCCGCTGTTTACATACATTCATTTATGCAGAACAACAGCGCAAGTCAGGTATAGATTGAAGTAGGCGAACTTAATGACATGTAATTTTATTAATAATAATCGTGTAAACATCAATAATCAAGTGACAAATAACCACAGCAAGCATGCCGGCCCCAGACTGCTAATTTCACATAATAGATATAACTCGACAACGTAATAAGTGTGTCAACCAATGGTAACAATATTATGACTGCTAAATAAATCACTACAAGCTAATATGTTTATTTTACCATGTGGGTGGGGGTCACTCCGCCACCAGGTCACCCAAAATTACAATGTGACCGACCGCCATATATGTTTTGAGATTGTATAAAAAAATTCATTGTACTGAATGTATTAGGAAGGTCCGAGACAATTTGTTTTGTGTTCAGGTCTTACCCTCCCAATTGGTGTCATTATCAGAAAAAAATTGCAGCCGATTTGAGCAATATTTATACGAGTACCTTCATCAAGTTGAAGTTTCCCATTTAGAGGGTTAATCTGCGGAGCATAACCGGATGGTCCATCCACCAGATCTTCATACCTCATACAAAGTCTGTACTTTTGTACACGGTATGTCCATACTATTTCAATATTCACCAGTTAGTATTTGGATATAATCTGTATATATTTTCCAACGCGTTGTATTAGTATATATATACACATTTGTGCACGATGCACAATCGTGTGATTGCGAAGGCAACTACCAATTGTTCTGCAACAGTTTTATATTGATAGGTCTCGGTAGATAATTACCTCCTGAAGTTTACCATGATAGTACTAGTTTGTAGACAGTTGTGGTCAGATGTCTGCTATGGTAAGTATTTGAAGATCATTGTGTCCATAGGCCTAGCGTGATACTAGTCGGTAGATAATTATGTTCAAATGTGTATCGGGGAACCTGTATGTACATTAGTTTATACAGAGGTGATTATGTTAATTGTTGGTAGATGATGAAGTACATCAGTAGACGTGCTTGTGGTTGTACTAAGAAGAGGCATAGATAATTAATGATCCCTAAACTGGACGCTGTGTTATCTATTTGTGAGTCTGACATGTAAGTGTTGAATAGTCAGTGGTACTACATTTTAGCTATTTGTATTTATCTAGTGCGACATGTGTGCAATCTCATAGTACATGTATGTGTCAGTAGATAGTAGATTATTACTTTCAAATGTTTGTATACAGGTAGTGTGTGCAAGTTATGTATCTACTCTATGTATCGGTTTGCGTGTATGTGTAATGTAAGACTGGCTGCAAAGCATATTTTAGAGGACATAATAGAATGTGTGAATAGGCATGTAATTTTGTGTGTTTGTAATGCGCAATAAAATTATGCTCATTTTGCACTTTTGTCTGTATACCTAATACCTATGAAAAAGGTACATTCTTATATAGCGCGGTATCCAGTCCGTAGCACCGCTCAAAGCGCTGGTAGACCCCCTGGCAGACCTGTTCATTCCAAGATCATCTCAACTGGGAAGCATTCAGCCACGCTGCAATTGCGCGAAGACTATTCGTTAACATTTCCACCACAGTCTGTATTGTCAGGTACTCATTTATACAGCTGAGTGAACTGCGGCAACGTGGGGTGATCAAACTTGCCCAAAGGTTCGACGACCGCAGTGGGATTTGAAACCGGGTTCGCTCGATTGAGAGTCCGGCCTTCTAACCGGTATGCCATGGCGCCCCACTATTAGCACACACTCAATGACTCTCACGTATATCATTATTACTGTTGTGAAGCATTGTTTCTACAAATCTGGCTCAATATCACACTGTGATCAAAACCAACGCAAGTAAGGATAAATTGGATAATATAACACATACTGCCAGTAGACTCAACACTGACTCAGGACATCACTTGCGAGGGTAACTGTGTCGCTCTATAGAGACACTGTTGATCTTTGCGACAAAGCCATGATCACATATGGCTAACTCCGCCGTTGTCATTTGCGATATAGCCGAAAACCGGCAAAAACAAAACAATGTGCGTCCGAGACGTCTGTGCAACAAACGAGTATGAACGCATAAAAGGGGGAAAACCCCAAATACAGGGAGATACTACAGACAGTAACACCAATGGCGCCACACTGCGTAAACGCATTACACGTTAGATGGCGCCACGGTATTTGTCGACGCATGTAAACATCACGCACATTTTCTTTCTATATTCCGCCTAGCTGAGGACACAGTAAACGAGCATAACAAATAAGGAAGTGAAAACGTACGTTCAAATATTAATGTTCCTTTACATATCGAGACAAACACACTGTTTGTTCGTGTCACGAGAGTGTTATTAGCCAGTCACTCGTGCCTGCGGTACTGGCGACTGTTACCGGGCTGATAACACACTCATGAAGTTAGCAGAATACTTTATCTAATAGTCATTGCACACATATCAGTGAGATATATGTAAGTTATCAGGTATTTTACAAACGCGTTAACAACATACATTATTATGCGATAATTTTGACATTTAACTAAATTAGTTCAATACTAGCTTGTGAAGTAACTATAACAAAACTAAGATTTAACATGATAACTAGGTTAACTCACACGACCACACAGGGAAATGAAAAAAAACTTTTGTGGACTCAATAGAGCTTGTGATCTCGATCACCAAACTCACAAACCCATCTCCCAGTTTAGCTGTGATCAGCTGTAAGTGGAGTATATCACCAAGGGTCACATATATACACCAGGTAGAAGGAAACAACGGCGTTTAGAAACAGGCAATCAACTTATTTTCGTGTCTCTTCCTTAAGACATAGGCAACGTTGAGTGAACACAATTTCACAAGTTTCGCTTTGTCAGTTCGTGAACTCTAGCCCGGCAATCTCGATTGAGAGTCTGGTGCCCTAACAGGCAGACAATCCAACTGTGAGCGACCGAACGAGTTTGTACGCCGGCTTCCACTACGGCCGTCACGAAATCACTGACCCGTTGCGCATTCTTTTCAATAAACCAGTACGCCGCATTCAATACCACGTACTGGCCTATTTTCCATGCATCGTCAATCGCCATATTTGTGGAGCTGAGTTCGCTGGTTAACATTTAATGTGTCATAGTTCAGAGGTCGCTGTCATGGCGGCGGTGACCTCACACACTTTTCCGCATTTGAGTAAGTTCACTGTGCTCGACCGCCTAGGAGGAATCCCCGCCGCGCTGGTGGCTAGGGAAGGCGTCTCGTAAAAGGCGTCTGGGATCGTCTGTGATCGTCTGTGATCGTCTGAGTGATCAGGCAAGTCTGTGTTGACTATCTTACGGTTAGGTAGGTGTTTGAGTGCACGGCTGTGGCACGCGTCAGTGGCTCTGTGTGTGTTAGCTGCACGGTAGCCCGTGTACTATGGAGCGGGGTTTCGCGTGATTGGGAACACACGGGAGAATTATTGGCTGCGTGATTCAATGTATGGGAATCGAAGTGAGATTGAGTTTGAAACTGTATAAGTGGTTAAGGTTGTGACTCTAAATGACTTTATAAATCAGTGCATCACTCGGTGGAAAATAACTAAATCACTCAATGAGTGAAACACAATGTGCGATTCTGAAAGTAGGCCTATGTTACTAAATTAGTGATTGAGTGTGTGACGTCTCTTTCAGCGAATGAAAGAGTGGTTTAGCCGGGTGGGTGTGTATGGGCTACCCGGGTGTATTTTCTAATTAATGACTGCGTGTGTGACTAAATGTGTGGCCATCTGACTGGCACAGGCAGTTTATTGCACAATGTGCATATTGAAATGAAGAAATCATAGATAGCAGTCAAAAGCAGTTGTTAACGAAGCGTTACATTCCAAGCCACTGTTTGTTGCGTAAATAAAAACGGAGCAAGTGTTTACCTAGTGGTGTTGTTCGTCGATGTTAGCTGTATACATTCAAGACTCAGATATATCAATATGATAGTGGGATCGTTTGTAAAGAGGGTGTGGCGGGATAAAGAGGCTTCGGAAGAGAAAACGTCGTGGACCGACAGAGGTCAGTGTGACACAGAGTGTGGTGGGTCAATGAGGGTGTTGTAACAGCGAGGGTGGTGGGCCATTGCGGGTGTTGCGCATAGAGGGTGGTGGGCCATCGAGGGTGTAGTGATAGAGAGGGTGGTGGGCCATTGAGGGTGTTGTGACAGAGAGGGTGGTGGGCCATTGAGGGTGTTGTGACAGAGAGGGTGGTGGGTCATTGAGGGTGTTGTAACAGAGAGGGTGGTGGGCCATTGCGGGTGTTGCGCATAGAGGGTGGTGGGCCATCGAGGGTGTAGTGATAGAGAGGGTGGTGGGCCATTGAGGGTGTTGTGACAGAGAGGGTGGTGGGCCATTGAGGGTGTTGTGACAGAGAGGGTGGTGGGCCATTGAGGGTGTTGTGACAGAGAGGGTGGTGGGTCATTGAGGGTGTTGTAACAGAGAGGGTGGTGGGCCATTGAGGGTGTTGCGCATAGAGGGTGGTGGGCCATCGAGGGTGTAGTGATAGAGAGGGTGGTGGGCCATTGAGGGTGTTGTGGCAGAGAGGGTGGTGGGTCATTGAGGGTGTTGTAACAGAGAGGGTGGTGGGCCATTGAGGGTGTTGCGCATAGAGGGTGGTGGGCCATCGAGGGTGTAGTGATAGAGAGGGTGGTGGGCCATTGAGGGTGTTGTGGCAGAGAGGGTGGTGGGTCATTGAGGGTGTTGTGACAGAGAGGGTGGTGGGCCATTGAGGGTGTTGTGACAGAGAGGGTGGTGGGTCATTGAGGGTGTTGTAACAGAGAGGGTGGTGGGCCATTGCGGGTGTTGCGCATAGAGGGTGGTGGGCCATCGAGGGTGTAGTGACAGAGAGGGTGGTGGGCCATTGAGGGTGTTGTGACAGAGAGGGTGGTGGGCCATTGAGGGTGTTGTGACAGAGAGGGTGGTGGGCCATTGAGGGTGTTGTGACAGAGAGGGTGGTGGGCCATTGCGGGTGTTGCGCATAGAGCGTGGTGGGGCATCGAGGGTGTAGTGATAGAGAGGGTGGTGGGCCATTGAGGGTGTTGTGACAGAGAGGGTGGTGGGCCATTGAGGGTGTTGTGACAGAGAGGGTGGTGGGCCATTGAGGGTGTTGTGACAGAGAGGGTGGTGTGCCATTGAGGGTGTTGTGACAGAGAGGGTGGTGGGCCATTGAGGGCATAGTGATAGAGATGGTGGTGGGCCATTGAGGGTGTTGTGACAGAGAGGGTGGTGGGCCATTGAGGGTGTTTTAACAGAGAGGGTGGTGGCCCATTGAGGGTGTTGTGACAGAGAGGGTGTGGGCCATTGAGATTGTAGTGACAGAAAGGGTGGTGGGCCATTGAAGGTATAGTGACAAAGAGGTTGGTGGACCATTGAGGATGTAGTGACAGAGAAAGTGGTGGACCATTGAGGGTGTTGTGACAGAGAGGGCGTGGGCCACTGAGATTGTAGTGACAAAAAGGGTGGTAGGCCATTGAGGGTGTTGTGACAGAGAGTGGAGGGCCATTAACGGTGTTATGACAGAAATGGCGACGTGGACGAGAGTTCAGTATGACAAAGATACACGTAGCACGGAGACAAATATAATACAATGACTTATCTCGATTCTTCTATTATTCTTAATCTTAAATTACTCTTTAATTTTTCAAACGTGTTGTTCCAAGTGTTATAAAAACATGTCGTGTCGCAAAAACGCGAGATCATTCTTGAAACAGGTGCTTGGCTAACTACAGTAGAGTTCACTGGATGGAAATAAAATGTAACGGCTTGTTTGTAGTTGATTGGCATGTGTCACAGCGGACGGTTTTTGTTGTTAAAATCTGCATAATGTGAGCCGGGGCTTAAATGTTGTAGCGTACGCCTGGCTGGTCCTACTTTACCTACTTTACTTAACATATTTCTTATTCATTCACACAGAAAGGACCGGAAGCCAGGATGGAGATGTATGCATTCTTCGCTGTCTTGTCATTTGTTGAATGCAACTTTGGTGAGTGTTTTTTTTCTGTGTCATTTTGATATGGTTATTGATCCCTCGAAATCTAGCTTCATTTTCAATGTAATTGCATGTCCCCAAAAGTTCTTGCGTTGACTGAAAATAAATTCCACCATCTTCACCGTTTTTCTTTTTCTTGTCCCGCATCAATGTCACAGTATACAACACTCCTAGTTAAACTGGTAAAGTAAATGAGTGTGTGATATTAGCTTACTGTTTAGCAATACCTCTCTCCTATCATCGAAGTTACTACCCCCCTCCCCCCCCACACACACACACACGCATACGTGCACGTGCAAGCGCACCGCACGCACACACACACACACACACACACACACACACACACACACACACACACACACACACACACACACACACACACACACACACACACGCACAAACGAAGTCATGGCTTCTTAATACGTATTATATAAAAGGTGTCCGTGTTATGTAAGTTCGTGCGTACATGCCTGTGATTTGTTTTGAAATATATTTATGATATTCTGGATTTTGCTAGGTTTGGTGTACGACAATTTCCTGCTCGTCGCTCAAAAAAACAAGCTGTATCAACTGAACGCTACAAACGACGCATCTTCTGAACTGCCTATAGACGAGAAGACCTTCCTCCCCATATCGTATGACTCCGTAAACATGACATTGTACTGGGTTGACGGTACTGCCTTCAAAAGATCACTCTTGTCTGGGGAGAGTAAAGAGGTTATCCGAAGCACGTGTAAGTACAACAACCACGTGTAAGTACAACAACCACGTGTAAGTACAACAACCACGTGTAAGTACAACAACCACGTGTAAGTACAACAACCATGGATCGTATTTAATCACGTAGTGGTCTATATTGGGCTCGAGTCCTCCTGCTGCCGTTTCGAAACTTCGTTCATCCCAAGTTGCTTCCGTTCACTCAGTTGTATAAAAATATACTTGACTACAGACAGTGATTGTATTCCATTAATGGAATTATAAATGTGGCTGTATGCTTCAATAAAAATAAAAATAATATTTTGCGTGAACAGTTCTGTAATACGCTTTCAGTAAAGCGTATGCATTGATCGATTTCCTTTTGCTTGGCATTGTGTTTCAATGACCTATACTCAGGTTATCACATGATATATCAGGGATATATCTTAGTAGATATACAACACCTTTGTAGTCCTCGTAGTATGCAGTCGCACTGATCTTGCCATCTACAATCCAAACGCTAACTTAATTCATATCATTGAAATGACAGTACCATTTGAAACGAACAATGATACAGACTATCTGTTCAAAATGAACAAGTTTGTCACACTGATCCAGGATATTAGTGACAGAATAGTAAGATCAGAATCAACATGCTTCGAAGAAGTTTGCATAGGTTATGTGTCATCAGCTTGAATAACCAGATTAAAAACAAACTTAAAATCACTTGGTTAAAAACCATCAACGAATCAAGTTAAACAACTAATTACATCAGTGTGTGCGATAGCTATGCTTCTTCAACTATCTCATTCTTTGTCAAAACCTGATTTAGGAACTTCGTGAAAATATTCAAATGCAAAGATGAGCTACACTGGTTTGATCCAAGGCTGATTGTAATCACGTGAACATTCACTGTTCATTTACACAAATGTGTTCGCCATCTATGATTTACCATAAACTGTTTTTATTTTTTCTGACCCTAGCCTAATGCTTAATAATTTACTTAAATCTACACAAGTACTCGTGTCGATATATAATAATACAATATATACGCTTTATTATATGTATGCACATCTGGATAAAGTAATATTCTCGTTGGAAGTTGTACGATGATGTCAATGCAACCTTACATGTCCTATCTTTCGGACTTTCTTCTTGGTTTTAAATTCCTCTCAAACCTCCATAACATCAAGTTTTCCATAGCTCTCACCTTTGCATCTTTTCTGCATGTTCCATATCAAACTCCAACGATTTAGTTGTATTGGCCAGCTTCTGTCTGATGGGAGAATGCTATTCTTGTAAAGGTAAAAGGTAAATGTACTTTCTTATATAGCGCGGATTCCAGTCCTTGAGACTGCTCAAAGCGCTTTACAATTCACCCCATGGCAAACCTGTTCATTCCAACACCATGTCGACTTCGCTGGGAAGCATTCAGCCACAACGCATTTTCTGCGCGAAAACTATTAGTTCACATATTCACCTCTTCCTGTAGCGAGGTACTCATTTATACATCTGAATGAACTACGGCAGTGTGGGTGAATGACATTTCAAAAGTTTCGAAACGACATCAATAGGATTCGAACCCGGGTTATTTTGAGAGTCCGGCGGTCCAACGGCTACACTACCGCGGTCCACCTATACTGCATCATGCCGGTTAATTACCAGAAATACGCCTCGCAAGCTTGATCTCCTTGTTAGCTCGATACGATTTGATATCAACAGTAGAACCACCAGTGATTCTGGCTCGCCATCTAGTCCATTTGAACCTTTGCTAAACTGCTATTTTAGGTTCGCAGTTTTATGTGCCCCGAGACATCGCTATCGACCCGGTTTCTCGTCTCATGTACTGCTTGGAAGACGGCGGCCTTATCTCGGTGATGACATTAGACGGGACTCATCGGTTCACTTTGCTCTCTGGCTTGACGACGAACCCAACATCTTTGGCGCTATATCTGGCAAATGGGTGAGTACGTCATCTTTTAGGATATGCCTACCTGGCTTTTGGTTAGAGTTATGATTTGCTTGGCGTTAACCAATAACAAAGCCGTGCTCAATAAATATACAATGATAATAATAATAATAATTATTATTATAAAAATAAATTGTATATTGTTGTATAACGTTGGCAGCGCTGTACATGGAGCTAATGCACAAATAATACCAGCAAATATAAGAAAGAATATAAGAATACAGTAATTAAGATAATGCAGCAATTGATTGACAGAATACTGCGCCGAGTTATACAACAGCCAGACCAAAGGAAATGCGGCGGTACTGGATTGCCCTACTAACAACGTTAAATCTTTGAAAAAGGGGAAATCAGCTGGTGTTGACAACATACCAGCAGAATTAATACAAGTTGGGGGAGAAGCTATGACTAGCAACCTTACAGCAATCTGCAATAAGATCTGGCATATAGTAGATTGGCATATGCCATGGTCATCACACTTCGAAAAAGGGCAACCTACAATTGTATTAATACTACCAGACAATCAGCCTCATCAGCCACCCAAGCAAAGTCATGTTGAAGGACACCCTTAACAGGCTCAATCCACAAGCGGAGAATATCATCGCTGAAGCACAACCTACAACCACGAAGACCCACTTCCAGAAAAAACATCCTCGATAGGGTTCCACTCTCCCACCACAGACCATCACTGATCACTGCTCCATCTCTGGTGTAGCCGGTATCAGGTAAACCCGTGAAGCGCTGGAACATCCGTAAGTGGACAGCTTCAAAGAGGCAACAAGCAACGCTGCAGAAGACCTTCCACCAGCGGACATCCAAAATTGCAAGGCAGCGTACGCGGCCTATTGCAACACCATTTTAGGTGCCGTCATGCAACACATCCCAAGGCCTAAACAAGAACTACACACCGTGCTGGGACAACGAGTGTGAATAACTCCTGCGCACCCACAAAGAAGCCAAAACAAGAGAAGAAGAGGACAGAGCAGCTTCAATTCTAATAAACAGGTTAAACGATATGCGTAGGGAACGTTGGACTGAGACCGTCGAACCATCGACTTCACCCACTCCAGCCGCAGAGCCTGGCAAAACATCATCAGACTCACAGGTAGTTCAAAAGCCCCACACCAGTGATATACCCGCAGCTCCCAAGAGAACAAACTGACTTTCGTCGTGGCAGCTCAACAGTGGACCAGATAACGCTACTCACCCAAGACATCGATGACGGCTTCCAAGTAAATGAGAAAGCTGGAGTAATGCTACTAGACCTCACTGCAACCTATGACACTATGTGGCTACGAGGACTCCATCTGAAACTCCTGAAGACCGTACAGGACAAACACCTAGTTAGTTTCATTATGGAGATCCTGACCTACCGCAGCTTCACCCTCATGACCAGCGACGGACAAAATAGCAGACTGAGAAAACTGAAGAACGGCATCCCACTTGCACCGTTACTATTCAAAATCTACATCCACGACTTGCCGGAAATAACTTCCAACAAGTACGGCTTCGTAGACGACCTGGCTATCCACCTCCACAGACCAACGTGGGAGGCAGTGGATGAAGGACTCAACGAGGACATGAACATCCTGGCAGCGCACCTGAACCGATGGCGTCTCCAGCTGAGCAAGACTGTTTCAGCGGCTTTCCACCTCAACCACAAACATTCCAACGGTATGCTGAGCGTGTTTGTTAACAACAAACGACTAGGTTTCCAAGCGACCCCAGCCTACCCAGGCGTGACTCTAGAGAGGACGCTGACGTTCCGACAACACCTGGAGAAAATGAAGGCCAAGGCTATATCCCGCGTGTCGCTCACCCGCCGCCTTGGTTGTACCCAATGGGGAGCTGCAGCCAAGATACTACGCATCTCTACCCAGGCACTCTTTTCTCTACTGCCGAATACTGCGCACCAATCTGGGGCAGGAGTACCCACAAAAAAAGAAGCTGGATGCCCATAAGGCATGCAGTCTTATGGGTATTCATAAGGAAATACAACATTAGTGTCAACCTTTTTCGAGTCATAGAGCATCTTTATGACAAGGCCATCAGCGCAGTCCTCATGAATGGCACCACCACCATTGGAGTCCACCCACTCTATTTAACATATTTTGGAGAGGGTCATGACTGATGCCCTTGAAGATCACGTAAGAACAGTCGGCGTCGGAGGAAGGACAGTAAAATATTACGCTTTGCACACGATATCGATGGCTTAGCAGGGGATGAACAGGAGCTAGTCAACCTAGTGACCTAGCGACAAAACATATGCGTCCTACGGAATGGAACATCAATGGCTTCAACAAGGAGATTAACGACAGGCGCCAAATGGTAGAGACAGTGTCCAAATTCAAGTACCTGGGTCCAGTTTTCACATACGATTGATCCATACATGAGATCATTTCAAGGATAGCCCAGACAACAGCAACGTTGACAAGACTAAAACCAATATGGAAAGTAAACGAATCATCCTTCGATCCAGGGTTGAAAAAATTCATGATTTTTATAAAAAAAATCGATTTTTTTTAAATTTAAATCGGGTTTATTTGATTTTTTTAATTTATTTGATTGTTTTGATTTTTTTGAAATCTGGTATATAGATATTTATATAGATGTTTAAATTTGTAAACTCTTTGAAACATGTTCTATTCAAATTGATTTGGGTTCTTGTCTTAACAGAGGGTACATGATTTTTGCTTATATAAAGACATTAGACAATGTCCACAAGGCCTCACCCCCTGTAGTTGCATAATCTGTCTTGGAAAGGAAAGCATGCTGTGTGTCTGTGGCTGTAACAGTGGTAATTATTGTTTGCCTATAGGATGGGTTAGCACCTGTCCAGGGCTATGTGTACTCTAAGGGTCTCTAACCAGAATACAAACTGGTACAGTATTAAACAACTGAGTCAACATACTGAATTGGTAACAACTAGCACAAGCTATAAGTGGACTTTAACTCAGGGCTTCTGTGTTGAAAAAATACTTCCTCTGGAAGACAAGTTTGTGTGGCTTCACTGCATTCAGAAAGGGGATAGCTCAAACATACACAATGTTGTAAAATATTTGACTATCAGGCTATCTGGTGACAATACAGCTACACAAGTGTGCACACTTTGTGTTTTGTATTAAAAAACATACAAAACTTTGTTGATCTCGATGCTTGTAAACAATTATTTGTGTTAAATTCATATAAACCAGCGATTAAAAAAACCGGAAGTCAAAAAAATAAAAAAAATCATAAATCAATGATTTTTTATATTTTTTTGGAGTGATTTAAATCATGATTTAAATCAATGATTTAAATCAAACAACCCTGCTTCGATCCAAAATCACACTGATGCGACCACTTGCCAAGTCAATATTTCTATATGCATGTCGAAAGACTGGTACTATTGATATTTAAAATTCAAAAATGTGTGTGTATGTTTACTGTTGATGTTGTTGAAATAAACTTATTATTATTATTATTTGGAGGGGTTCGGTGTAAAATGTAATACATGTTGCATTGCCTCCTTCAAGAATGATGTACTGGATCGAAGAACAAGACGCCATTAAAACAGCCCGGATGGATGGCACACATATGTCTACGTTCAAGATGTACAAAAACAAGATAAACGGTTTCGTCACCAGTCTAACCGTTGACCCAGAAAGCAAGTAAACATAATGTAAAACCACTGATATATATATATATATATATATATATATATATATATATATATATATTATATATATAAATATATATATATATATATATATATATGCATACATACATACATATAGACAAACATACATACATACATACATACATACATACATACATACATACATACATACATACATACATACATACATACATACATGCATACAGACAGACAGACATACGTATACACGAATATCGGGTGATTGTACGCGTACAACCGTGCGCCCATTCCCTCACGAATTATATATATATATATATATATATATATATATATATATATAATTCGTGAGGGAGTGGGCGCACGCTTGTACGCGTACAATCACCCGATATTCGTGTATACGTATGTCTGTCTGTCTGTCTGTCTGTCTGTCTGTATGTATGTATGTATGTATGTATGTATGTATGTATGTATGTATGTATGTATGTATGTATGTTTGTCTATATGTATGTATGTATGTATGTATGTATGTATATATGTATGTATGTATGCATGCATGCATGTATGCATGCATGCATACACGTATTCATGTATGTATATATGCACGTATGTATACATGTGTGCATGCATGCATACGTGCGGAGTTTATTTATGTAAATCTTGTTAATTCGTTGGTTATACATTAGCAGTATCGTAATAGTAATCATTAATACTAATTAAGTTGACACGTGCGATGGAAGTCTTCGACCTAATTAATAAATCAGTCAATAATGTCATTATTACATTTGAACATAACGAAAAACATTGCAAGTATATAATACACAATGCGTTATATTTCATACTATTATTCTATGCCGTCTGTTTTTAGACAAGCGTCTCTACTGGTGTGGTATCAACCCTGGCTCTATCGGGTGGTGGTCTTTGTCCGATGACGTCCACATTCACATCTTACTTCAAGAGACCGACTCACTCTTTAATCAAATATCTTTACTAGAAGGGAGCGTGTTCTTCATCAACACAACTAAAGGCAACAGGTAACTCTTTTATAAATATAATAATAATTGTTCTAGATCGTGCAGATTACTAACCAAAACATACACATTCCCTAATTCATCGATACAATAACGTATTATGTTAAATGGTCGCTATTTTACTTCGAACAACAAGTTGAATATCGCCATTTTAATACCCTCCCACACACACACACACATTATGCATACATACATACATGCATGCATGCATGCATACATACATACATACATACATACATACATACATACATACTTACATACATACATACATACATACATACTTACATACATACATACATACATACATACATACATACATACACACATACATGCATGCATGCATGCATGCATATATACATACATACATACATACATGCATATATAAACACATACACATGCATACACACATATATACATACACATACATACATCCATACATACGCACATACGCACATACACACATATACACACACATATATAAACATACGTACATACACGAAAACAACGATGATGATAGCTGTTGACGCTGGTTTCAATAGAGATTAACTGTTTTGTTTCTAGGTATATGACAAAAATGGTCCTGCATGATGCAAGAGCTAAACCAAGGTACACCAATCCTGAATCATTCGCTTCAGTTGTACATATAAAGACATTCAACAACACCCTTGAAACTCAAGGTAAAATGCCAACGTTGATTTATATTTCGTCCCAATTTACGATAATGTTTTCATCTTCACGATATGTAGGATGTCCCAAAATCATACCCAATTTAATGTAGCCAAAACAATAATACGACATTGTGGTAACTAAACAAAGAATGCATTTATATAAAGATCGAAGACGAACGTTTATGTTGACATACTCATCTTTCAAACAACATGTCCAATATAGGCGCCACATTTACAAAATCTGGTGATTTTCACACAACACGTTCAACATTCTCCACGTTTAAATATAACAGCCTGGATTCCCCCACACGGCCACGGAAACTAGGCGTTACCTGTGTGAAAAAATATGCCTAAACCAATAATTATTTCGCGTTACGACGGCCTCCACAGTCCCAATTTGGCATCTTTAATCTTCTTTTTATGGGTCATGAAATAAACAGAATTTATGCTAACACTAAGCCTAAATCTATTAATGAACTCAAGGACAATATCCTCAGGGGGATTCGGAACAACCCCCGTAAACATTCCCTGAAGTATTGAACAATGTGGAAGTCTAAATATAGGCGATATACGTGGAGCCTGCATGTCGAACATGAGTTTTATGTCCACAAAGATTGCTAATCACCATATTTTGTAAAAGTGGAACTTACATTGGACATGTTGTTTGAACGCCAATTATGGCAACATCAATTTTCATCATTGTTTTATATATATATATATATATATATATATATATATATATATATATATATATATATATATATATATATATATATATGTGAGAGGTCACAATTAATAGAGTTGTAGCAAAAACATTTTTATGTTTATTGATTGATGACAAATTAACATGGAAACATCAAATTTCTCTCTTGAAATCTAAACTTTCAAAGTGTTGTGCGGTTATGTACACAACTAGTTTCTTAATTGACAGATGTGGAATGCGTATTTTATATTAGTCTCTATTTTCGCCTTACATTATGTTCTGAAATATGGTGAAATACATATGCAGAAAACTTAAAATGCTTAGTCTTGTTACAGAAAAAGGTTGTAAGATTAATCTGTGGGGCTCAGAGGTTGGATCAGAGGTGCCCGATATGGTGAAATTAAAAACTGCTGAAATTATGTACACGACCCTATCTATATGACCCGACAAAATGTATATTTAAACAAACGTATGCACGCACTAATCTAAAGACGTTGCGTATATAAATTAACGGTGTAAAGTTATGGAATTCCTATGACAGCTCACTAATTCATTGCAAGAGTGTTCATCTTTTCAAAAAGAACTATACCGTTCAAGTATTACACAGTTATGTAACCAGTGGGTAACCCGATTATGGTGAAAACATGAATTGTATTGCAGTAGAATTGTTCACGTACTATTCTCTTTAAAAACACACTTAAACTTGTATAATTGTATTATTTAGTGTCACTTATAAGTTATTGCGCAAGCAACATAAGCATTACACTTCTTCTTGCCCTTTTTCAACTTTTTTCAACTTGTCCTATTGATGTTTAAAATTCAGTTGTGTTTGTATATTTACTGTTGATGTTATTGAAATAAACTTATTACTGTTATTATGTATGTCTCTCCTTCACCGTCTCTGCATCTCTATCTCCGTCCGTCCGTCCGTCCGTCCGTCCGTCCGTCCGTCCGTCCGTCCGTCCGTCCGTCCGTCCGTCCGTACGTACGTACGTACGTACGTACGTCCGTACGTCCGTTTGTCTGCTGTCTGTCCGTCTGTGTCTGGTTGTATGTTTGTCTGTGTGTGCGGCTTTCATGCATGTGTGCGTGCGTGCAACATCTGGAGGACATATCACTGCCGCTGTCACCGTGGATGTCGCTACAGTTTCCATGTTTCGAGCAAATGTTGGTTTTCTTTTGCTATAGAACATCTTTGTAAAAGTCACAATGGCGACTGTGAACAGATATGCATCCCTACCCCACATGTAGCGCGTTGTGCATGTTGGAATGGTTTCAATGTGGACAGGGCTGGGAGATGTGTTGATCCACCTTGTGAGTTAATTTCTTTAATATATTACACGGGTTGTTGCAAAACTTTACTTTAATATCTTACAAGGCATGTTGTATAACTTCACTTTAATATATTAGGCGGGTTGTTGCAAAACTTCACTTTAATATCTTACAAGGCATGTTGTATAACTTCACTTTAATATATTAGGCGGGTTGTTGCAAACCTTCACTTTAATGTCTTAGATGGGATGTTGCATCATTTCACTTTAATATCTTAGACGTGTTGTTATAAATAACTTAACTTTAATTTGATTACATCTAAACTCCAGTTGGATGTACTGGGTAAACATTTGCATGAATAAATGTTATTTCATGCTTATCATTATTATGATTTGGTGGATGCTTTTGAAACGTTACTCTGTGAACAAGTCTGGCTAACAGGATCAGTTTAATTAAGTGTTTATAATGTTCGTAAAACGTTTATTGCGATAGGTCATATGCTACTCAATTAATAATATATAAACACCAGTTACATGTATTTGGAGAACAGTATTCACAAATAAATAGTATTTCATGTGTGTTAATGTAAAATAATGGATGTCTTTGAAATGTTACTCGGCTATCATTCTAATGAACAGGACATATTTAATTCAATGTTTAACATTTTCGCAACATGTTTATTGGGAGAGGTCATATTAGTACTCCCATTCATATACGTTTGAATGAGCAAAAGCATCGGGAAGAATAACAATATAATATAAATTAGTGGATACCTTTAATATCATACTTGTACTCCCGTTCATACCCGTTTGAATGCACAAAAGCATGGGGAAAAAGAACAATATAATATAAATTAGTGGATAAATTTTATATAATATGTGTACTCCTATTCATACCCGTTTTAATGCACAAAATCATGGGGAAGAATAACAATATAATATAGATTAGTGGATACCTTTAATATCATATTTGTACTCCCGTTCATACCCGTTTGAATGCACAAAAGCATCGGTAAAAATAACAATATAATATAAATTAGTGACTACCTTTGATATCATAACAACACATTTTTCATCTAAGTTACCAAAATATAATAAAAAAAATTGTTGGAACAACATAGGTTATAAGATACAGAACATCAAACACAAGTCAAAGTTTAAACACATGTTATCTAAACAATTCTTAGATAAATATCTTCTTCAGTGCACTGTTTAAACTCTACGTGTACGGACTGCAATTATAATTGTTTTTATTTAATGATAATTATTTTCAAAGGGGTCACAGAAAGACGGTAGTGGGCCGTAAATTATGTATATTGTATAATCTTGTATTTTTATGCATTATTATTCTGGTTATTGAAGTTTCTTACCTATTCCAGACCACTGCCCCGTAGAATACACAGAATCATATGGAACTATAGCAAGTCCAGGATTCGGAAATACCTGGAATAATGTCCACTGTGAGATCAGGATTCGAGTGACCAGCAACCAGCGCATATTTGTGCACGTGGGTGAAATCAACCTAGACGGAAAACACTGCTTCCTGCTAATCGGAGACGAGAAGATTTATGGATCGACCCGTAAGAAAGGTGACAACTTTCCAGGTAAGAACGACCATTAACATAATAAACAGTGTCAGTTATAAATATTTCGTTCCCAACTTATTTCAACACTTATTGTATAGCCTATTAATTTAACTTATCTCGTACGTAGCCGTAATGCTGTTTCAACTATCAGTTGAACTTGTCCATTAAGTCCTAATGTGAGAGGGGGTGTGGCTGGAAGTGGGAGGTTGGTCCTAATAAATTGATGGGCGGAGGGTTTTGGTGTGGCAGGAAGTGGGAGGTTGGTCCTAATAAATTGATGGGCGGTGGGTTTGGGTGTGGCAGAGGTGTGAAGTGGGAGGTTGGTCCTAATAAATTGATGGGCGGTGGGTTTGGGTGTGGCAGGAAGTGGGAGGTTGGTCCTAATAAATTGATGGGCGGTGGGTTTGGGTGTGGCAGAGGTGTGAAGTGGGAGTTTGGTCCTAATAAAAATTGATGGGAGGTGGGATTGGTGGACGCAAAAAAATGTGGGGGGGGGAGCTGATGTTTAGACCCCTGTTGTACCCTTCCATTGTGTTTCTTTAGCTTCGAGTGGTTTTCCACCAGCGGCGGTGTCAACTCGTTCTTAAATGCACAAACTACAGTAAAATTACTTGTGTATTCCGTGTCGTGTTAAGTTATAACTGTTTTTAGATATCTAGAGTATATAACATGTAGACCTTCAGTATGTCTTTCCTAAACGACGCGACAGTTATGGAGACCGGCAAATTCAGCTGACATGGCAATAGATTACGTACAGCGAGAAACTTTGGCTGAATCTGTCAAATAAATAACAATGAAATATTTGTTTATTTAACGACACTGGGCTTAATGAATTCGTAGCATAAAAACGTTGTGTTTGGCTTGCTTAACATTTTCAAGCTCGATCACGTGTTTATGATATAGGTGCAAAACTATTATAATACAAAGGTAATTTATCAGCGTCTTGGTCACATGAACTGCCGTGGTTACTAGGATATTAAGAAGGTAGATATTGTCGAATATAAATCTATTTGACTTAATAGTGCAATAGCGGAGTGCAATATCCAGTGCAGTATCGGAGAAGATGTTGTCCATTCCAGTGCAATGCCGGAGAGGATGTAGCGGTTCTAGTGCAATGTCAGAGAGGATGTAGTCCGTTCCAGTGCAATATCAGAGAGAATGTAGCCCGTTCCAGTGCAATGTCGGAGAGGATGTATTCCGTTCCAGTGCAATATCGAAGAGGATGTAGTCTGTTCCAGTGCAATAGCCGAGAGGATGTAGTCCGTTTCAGTGCAATATCTGAGATGATGTAGCCCGTTCCAGTGCAATGTCGGAGAGGATGTAGTCCGTTCCAGTGCAATATCGAAGAGGATGTAGTATGTTCCAGTGCAATAGCGGAGAGGGTGTAGTCGATTACATAGCTATCGAATCACAATTTGCTTTCAATGCAATTTCAGCGAACCATTCCGTTTGGCTTTTCGTCACTGATGGATCGGCCGTCAATCAAGGCTTCTCGTTCACCTACGAAATACATAACGGTTAGTAGTGTTGTTTGCCATCTCAAATGTGTGCTATGCACGTGCGCGTGTCCGAATATGTATGATTGTGAGTAGGCGTATATGAGTGCAATAGACAATATTCACGTACGACACCTTTCGGCTAAGGAACTATCTCAAAACTACGGTTGCGGGGCGTGTTTGTGACGCAATTGCAACACTTGAAACGAATATATTTCGAAATTGGGCATTAACATATTTTATAAGTTTTAATTATATCTTCAGAAAGCTGTTGTTTTACCTATTAAAAGCGCATATGATAAGTTTTGTTATTTGCTGTCGTACAATAGACATTCTTTATAACACGTACGACACGCGAAGAATGAACGCACGATTGTGGGAGGTTAACACGTACACACACATATACGCACGCACGCGCGCATTTCAAAAAGCACGCATTCTTCCATTAAATATGTTACACATATTATCTAAGCTATTCATTCGTATGTATTTGACCATAATCGAAAAAAATTTTCCGTGGGCTAAATTAATTGATTATGCGGCTGTACCAACATCAGGCCTACAATAAATTGGTCGCTAAAGCAGACATAATTATAACGTGACATTAACTAAATGTGAAATCCACCTTATCAGAATCAGTAATGAACTCTTTTAATCGTACTTTCATCTCCGATTCTTCCGATAAACACAACGATTGGAAGTTCCTTGTCAAAATATCACATTTCGAAACAGATGACAAGCATTTGGTGATTACATATAACAGCACATTTTCAAATTACTCGTTGAACACATCGTTACATTCTTTATAATTACACCCTGAAATATTCTCGATGTTATATAGCTAATGTGCAAGCCTTGTAGTCGTACTTACTGTAAATAATTATGGGTCAAAATAAATAGTATTGTGTTGTACTGTATTTTGTTGCATTGCATTGTACTGCATTGACAGTGACATACTGCACTACCACTAGTGGCCGTAGTCCCTGCAAGAACGGAGGAACCTGCATTCATGAACAGTACTGTGTGTGTCCGCCTGGGTACACTGGCTCTCGATGTCTACAGGGTACGTTGGAAGTTGCTGTCCTCAATAGAACATTGAAGCGAAACAAAAGTATAGGTTTTGAGCGCATGGAAATAAAGGTTACTAAAACATAACCATTTGCAAGTAAAATCAAGAATATATGGCTTATTAGTAAAACCTTCTTCAATAAACGGCATCTTATTTTCATGAACCTAACCATACCTTTAGGTTACGCTACGTCACCAGTACGGTAGTCTGGCTTATTCACTTACCAACTGAACGTATATTTGTAAATGCCTAGTCTTTCACTTGCCAATATTATATGGCCGTGTTGTTTGCGTATAACCTCAACTTTTGTAACATACTAAACTTATCCCGTTCTGTCTTACAAGCTCGCTTGATTGAAAGTTTGCATTGCTTAAGGCGGCCCTTCGGTTTCGGTCTAAGGCACTTGATGCGGTTCATTTCTTAGAACTGCGAGACCCTTATCGATCGCCCAGTAAACATGTCAGCCGCCAGGATAACATATATTTGACCAGAATCTCGTGCTTTCAGAACGAATTATGAGAAAATCACTAGAGTGATTTTCTAGATTGTAGTTTCAAATGTGTGTTTTTGTTTACTCTTTTTGGTGCATTGTTACCACAACCATGACTTTTGTTTCGCTTTATGAAACATATGCAAAGTGTGATTATCTCATTGAATAACGGAAGTCGGAAGTCATCCAACGCAGATTCTACTATGCCAGTTATCAACCCAGTGTACATGACCAGTGTTCACTATTGGCGTTATTTCGAAACCAATGTCGAGTAAGGGGCCGATCACAACAGACGACATTTCCAAAATAAATGCTCATACCCCCTCTCCCGAATTAGTACTTCAAAATGTTGATAATTGTTCAGATAAAAAGGTATATCGATGAAGCAATGTTATAGCATAGGCGCAATGCAAACAAATTGTAAAAAAAAAATGATAGCGAAGAACTTATATTTATTAAACGTTAAATACATGCAGCGAGAAGGAGACGCTTACTGAGCCATTGGCAATGCCCGTATTATCCAATCAACGATTGTTTTATATGAAAAGATAGTCACATATCAAAACAAGCAAAACCGTAACAACAATAGTGATTGGATAGTCAAAGGTAACCCATTAATCAGCGTATCCATTCTCGCCAAAGTGAGTATACTTTATTGTGCTCCGTTACTTTTGGTAGTGACGTCATGCGGCCCCCTCAGTCCGTGTGTGAACGGCGGGACATGCGGACAACACGGAGTCTGTGAGTGTCCGGCTAGGTACTCGGGCCCTCGATGTGAACGTAAGTTATAATAATAATAATAATAATAATAATAATAATAATTTAATTATAATCGAGCTATCGTATGTTTGTATGCGGTTATGTTCACGTTTTCCTCCTTGACGGCTTGCACCTCGGATGTAATTGAGGATGGGTCACTAGAATAGGTAAAGCGTGACTAAAGCTAGTCTCATTTCAAATTCATTTTGCGAAATGTCAAACCTACCTAGTATAAACTGCAACATTTTAGCTCGTTTGTGCAACTATTGTATGTAGGTTTTGAGAAATCAACAGACAAACTATTACATTACTTAATGTTTTGTCAAACATTAATTGAAGAGAAAATCAAACCGCTTAAAATGCATGAATTCCGCCATTGGTGAAATTGTTTAACTGTGTCATGTGATCGGCGAGAGGATGGAAGTCACGTCCATGATCTGCATTGACCCACACAGTGACCCATTTTGGATATCCACTCTTTCGAGCGTTGCCAGATGTAACGATTAAAGTAAATTCTTTCGATGATTTGAACAAAATAGGCACTTAATTAACTCGACTGCGGATATTACACAGACTATTCACACACTTCATATTTGGATATAAACGAACCGGATTTGAATTAGGCTAATTCAAGTGAGGATGGAGTTTTAAGCTAGTGACTCGACGTATACTAATTTACAGTAAGAACAGATTGGCGCTTAATACAAAATAAATCAATACGTAATATTCCGAAGTATTAGCCATATCAGTATTTATCAACATGTTAAAACATAAAACAAGTGTATGCACTAAAAACTACAAAGTGGTGTCTTATGTATAAAAGCAATGCATATATGTCTAACGGAACAGTTTAGATTCACCAGACACATAATATTTATATAAAGGGATGCATTTATAGAATGGCTTCAACAACCACGTTAGCAGAATGACACTGTAGATAATTACACTATGTCATGTAATTCTTGTTCCTCTGACCTATTGGAACTAAAACAAACAAACAAACACACTATAAACAGTTTACGTTTTTTGTCATAATATTGTAATCCATCAGACAGAGACATCTTGTGTCCTCTCCTCGAACTTCCGGTATGCTGCATAGAACGAACGATATGATCCATCGTTCGCTATATATATATATATATATATATATATATATGTATATATATATATATATATATATATTA
The DNA here is from genome assembly GCA_963662155.1 of Lamellibrachia columna. Lineage (NCBI taxonomy): Eukaryota > Metazoa > Annelida > Polychaeta > Sabellida > Siboglinidae > Lamellibrachia > Lamellibrachia columna. The sequence continues at coordinate 14,740,950 of OY759268.1, forward strand.
CAGTTCATCCTGTAGCTCACTTGATGCTAATCATACATGTATCAATATCAGCTACGCTGTCTCTAGCGAACGATGGATCAGCATGTTATCGTTCGTTCAATACAGCAAATATGATATTCATATATAATTATACACACACACACATATATATATATATATATATATATATATATATATATATATATATATATATATATATATATATATATATATATATTTAAAAGAGAATATATATATTATTTAAAAGAGAAAACATCCACAATATATGTATATTTATTATGGGCGGATTTGTATCTACGTTGACAGCATAACATACTTAATATGATAAAAAGACATAAAAACAACACGCAACCAATACGTAATGCAATAGGGATACACTTGTTTTGAAACAGAGTGGATGCTTCGTAATATCCGTATTGTCATTTTGAAAGCTTAATTCCCAGCCTTCGAGTTATTGACTGGCAGCACCAAGGATTAAGACTTAGATGTATATTGATGTGGAATTTTGTAAATGTTGTTATCATGACAGTAACTTACGAACTACTAAGGTATACCTTCCTGAAGGTGGATATTTTTGCTAGTGTTGTTCATGTTAAACATATTTTATGTAAATAATTCCTCTGAAGTTGATGGATATTTGTGTGATAATGTTGTGATGATTGTGTTAGTGCTTTCGATGGATGGGTAGTTTTGCTGATAATAATAATAATGTGTCAGGTGATATTACGTCTCTGTACAAGAACGTGTGTTCCTAGTAATTTTAACCGATGATTGTGCATGTCTTTATAGGAATGGACATCGCTACAACGACCGTGGAACCTAACACTCACACAGACACAGGCGTTACAACAGGTTAGTGGGACGGCCAGAACTATTTAACATAGCAAATCTATACTATATTTTGTAAGTCCCTGATTCGTCAGATTTCGTTCATGTGCCAGTACAGGTAATTGTAAAACATATTGATGTGTGATTATCAAAGAAAGATTAAAATGGAAAATATGTAAACCGTTAAAGGCATACCGGCTATATTCAGGTTTCATATTTGATCGTACCGGTACATGTTTGATGATACAGGTACATGTTTGATCGTACCGGTACATGTTTGATCGTACCGGTACATGTTGTTTTACAATACCGCGGTTAGGGAAGCAAATATACAACTATGTTTCACTGCATTGGTTTTTAGCAGCAAAAGAGTTGTTCAGTTGATGTACGGAGCAAGAAAACTAGACTATGCTCATCATTTTATTGTGCTTAAGTGATTTATTATTAAAACATATATTAACAGGAAACAAAACATATGCAACCAGTCAACTTATTTTATATAAATACATATTTTCCTAGATATACGCCATGGAAATTCGCTAGTCAGTTTTAGCACATCAATGTTATTGTACTATGCAATTCATTGTTGATGAGATAACCCGCTTCATTCTACCTTCGATATCCGTGGTGTACATTCGAATGGTTATGCTTACTGAGCAATCCAACACACTGCGCATGGCCGCTTGGATGTTCTCAAGACAAAACACTTTTGTAAATTTATGCAACAAAGTAATTTGTTGAATAAATGTTCCACTATTGTAAGCCAACTGTTGGTGTTATTCGCAGGTGCAGTGATTGCGATCGTGATCATCACTATCCTAGTCGTAGTATGCCCAATAGGTGTCGCCACCACCGTTTATTACCGGAAGAGCCGGACGCAAGAAAGGTCTGGTATTTGTTGAATCGCAGTATAATTCAAGCTGATTTGTTGATTAAATGTAGAAACCATATTACTGGTAACATAATACCCAACCAAAATATATTCTGGGCAATGTTTTTTTTTTACATTACTAGCTGTTATTTCATCATATACGTTGTGCGCTTAATATGTTACAAATGATATCCATTTGATGTTTCACTAGTTTTCACTAGTCTTATTTGTTACACTTTGCAACAAGTATTGTGTTAATCTAATTTTATAGACTGTCCATTCTCAGATATAATTTTAAACTACTTTTATCAGTTCACTGTACATATGTACATGCCATTGGGAGAACGATATAAGATACTCTGGCTTTATGTTGAGGGTTTATTAAATTCGGGGGTTTCAAATTCCGCAACCCGAATAAAACAAACTGGACATAAGCAGCGGCCTTGTAGACAGGTTCGCCTTTGATTAAGTTAACGTCAGTCAACTGTGTGTTACACATTTGTCAATTCAATTGATAATACTAAGCTGCACCACTTCAATGAATATGTGTTTCCTTACAGCAGCAGTGAAGGACATAGTGACACAACGTCTCAAATCACTTTAAATTCAGAGTGAGTGTGTATACATGTCTTGATGTTACAATAACCTCAGATTTCGGAATATAAATAATACATCGTCAAAAGCAAACATATCGCTAAGCTTCCTCCATAGAGATTAAAACTACCATCCACAATATTAAGTTAACTAGGCCTACTCCATCTTTGTTTGATTCATTCTAGAGAACATCTGTATTCTGTTGGGGGATCATTGTAGACGCTACAGTTGTGTTATTTACGTAGTGGGAGCACATCTGAAGCAATGCATTGTTCCAATGAACATTATTATTATTAGGCAACATTCCTTAACCTATCATAATATGCCACACCATATGTAAATACTTCTTAAACTAACTTTCCTAGTAATATTCAGTTATTGTACTTTGGTAATCCAAAGTGACATTTAAACAACATTCAAACATTACATCAAATCAATCTCAGTGAATATGTACGTTGTACCTATCTGGCTGTGTTTTAATAACATAACACCTTCTGTTTCAGCAGTGACGAATCCATAATGGGACAAGATATGGACTTAGATTCGCCTACATAGACCCATGTGTAACATGCATAAAGCAAATATACAAAATCATATATGAACATACGATATGAAATTATTTATTTATTTAAAAATAATATATATATATATATATATATATATATATATATATATATATATATATTATTTATATATGTGTGTGTGCGTGCGTGCGTGGGTGTGTGTGTCAACGTTTTGTACGATAGTTTCTACGTTATAATAATATAATGAGCTATCTACTATATATGAATGTATAATATACAAATAACTATATTTGTATGCTGGATCGATATTGGCACATGGAACAGTTAGGTGTGTTATAATAGTATTCATTATTACCTAAAAAATGTAGTTGTTTTAAATGGAAAAGCAATGGGCAATGAGTATGAACTGTCAGTAATATTATCGGAACTGTTGTTAGCAGTTCTAATTATTATATTATGTATTTAATACATTTGCTTGTGAAAACATATTTCTGGAAATAAACTGGTGATTTTCGTCTGATGTGTCATACGGGTGTATTTAAGAAGTGTGCATTAAGCCATATTATTAAAATGTTCTAGTCATTGTTTATTTATAAATTTATGGAAGAATGTAAGTTCTTGCAGTTTCTAGATTCATTGAACTTGAACAATTTCAGTTCTTTATATTAATAATTAATAGGAAAAGTATATTAGTTTAACGTGGTTCTTCTAACCTTTTAAAGTTTAGAAATGTGCTGACACCTAAATACGCCTCCCGTTTACACCCCCTCTAGGGGAAAATATACCCTAGGATATATCCCCGGGGTAGAATATCCAGTGATATCTTACCCATAAGGCCAATAAATAACAAGGTCTCTTACACTCACTCTGGCTATTAACACTTCATAAATTAATTCCATAAATAAGATGAAATACAAAGTTCATGCCGTTTTTAATTTCATAAATCATAATATGTCTTTTATAAATATTCTATGAAATAACTACGTTTATCTTACTGGATTAATCAGGATCGGACTCTTCAACAACAAAACAGAGATTTCTTCAAAAGACCCGGCAAAGCCTGATCCCCAATAGCTCAGGACAGTAACTTGGGGGAGATACCCAAGGTTATCTTTCCTCCTGGAGATATATACAAGGGGAGATGAACTGTGAACACGGAATTGATAATTAAAAAAAAATTACGTTTTTGTATTGACCTCGATGGCATAACTAAGTGCGCATGCGTGCGTACATGAGTGTGTGGGGGTGGGGTGGGGGTGGGGGTGCGTGTGTGAGAGTGCGCGTATATATGTGTGTGTGTGTGTGTGTGTGTGTGTGTGTGTGTGTGTGAGAGAGAGAGAGAGAGAGAGAGAGAGAGAGAGAGAGAGAGAGAGAGAGAGAGAGAGAGAGAGTAGAGGGGGTGGTAACTGGTATCACAATGATCTGGAAGACTATGCCAAACCAGAGGTACAACATTTATTACGAGAGATTGTTATGAAATGCACTAGATAAACCTGATGTTGCTAACTGCCTTGGACATTTCTATTTTTCTATTGCTTGTTAGAATATGTCTAGTGAACGTAACGTAACATATCACTTGTTTGCTAACCGATGGGACTAAAACTGGTATTACGCCAACATATTTATTTATTTATTGATTTATTACCATGATTTGACTTTAATGTGTCGGTAATAAAATTTTAACTAGTATATATTCGTGTATACCATTGATGCTTTTGTAATGGATGTCATGATAAAATGTATAATTCGTGTAAACCTACATACTTCTAAGTACTAGCAGTACTCATTGTTTCTTGTGTTGGAATCATAGAGGGTTTGCCCTGAATACGACGACAAAATGAATTTACCTGCTGCAGTCGTAACCGCGGACGGCACTGTAGTAGGATCTACAGCGGAAGGGAGTCGATTTTAAAACATGATTCGTTGCATAGCACATTTCGTATCAGACTCATTTCACGAAAAATGTAAACAATCAACTATAATCTATGAGAGATTAGCTCGTTTGTACCAAATTGTTATTTAGTTCTGATCAAATGATCGGAGGAACTATTAAATTATTTTAATAAATTTTATAAGAATATTCAGTGTTTGAATAACTTTAGACACGAACGAGCATGTATTGGCATAGATGTATGCAAATGCTAAAGAGTACAACGACTGCTTAATCTTGAGCGTTGCAGTTGTAGCTATGCGTAGTTATGCTGTCAAACAAAATAACGACCAAAGGCTTCCAATAGCCCAGTCGGTGTGACTAATAAAATTTTGTTGCGAATGTTGATTGGTTGTGTGTAAAATCGTTGGTCCCTTCTACCTGGTGTCTATGCCAGGGGAAATAAAAGATCCAACAGAGGGAACTGGAGAAACAATTGTTTTCTTCTGATGAAGCAATAAGGCAGCCGAAAGCTTCCACAGTCTTCAAACCCAATCGGCATAACCAACAGCATTGAACATTTTGTAGCTAAGAAAATAAGTTGATATAAAGCAATAATTGAGTTTACAAAGTTTGAGTTTTAAGAACACTCTTACTTTTATGTGAGACCAATAATTTTGATTAATAATCCGTTCTATAGCTCATTTCTTCGCTACCAGGTACGTTAGCAAGTATGCCCGTCATGATGATGGAATGATATATTGTGGGATTCAATTGCACATTTGATCCAAGAAAATGTTTGTTAGCTCTGTTACCATGTATAATATGTAACTGGATTTGAAGTAGAAGATTAGGGAGATACGTATTATACACAGACATTTACGGTGTCAGGTATTAGTGATAAAAGAGCTATGGACTTTATTGGAAATAGCCAAACAAAAGATACAACATTTATTACGTGAGATAAAATGATTAAGGCCCTAGATAAACCTAACGTTGCTAACAGCCTTGGACATTTCAAGTTTTCTTCTGATTTTTAGAATATATTGGACGTGATGCGGCAGCTTAGTGTTGTGCTGACTGGGGGAACTAAAACTAGCATTACACCAAAAAGTCATTACCATTTAGTTATGTCTTGATACATTAACTACATTAAAAAGCTAAAGGCTCATTCTTAAATAGCGCGGTATCCAGTCCTTGGGACTGCTCAAAGCACTTTACACTACATCCCCAGGCAGACCTCTTCATTCCATCGCCATCTCGACTTCTCTGAGACGCGTATAGCTACGACACGATTCAACTACTGCGCAAAGACTATTCGTTCACACACCCACCAATGTATATATCCAGGTAGTCACTATACAGCTGTGTGAACTGGAGGAACGTGAAATGCTCAAGCTTCGAAACGGCAGTAAGACGATTTTGGTAATCTCAATGTTCCAACCACGATCCGGCAGCTCTTCATTGTTTTGTTTTTCCTATTTAACATTCTCAGCCAAGATTGTCCACCTCTTGTTGACAAATACGGAACCACCGCCTCCCACAATATGCACATTGCAAATTTAACATCGAAAGCAGTGTTACAAGTGTAGTTCGCAGTAACATGTTGTCGTCTTCATATTCCGGTGTGCTTAAAAATTATGATAGCTAGTAACGACGATATATGGCACATATGGAAAGGCTATCCATTTTATATTGGTTGACTTTCTCGTCTCTAGAGTGCCAGTGTATTCAGTTCAGATATAAATATCAATTGGGCGATTGGTTTTTCGAAGGACCGTTGGGCCTGCTGACACACACGCATGGACACACAGGCATGACTTAACAAGATTTAACAAGATTGCCATCTCGAACAACAAGTTCCAGATGGCAAGTGGACAAGGAAGCCATTGACTTATCGAGAGTCCAACAATTATCTCATTTATGCGCCCGCCCTTATCAGATATCTGTCAATTCTATTTTTAAACATATTCACACTACTAGCATTAACACTATCATTTGGCAGTTTGTTCCATTAATTTATCACCCTCTGTGAGAAAGCGTACTTTCTCATGTCCAACCTACACTGCTCCTTAACTAATGCTGCTTTGTGTCCTCTGGTTCTACTTCTTTCTTTAAGTTTGAAGAACATATTCCTGACAACATCCTCATAACCGTTCACTATTTTAAACACTTCCATTTGATCTCCTCTTAGTCTGATGGTCTCTAGTGTTGTCAAACCACATTGTAATAAGCGACGTTCGTAACTAAGGTCTCTCAATTCTGGAATCATTTTAGCTACTCTTCGTCGTATTCTTTCTAGATTGTCTATGTATTTTTTTACGTTATGGTCTCCATGCTTGAATACAATATTTCAAATGTGGTCTAATTATAGCTTTGTACAGGGGTACAATTAGATGTTTCTCCTCATACGTGACAGTTCTCCTAATTAGCCCTAGAATTTTATTTCCTTTCGAAGCAGCAATCATACATTGCTCGGAAACGTTCATGTCAGCACTAAATGTTACTCCTAAGTCCTTTTCTTGTATAGTTCTACCTAGTACAGCATCCCCCATTTTATATTCCTCGCCCATATTTCCATGTCCTATGTGTATACATTTACACTTCCCAAAATTGAATAACATTTGCCTTTTTTCTGACCATTTAACTAATTTTTCTAGATCATCCTGTAAACGTTGTTTATCTATATCATTAGTAACCTTTCTGAATACTTTTGTATCATCTGCAAATCTGAGTACTTTGCTAGATATGTCATCTTCCAAATTATTTATATAAATATTAAAACAGACAGTATAGGGCCTAATACTGATCCCTGTGGTACCCCACTCAAAACAGATTTCCAGTTTGAAATCTCACCATCTATTATTACTCTCTGTCTTCTGCGTGAAAGCCACTTTTCTATCCAGTTGATTACATCATTGCCTATACCATGGGCGTTAGTTTAAGTAACAATCTTTGACGTGGCACTTTATTGAAAGCTTTCTGAAAATCTAAGTAGACAACATCCACTTGTGACCCGTCATCTACCCACTTTGTAATTTCTTCAAAAAAAACATAAGAGATTGGTTAGACATGACCTTGCTTTTAGGAATCTATGTTGAGATGTATTTATTAATTTATGTTTTACAAGGAATTCCACCATGTGGTCTCTAATTAATGTTTCGAGTAATTTACATACAACTGATGTTAAACTCACTGGTCTGTAATTTTATGGCTTCTTCCTCGATCCCTTCTTAAATAGCGGCGTAATGTTTGATTCTTTCCATTCGTACTTTTCGTATTTTTCTAATAGCCTCTTTTGACAGGTGTTTTTTCTTGGATCTTTTCCCTTGTTTTCTTAATGGAACTAATTTCTCAATAATGCCCTTAATCTCATATTTTAAACAAGTCCAGCATTCTTTTGCTGTCTTGTTCTTCAGCAAGTTATTCCAATCTATATTTGCTAGATATGTTCTCATCACTTTATATTTGCCTTTGTAGAAGTTCCTCCTCCATTGTTTTTTTATATGTATTATCTGTTTTGACTTTTATAGTAAAATGGATTTGGTTATGGTCACTTCAACCCAAAGGTTCGTGTACTTTAACATTGTCAACTAATTCATTTTGAGAAGACAAAATTAAATCTACTTGAGATTGCAATCAACCGCAAAGTTCCCATTGAACAAGACAGGGAGCCATAATGAGTTCGGCGGTACGCCAACGCATTCAGTTCTTCGATTTCAAAGATATATTTAGCCGCGGCATTCTGTGACGCAAATTGTAGTGCCCAGTGGCGTACAGGGAGGGCGGGGGTGGGGGGTTGGGGTTGGTTGGGTTGGGGGGGGCGATGGGCCGTGTCCTCCTTTGTCTTAACTGTTTGATTTTTTTCCGTATGTAACCTGTTGCGCCACTACATGATGGCATGACAAACTAATGGGTGACTTAGCGAGGCCCTCCTTTGGCCCCCCTCCTGGCCGTCCCCCATTGCGAGATCCTAGACGCGCCTCTGATACGGCCTATTACCAAACCATAAGATACATATATTTGCGCTGGCTAATTGTGCCGAGTTCCTTCCAGTGGATTATAGGTCTAATAATATGTATGTTCAATCTTGTTAATTATTTTGTTATTTCATATTATTTATCCAAGTAATGTAGGTCCTGCCTTTTTCTCTTGTATCACTGGTTCAGCCATGCACGAAAACGTTTGCTAACAATTCAAACCTAACCACGGAGTCACAGCGCGCGGCACACAATCCAACTGTGAGCGACCGAACGCGTCTGTATGCCGGCTTCCACTACGGCCGTCAAGAAATCACTGACCCGTTGCGCATTCTTTTCAATAATCCAGTACGCCGCATTCAATACCACGTACTGGCCTATTTTCCATGCACCGTCAATCGCCATATTTGTCGAGCTGAGTTTGCTGGTTAACATTTAATGTGTCATAGTTCATAGGTCGCTGTCATGGCGGCGTTGACCTCACACACTTTTCCGCATTTGAGTAAGTTGCCTGTGCTCGACCGCGTAGGAGGAATCCCCGCCACGCTGGTGGCTAGGGAAGGCGTCTCGTAAGGGCAGGGGACTGGGACGGCGTCTGGGATCGTCTGGGATCATCTGAGTGATCAGGTAAGTCTGTGTTGACTCTGTTTTGGTTAGCTAGGTCTGTGAATGCAAGGCTGTGGCACGCGTCAGTGGCTCTACGTGTGTGTTAGCTGCACCGTAGCCCGTCTATTGAGGAGCGGAGTTTCGGGTGAGTGGGAACCCTCGGGGGAATTGTTGACTGCGTGATTCAATGTGTGGGAATCGAAGTGAGATTCAGTTTGAAACTGTATAAGTGGTTAAAGTTGTGATTCTCAATGACTGTATGAATCAGTGCGTCACTCGTTGGAAAACAACTAAGTCACTCAATGAGTGAAACCCATTGTGCGAATCGTTGTGATACTCAATGCGAGTGCGAATCTATATGTGCATTTGAGTGATTGAAGGTGTGACTAAATGAGTGGATGGCTCTTTGACTATATAATTGACTGAAAGTAGGCATATGTTACAAAATTAGTGATTGACTGTGTGACGAACCTATCAGCGAATGAACATGTGATTTAGCCCGATGGTTGTGTACGGGCTACCAGGGTGTATTTTTTTAATGACTGCGTATGTGACTAAATGCGTGGCTCACTGATTGGCACAGTCAGTTTATTGCCCACTGTGCATATTGAAATGAAAAAATCATAGATAGCAGTCAAAAGCTGTTGTTAGCGAAGTGTGACATTCCACACCACTGTTTGTAGTAGATAAAATCGGAGCAAGTCTTTACCTCGGGGTGTTTGTGCGTCAGTGTTAGCTGTATGTGTGTGTGGTGGGCCATTGGGGTGTTATGACAAAGAGGGTGGTGGGCCATTGAGGGTGTTATGACAAAGAGGGTGGCAGGCCATTGAAGGTGTTGTGACAGAGAAAGTGGTGGGCCACTCAGGGTATAGTGACATAAGGGTGGAGGGCCATTGAGGGTGTTGTTACAGAGAGGGTGGTGGGCTATTAAGGGCATAGTGACGAAAAGGGTGGTGGGCTATTGAGGGTGTTGTGACAGAGAGGGTGGTGGGCCATTGAGGGTACAGTGACAGAGAGGGTGATGGGCCATTGAGTGTGTTGTGACAGAGAGGGTGGTGGGCCATTGAGGGTGTTATGACAAAGAGGGTGGTGGGCCATTGAGGGTGTTGTGACAAAGAGGGTGGTGGGTCATTGAGGGTGTTGTGACAGAGAGTATGGTGGGCCATTGAGGGTGTTGTGATACAGAGGGTGGTGGGCCATTGAGTGTTTAGTGACAGAGTGGGTGGTGGGCCATTGAGGGTGTTGTGACAGAGAGGGGTGTGGGCCATTGATTGTGTTGTGACAGAGAGGGTGGTGGGCCATTGAGGGTGTTATGACAAAGAGGGCGGTGGGCCATTGAGGGTGTTATGACAAAGAGGGTGGTGGGTCATTGAGGGTGTTGTAACAGAGAGTGTGGTGGGCCATTGAGGGTGTTGTGACAGATAGGGATATGGGCCATTGAGGGTGTTGTGATAAAGAGGGTGGTGGGCCATTGAGGGTGTTATGACAAAGAGGGTGGTGGGTCATTGAGGGTGTTGTGATAGAGAGAGTGGTGGGCCATTGAGTGTTTAGTGACAGAGAGGGTGGTGGGCCATTGAGGGTGTTGTGACAGAGGAGGTCGTGGGCCACTGAGGGTGTTATGACAGAGACGTGCATATTAAAAACAAGAAATCACCGAAAGAGAATCACCGTGGAGAGCAGTTGTTAACGAAGGGTGACATTGTATACATCTGTGGCGGGATAAAGGGTTTCCGGAAGAGAAAGCGTCATGGAACAGACACAGAGGTCTGTGACATAAATATTGGAGTGACGAAGAGGGACGTATGACATACGTCGGTATGACTGAGGTCGTGATGGCATTGATGGTGTTATGAACGAGAGGGTGATATGGTAGAAATGGCGATTTGGACGAGGGTGCATTAGCACGGATAATAATTTGTAAAGATGGTGACAAATATAATAAAATAACATCTATATTCTTCTTTTAGTTTTCATATTATTCTTACGCTGAAACCCTCTGTTGTTATAACAAAATCGTGTTGCAAAGACGGAAGCTCAAACTCAAAGCTTAAGTTGCATGGCTAACTGCAATAGAGTATCTTGGGTGTAAATAAAATTGAACTGTTTGTTCGTGGAAAGTTGGCATTTAATCATAGCTGATGTTTTGTTTTTGAAAATCTGCATAGCGTGAGAGAACATTCCATGTTGGTGATGCGGGGCTTAAGTAGCACAGGCGCTGGTCCTACTTTGTGTACTTTGTTTAATTATTTCTTATTCATTTGAACAGAAAGGACAGGAAGACTGGATGGAGATGATCGCATTCTTCGCTCTCTTGTCCTTTGTTGGATGCATCTTTGGTGAGAATTTCTTCAGTGTCATTTTAACATAATTTTGGATTCCTCGAAATCTCTCTTAATTTTCAATGTAATAGCATCTCCCCAAAATATGTGCCTTGACTCATCCGGGTTACTATAAAATTTATTTAGCTCCTTAGGAACCGTGTACTAAGATGAATACATAATTACCTCCCCCCTCAAACACACACACACACACACACACACACACACACGCACGCACGCACGCACGCACGCACGCACTCACACACTCACACACACGCACGCACGCACGCACGCACGCAAGCACTCACTCACACACACACACACACACACACACACACACACACACACACACACACACACACGACTACTATCCGCAACTGTTCCTGCCAACGACGACATACAGTTGCATACACACTCAAACTAACAAATACACGCACGCACGCACGCACGCACACACGCACACACACGCACACACACAAATACACACACAACAAAGTCATGCGTCTTTTAATGGCTTCGTAATACGTATTATGTAAAAGGTATCCGTGTTATGTACGTTCGTGTGTACATACGTGTGATTTGTTGTGAAATATATTTATGATATTCTGGATTTTACTAGGTTTGGTGTACGACAATTTCCTGCTCGTCGCTCAAAAAAACAAGCTGTATCAACTGACCGCTACAAACGACGCATCTTCTGAACTGCCTATAGACGAGAAGACCTTCCTCCCCATATCGTATGACCCCGTAAACATGACAATGTACTGGTCAAGTGTTCACGATCGTGCCTTCAAAAGATCACTCTTGTCTGTGGAGAGTAAAGAGGTTATCCGACGCACGTGTAAGTACAACAACCACGTGTAAGTACAACAACCACGTGTAAGTACAACAACCACGTGTAAGTACAACAACCTCGTGTACGTACAACAACCACGTGTAAGTACAACAACCACGGATCGTATTTAATCACGTAGTGGTACATATTGGGCTTGAATCCTCTTGTTGACGTTTCGAAAAAAATTTCGTTCATGCCACGTTGCTTCAGTTCACTCAGTTGTATAAAAAATACTTGGTTACAGACAGTGATTGTAGTCCATCATTGGAATTATATATGTGGCTGGATGCTTCAAACAAAGTTAAAATTCTATTTTCGTGAATAGTTCTGTGAAGGCGAACTGTAACACGCTTTGAGCAAAGATTGCTAGAGGGGGCTGTATGAATTGATCGATGCTCAGGTTATTAGTGATACCTCAGGGATATATCTTAGCAAATTTACCACCCCCAAACGCTAACACAATTCACACCATTGTGACTACTGTACCCTTTGACAACAACATTGATACAGACTATTTATTCAACAAGTTTGCCATACTGGTTCAGGAGATTTGCCACGTGTCATCGGAAAAAAAATTAAAAACCACATTGAACTCACATGGTTTAAAACCATCAATGAAACAAGTAGAACAATTAAATATATCAGTATGTGCTATACTTCGTCAACTAACTAATTGTTTATCTAAATCGGATTTATTAACTTCATGAACATTTTTAATTTCAAAGATAAGCCACACTGACTGAGTGAAATAATGTGATGACCACCGTTCATTTACACAAATGTGTTCACCATCTACGGTTTACCATAGTCTTTATTTATTATTTACCTTAGCCTAATATTTAGTAATTTACTTAACTCTAATCAAGTACTCGTGTTGTTTTATCAACACTTCATATATATATATATATATATATATATATATATACGTGCGTGTGTGTACATAGGATTAAAGTGATATTCTGGTTGGAAGTTGTTCGATGATGTCAATGCATCATATTTTTACCTTACATGTCCTAACCTTTCCTACTTTTTTTTTATTGATCATCAAGTTTCCGATAGTCCAACGATTTGGTAGTAGTGGCAATCTTCTGTCTGATGGGACTATGCTATTCTTGTAAAGATAAAAGGTAAATGTACGTTCTTATATAGCGTGGATTCCAGACCGTGTGACTGCTCAGATCGTTTTACAATTCACCCCATGCAGACCTGTTCATTGCAAAGCCCTCTCGACTTCTCTTGAAAGCATTCAGTCACCCTGAACGTTCTCTGCGAAGACTGTTCTTTAACATATCCACCTCTGCCTGCAGCAAGGTACTCATTTATACAGTTGAGTGAACTACGGCTAATGAAATTTCCAAAGTTTCGAAACGGCAGGAAGAGATTTCGAACCCGGGTTATTTCGATTGAGGGTTCGGCATTCCAACCGCTACACTTGTACTGCTTCATGCAGGTAACTTGCCTAGCACGCTTGATCACCTGGTTAGCTTGTGCCTTCAATTAACTCCAATCATTCGATGGGGCGCGCGTCTGGATGACTTGTCAACTACCCTTTGCCATCGGTCTCTGTCCTGATGTTCGGGCGGAATGTCTGTCCATTCTTTGACATTATCGAGCTACATCTTCCCCGTTTTCTTCCCCCAACTTTCGCAGTGTACTGCATACTTTTTTTGGCGATGCTGTTGCGACGGTGGCTGTGTTCGTACCATTGTAGATGATAATTCCAACCATCTACACCAATCGAACATTTGCTAAACTGTTATTTCAGGGTCGCAGTTTTATGTGCCCCGAGATATCGCTATCGACTCGGTTTCTCGTCTGATGTACTGCTTGGAAGATGGCGGCCTTATCTCGGTGATGACATTAGACGGGACTTTCTGGTTCACTGTGCTCTCTGGCTTGACGACGAACCCAACATCTTTGGTGCTAAATCCGGCAAATGGGTGAGTACGTCATCTTTTGGGATATGCCTACCTGGCTTTTATTTAGAGTTATGTTTTGCTTAGAGTTCACCAATAACGAAAACATGCTCAATATATATGCAATAATAATAATAATAATAATAGTATAATATTTATATAGTTCCATATCCATAAAAGCTGGCAGCGGTGCTCATAAAACTAATGCACAAATAGTACATGAAAATGTAACAAAGAATATAAGAATGCACCAGTTAAGATCATGCAGGTGTATTAAAAATCAGTTGATTAAGGCACGTCAAGTTAATTGCTAAAAAAGAAATAAGTTAATTAAGATCAGTCAATTATTAATTAAGATCCATCAATCAGCTAAAATCAGCTGACTCTGCACATATATTACTCGCATCTCCAAAGGCGTCCAACTTCTTTTCGGCCGTGTTTTTCACAGCCCAAACCGTAAAGAGCCAAGCTCCAGACTAGAAACTTAACTAATTGTATCTTCAGAAACAGATCAATCTATGTTGACAAGTGTGACACCTTTTGAACAATTTCCGCAAATTGTCCCTGCTCTGATAACACTGGATATTCTTCTGCTTGCTTCCATTGACTTGGATTCATGTCTTTACAAAACATTGTAGTAAATCTAGAACAAATCTAGAACAATTCACATATATTAATCACAATAAAGATATTTATTATATGTAAAAACTAAATGCCATAATAATAATAATAATAATAATAATAAACTACAAATACAAGTATTAGCGTCAGGGTTGGTTTTGCATTTCCATATTTATTATTTAGTAATGCAATCTGAGGTATTTTTTACTTTTGGCGGCCATCTTAAATGTTGCGCTTCGTGCTGAAAATCCAGCATAAAATGGATTTGTTTGGATACATCGATATCTAGTTGGCTATCAATATACAATCATTCGTGGTATTGTGTTTGTTTAGAAGGTCCCTACCTAGGGACGATTAGTTGAAGTGATACCCATTGCCAAGGCACAACACGTGGCAGAAATCTGACATGTCGTCTAAAATGGCCGTCGTATTGACCATGGCCTATATGATGGAAGCTAACTTTCCGGTATATAAGTCACATATTATAGGTAATGAAATATCCTATCTAATGGTATGTATTTTTAGTGGTTCGGTTTACAATGTGGGTCATTCTTTGTTATACATGTTGCATTGCATCCTTCAAGAACGATGTACTGGATCGAACAAGACGCCATTAAAACATCCCGGATGGACGGCACACACATGTCTACGTTCAAGATATACAACAACAAGATAATCGGCTTCGTCACCAGTCTAACCGTTGACCCAGAAAGCAAGTAACCGTAATGTAGAACTCAATAATTATTGCAGTTAGTGGGATTTATTGACAGTAACTGTTGTTAAGATGTCACTGGTGTATATAATTCTTGCGCACAATTGTACGTACACATTCACCCGATATTCGTGAATATATGTATGTATGTGTGTATGTATGTATATATGTATGTATGCATGCATGCTTGCATGTATGTATATATGCACGTATGTATCCATGCATGTATGTATTTATGCAAGGAGTTTATTTATGTAAACCTATGGTTGTTAATTTGTTGATTACACATTACCAGTAACGTAATTTTGATAATTAATACTAATTAAGTTGACACGTGCGAAGGATGACTTCGACTTAATTAAAAAAAACAGTCAATAATGTCATTGCTACATTTGAAAATAATGCATTGCAAATAGATAATACACAGTGCGTTATATTTCATACTATTATTCTATACCGTCTGTCTGTGTTTAGACAAGCGTCTCTACTGGTGTGGTATCAACCCTGGCTCTATCGGATGGTGGTCTTTGTCCGATGACGTCAACATTCACATCTTACTTCACGAGGCCGACTCACTATTTAATCAAATATCTTTACTAGGAGGGAGCGTGTTCTTCATTAACACAACTAAAGCCAACAGGTAACACTTTTATAAATATAATAATAATTGTTCTAGATAGTGCAGATTACTAACCAAAACATACATATTCACTAATTTGACAATACAATAACGTATAATGTTAGGCTTTACATTACATACATACATACATACATACATACATACATACATACGTACATACGTACATACGTACGTACGTACACACACACACACACACACACACAAACACACACACACATACACATACACATGCATACATACACACACATACATACATTCATACATACATACAAATAAACATACATACATACATACATACATACATACATACATACATACATACATACATACATACATACATACACACATACATACATACATACAAATACACATACATACATACATATATACATACATACATGCATACACACATACATACATACATACATACATACATACATACATACATACATACATACATACATACATACATACATACATGCATACATATACATACATAAAAGCTCACATACACACGCACACATACATACATACGTGCGTACATATATACATACATAAACACATACGTATGTACATACATAAATACATACACACGTACATACACACATACAAACATACATACAAACGTACATACACGAAAACAACGATGATGATAGCTATTGACGCTGGTTTCAATAGAGATTAACTGTTTTGTTTCTAGGTATATGACAGAAATGGCCCTATATGATGCAAGGGCTAAACCAAAGTACCTTAACCCTGACGCATTCTCTTCAGTTGTACATATAAAGGCATTCAAAAACACACCTGAAACCCAAGGTAAAATACCACCGTTGATTTATATTTCGTCCCAACTTACGATAATGTTGTCTTCTTCATGATATATAGGATGTCCCAAAATCGTACCCATTTTAGTGTAGCAAAATAACATGACATTGTGATAACCAAACAAGGAATGCATTTATTTAAAGAACGAAGATGAACTTTTTGTTGATATATTCATCTTTCAAACAAAATGTCCAATATAGGCGCCACATTTACAAAATCAGGTGATTTTCACGCAACACGTTCAACCTGCTCCACGTTTAAATATAACAGCTTGGATTATCCCACACGGCCAAGGAAACTAGGCGTTAATTACCTGCGTAAAAAATATACCTAAATAAATTTTTCGTTAAGATGGCCTCTATATTCACCCGAGTTGTCGCCTCCAGACTAATAGACAGAATGTATGCTAACACCAAGCCTAAATCTGTAGTAGCCAAGTATTGAACAAATATGGCAGTCCAAATATAGGCTGTTATCGGTACACATGAAGCCTATGTCGAACATGTGCTTTATGCCCACAGAGTTTGTTAATCACCATAGTTTGTAAAAGTGGGGCTTACGTAGGAATTGTTTGAATTCTGATTATGCCAACATCAACTTTCATGTTTCACTTTCTTGTTTAGTTATCACTCATTTTTTTGGCTATATTAAAATTTATTAATATGTATATATATATATATATATATATATATATATATATATATATATATATATATATATATATATATATAGTCAGAGACAATGAAGGAGATACATACACATGCATGCATGCATATATACATACATATATACATACATACATACATGTATACATGTATATATATATATATATATATATATATATACATATATATATATATATATATATATATATATATATATATATACATATATGCATACGCATACTAACCTAATATGTATATATATATATATATATATATTAGGTTAATATGCGTGCGTATATATATATATATATATATATATATATATATATATATATATATATATACGCACGCACATTAACCTAATATATATATATATATATATATATATATATATATACATATATGCATACGCATACTAACCTAATATATATATATATATATATATATATATATATTAGGTTAATGTGCGTGCGTGTATATATATATATATATATATATATATATATAAATGAGGCTAGTATGCGTATGCATATATGTATGTATGTATTCATGCATGTATGTATGTGTATATGCTCTGACTCTCTGTCTCCGTCTGTTCGCCCGTCGTTTGTACATGTGCCTATAAGTCTGTCAGTCTATGTCTGTTTGTATTTTTGTGTGTGGGTGTGCGGCTGTCATTTATGTGTGCGTGCATGCGTGTGTGCACTCAGCAACATCTGGTGGACATATCACTGCCGCTGTCATCGTTGTTGTCGCTACAGTTTCCATGTTTTGAGCATTTGTTGGTTTTCTATTGCTATAGGACATCTTTGTAAACGTCACAATGGCGACTGTGAACAGATTTGCATCCCTACGCCAGATATACCGCGCTGTGCATGTTGGCATGGTTTAAATTTTGATAGGACTGGGAAGTGTGTTGATCCACCTTGTGAGTTAATTTCTTTAATATATTAGACGGGTTTTTGTATAACTTCACTATAGTATCTTAGAAGGGATGTTATATAACTTTAATTTAATACCTTAGACTTGTTGCTGTAAATAACTTTAATTTGATTACATCTAAACTCCAGTTGCATGTATTGGATAAACATTTGTATGAATGAGTGTTATATCAAGCTTTGTATTTTGAATTAATGGATGACTTTGCAACGTTACACTGTGAGCAAGTCTAGCTAACAGGATAAGTTTAAAATAGTGTTTATAATGTTCGTAAAAAAATTACAATTAGAATTGTTTTGAAAGCACAAACCAATCAATCCACATGGAAATGTTAATATCTTGTTTATACAGTTATGTTTACATGTCACGATGTGTTTGTGTTTAGAACAAACTTTCCCAATTTGTTGCAACATGTCTTGCCTAATGGTAATTAGTTTCAATTGGGTTACAGGAAGACAGCAGTAGGCCGTAATTTTTATTTTATATTGTATAATCCTGCAGTTTTGCGCATTGTTATGTTGTTAAATGAAATTACTTACTTATTCCAGACAACTGCCCTGTAGAATACACGGAAGCATCTGGAAATATAACAAGTCCAGGATTCGGAAATACCTGGAATAACGTCCACTGTGAGATCAGGATTCGAGTGACCAGCAACCAACGCATATTTCTTCACGTGCGAGAAATCAATCTCGACGGAAAACACTCCTTCTTGCTAATCGGAGACGAAAAGCTTGATGGATCGACGCGTAAGAAAGGTGACAACTTTCCAGGTAAGAACGACCATTAACAAAATAAACAATGTCAGTTATAAGAATTTCATTCCCAACTTATTTCAACACTTATTGTATTAATTTAACTTATCTCAACTATCTGTTGAACTTGCCCATTAAGTCCTAATGTGAGGGGGGTGAGGTAGGAAGTGGGAGGTTGGTCCTAATAAATTGGTAGGCGGTGGGATTGGTGGGCTAAACAAATTGGGGGTGGGGAAGCTGAAGCCTAGAACCCTGTTATACGCTTCCGTGTTTCTTCTTTGGCTTCAGCCATGTCCGAGTGGTTTTCCACCAGAATTGGTGGCAACTCGTTGTTAAACGCACAAACTACAGTAAAATTACTTGTGTTTTCCGTGTCGTGTTAAGTTATAACTGTTGTTATATATCTAGATTATGTCATATGTAAACCTTCAGTATTTCTTTCTTAAACGACGCGACAATTATGGAGAACGAGTGACTGATTAATTCAGCTGTAATGCCGATAACGTACGGAACTATTATTACGTAGAGCGAGACACTGGCTGAAACTGTCAAACAAATGATAGTAAAGTATTTTTTTTTTTTTATGATACTGGGCTTTTTGAATTCGTAGAATAAAAAAATTGTATTTGGCTTGTTTACCATTCTGAAGCTCGATGAGGTATTTATGATATGGGTGCAAAACGATTATAATACAAAGGTAATTTACCAGCAATTATCGTTCAATCTACGTCAATATGTGATAAACTACTTTCGGGATGTACAGACGTTCCAGTGCATTGCCGGATAGGATGTAGTTCATTCCAGTGCAATGCCGGAGAGGATGTAGTTCATTCCAGTGCAATGCCGGAGAGGATGTAGTTCATTCCAATGCAATGCCAGAGAGGATGTAGTCCGTTCCAGTGCAATGCCGGAGAGGATGTAGTTCATTCCAGTGCAATGCCAGAGAGGATGTAGTCCGTTCCAGTGCAATATCGGAGAGGACGTAGTCCGTTCCAGTGCAATGCCGGAGAGGATGTAGTTCATTCTAATGCAATTCCGGAGAAGATGTAGTTCAGTTCAGTGCAATGCCGGAGAGGATGTAGTCCGTTCCAGTGCAATACCGGAGAGGATGTAGTTCATTCTAATGCAATTCCGGAGAAGATGTAGTTCAGTCCAGTGCAATGCCGGAGAGGATGTAGTCCGTTCCAGTGCAATGCCGGAGAGGAGGTAGTTCATTCCATTGCAATATCGGAGAGGATGTAGTCCGTTCCAGTGCAATATCAGAGAGGATGTAGTTAGTTCCATTGCAATATCGGAGAGGATGTTGTCCATTCCATTGCAGTATTGGAGAGGATGTAGTTCATTCCAGTGCAATATTGTAGATGATGTAGTCAGTTCAAGCGCAATATCAGAGATGAGGTAGTTCATTCCATTGCAGTATTGGAGAGGATGTAGTTAATTACAGTGCAATATTGTAGATGATGTAGTCAGTTCCAGTGCAATATCAAAGAGGATATAGTCCATTCCAGTGCATTATCAGAGAGGATGTAGTCCGTTCCATTGCAGTATCGGGGAGGAAGTAGTCAGTTCCAGTGCAATACCAGAGATGATAAAGTCCATCCCAGTGCAATATCAAAGAGGATGTAGTCCGTTCCTGTGCAATATCAGAGAGGATGTAGTCAGTTCCAGTGCAATACCAGATATGATAAAGTCCATCCCAGTGCAATATCAAAGAGGATGTAGTCCGTTCCTGTGCAATATCAGAGAGGATGTAGTTAGTTCCATTGCAATATCGGAGAGGATGTTGTCCGTTATATTGCAGTATTGGAGAGGATGTAGTTCATTGCAGTGCAATATTGTAGATGATGTAGTCAGTTCCAGTGCAATATCAAAGAGGATATAGTCCATTCCAGTGCATTATCAGAGAGGATGTAGTCCGTTCCATTGCATTATCGGGGAGGATGTAGTCAGTTCCAGTGCAATACCGGAGATTATAAAGTCCATCCCAGTGCAATATTAAAGAGGATGTAGTCAGTTCCAGTGGAATACCAGAGATGATAAGGTCCATCCCAGTGCAATATCAAAGAGGATGTAGTCCGTTCCTGTGCAATATCAGAGAGGATGTAGTCAGTTCCAGTGCAATACCAGAGAGGATGTAGTCCGTTCCATTGCATTATCGGGGAGGATGTAGTCAGTTCCAGTGCAATACCGGAGATTATAAAGTCCATCCCAGTGCAATATTAAAGAGGATGTAGTCAGTTCCAGTGGAATACCAGAGATGATAAGGTCCATCCCAGTGCAATATCAAAGAGGATGTAGTCCGTTCCTGTGCAATATCAGAGAGGATGTAGTCAGTTCCAGAGCAATACCAGAGATGATAAAGTCCATCCTAGTGCAATATCAAAGAGGATGTAGTCCGTTCCTGTGCAATATCAAAGAGGATGTAGTCCGTTCCTGTGTTTCCATATAATACATTCCTATTGTATTGCTTTCAATACAATTTCAGCGAACTATTCCGTTTGGCTTTTCGTCACTGATGGTTCGGCCGTCTACCAAGGCTTCTCGTTCACCTACGAAATACATAACGGTTAGTAGTGTTGTTTGCCATCTCAAATGTGTCCGAATACGTACGATTGTGAGTAGGCGTATATGAGTGCGAACGAATGTGCTTAGGCGTTCCCAATAATCAATATTCACGTATGACATCTATCGGCTTAGAATAAAACTAAGCTTGCGGGGTTGCCATATGTTATTGACGTCACTGCAACGCCTGAAACGAGTAGATTTCGAAATTGGTCGTTAACATATGTTATGAGTTTTAATGATACTGTCACAAAATAATTGGTTTACCTATTAAAACAGCAAATAGTCAGTTTTGTCTTCTTCTGGCATTCTTGAATTTGTGGCGAAGAATGAAACCACGGTTGTGGGTTATCAAACAATATAGGACTAAAGTGCAGGCGTCCGAATATCGTCTATACACACACACGCACACACACACACACACACACACACACACACACACACACACACACACACACACACACACACACACACACACACACACACACACACACACACACACACACACACACACACACACACACACACACACACACACACACACACACGCACACACACACACACACATCTTTCAGCGTTAGATCTTGTCTTAAATCTTATGATGATTCTCCCTGACCTAGTTAAGATATACTGTATCAAGCACTTGGTGATTACATATACGAGTACATATTCAATTACTCGTTGAACAAATCATTAATTCTTTACAATTACACCCTGAAAGATTATCGACGTTAAGCAGCTTATGTGCAAACACTGTAGTCGTACTTACTGTAAATAATTATGTGTCAAAATGAATACGTATTGCATTGCATTGTACTGCATTGACAGTGACGTACTGCACTACCAATAGTGGCCTCAGTCCCTGCAAGAACGGAGGAACCTGCATTTATAAACAGTACTGTGTGTGTCCTCCTGGGTACACTGGCTCTCGATGTCTACAGGGTAAGTTGGAAGTTGTTATGCATTAACATTTATAAACAGTACTGTGTGTGTCCTCCTGGGTACACTGGCTCTCGATGTCTACAGGGTAAGTTGGAAGTTGTTATGCATTAACATTTATAAACAGTACTGTGTGTGTCCTCCTGGGTACACTGGCTCTCGATGTCTACATGGTAAGTTGGAAGTTGCTATCCATTAACATTTATAAACAGTATTGTGTGTGTCCTCCTGGGTACACTGGCTCTCGATGTATACAGGGTAAGTTGGAAGTTGCTATCCATTAACATTTATAAACAGTACTGTGTGTGTCCTCCTGGGTACACTGGCTCTCGATGTCTACAGGGTAAGTTGGAAGTTGCTATCCATTAACATTTATAAACAGTATTGTGTGTGTCCTCCTGTGTACACTGGCTCTCGATGTCTACAGGGTAAGTTGGAAGTTGCTATCCATTAACATTTATAAACAGTACTGTGTGTGTCCTCCTGGGTACACTGGCTCTCGATGTCTACAGGGTAAGTTGGAAGTTGCTATCCATTAACATTTATAAACAGTATTGTGTGTGTCCTCCTGGGTACACTGGCTCTCGATGTCTACAGGGTAAGTTGGAAGTTGTTATCCAGTAACATTTATAAACAGTACTCTGTGTGTGTTCCTGGGTACACTGGCTCTCGATGTCTACAGGGTAAGTTGGAAGTTGTTATCCAGTAACATTTATAAACAGTACTGTTTGTGTCCTCCTGGGTACACTGGCTCTCGATGTCTACAAGATAAGTTGGAAGTTGTTATCCATTAACATTTATAAACAGTACTCTGTGTGTGTTCCTGGGTACACTGGCTCTCGATGTCTACATGGTAAGTTGGAAGTTGTTATCCATTAACATTTATAAACAGTACTCTGTGTGTGTTCCTGGGTACACTGGCTCTCGATGTCTACAGGGTAAGTTGGAAGTTGCTATCCATTAACATTTATAAACAGTACTGTGTTTTTCCTTTTTTCAATAACATTAATGCGAAACAAAAGTAAAGCTTTTGGGCGCATGGACCTATAAGGGTTACTAACCATTTGAAACTTGCAACTGTCGTTGACCAGGAAAACCTTTTTGAACTCACGGCATCTCAATTTCATGAACCGAACTATACTTTTAACTTACGCTAGATCACCAGTACGATAGTCTGGTATATTCACTTACCAACTGAAAATTCATTTGTAAATGCCTAGTCTCATGCTTGCCAGAAGGATAGGACCATACTATTTGTGTCTAACCTCAAGTTTTGCAACATACTAAACTTATCCCGTTCTGACATACCAGCTCGCTTGATTGACAGTTTGCGTTGCATTCGACGGTCCTTCGGTTTCGGTCACAGGCACTTAATGCGATTCATTTCTTAGAACTTCCAGGCGCTTATTGGTCGCCCAATAAACTTGTCAGCCGCCAGGATAACATATATTTGACCAAAATCTCCTGCTTATAAAAATATGACAACATCACTAAAGTGATTTTCAAAATTTTCTTCGCTTTACGAAACATATACAACGATATATTTAAGGTTAAAACGTGCACACACCTTTACTTGCTAACTGAACAACCAACATCTTAGTTAGCATTTAGCCATCTATTAGAAATTGAAAGCTAATGAATCCTATAATACGGTTAGAAATGTTTATCTCACGACAGGTCGTCTCTCATAGCAGGTGCATTAACGTTGAAAAACAGACGGCCAATGGGCCAAGGGAGTAGTCGTCCAAACCAGGGAAGTCGCCCATGGCAGAGGTCGTCCAACGTAGATTCCTCTATGCTGGTTATGAACCCAGTGTAAATGTCCAATGTTCAATATTGGTGTCAGACTGATGCTGCCACCTATTGTTTTATTTCGAAACCAAACCGATTAAGGGGACGTTCACAACTGTCGATATCTATCAAATCAGTTATCACACCCCCCTTCCCGAATTAGTACTTTAAACTGTTGATAATTGGTATCGATTTAACAATGCGATGGCACAGTACTTGTATATGACAAACATAATAACCATCATAATATGTTAACAAATATTTAACTCCTAGTTATTATTATACAGTTTTTTTTTTTTACAACTTCTTAGTGTCATATTGATAATTGTTTACAACAAATTTATCTCCTAAATGTCGCAATGTATTAGGCCATACAGCGCAGTGAGGTTTTACCCGATGTAAAACAAAACACGCAAGATATCCATATGCTAAATCTCTAACAGTTATTTCATAGGTGCATTGCAAACAAATATATAAATAGGTATATATGACGTGGTGGTCACATACCTAAATAAACAAACCCGTAAAAACTATAGTGATTGTAGCAGTCAAAGGTAACCGATTAATCAGCGTATCTATTCTCCTCAACGTGAATATACTTTATACTGCTACGTTACTTTTGGCAGAGATTTCATGCGGCCCCCTCAGTCCGTGCGTGAACGGTGGAACATGCGGACGACACGGGGTCTGTGAGTGTCCTGCTAGGTACTCGGGCGCTCGATGCGAACGTAAGTAATACTACTGCTACTAATATATATATATATATATATATATATATATATATATATATATATATATATATATATATATATATATATATATATATATATATATATATATATATTTATATATATATATATATATATATATATATATATATACATATATATATATATATATATACATATATATATATATATATATATATATACATATATATACATATATATACATATATATATATATATATATATATATATATATATATATATATATATATATATATATATATATAATATTACTAGTAACACTTTATAATAATAATAATAACGTAATCACCCAAGTAAAAAATGCGCATACAAAACCAACACACAATGTAATTGAAGATGGGTCACTAGAATAAGCAAAGCACGGCTAAAGCTTACTCCTCTGTTCGATATTTTTCGCTAGTCTCATTTGAAATTATTTTTTGCGAAATACCAAACGTACTTAGAATCCACTGGAACATACTAGATCGTTTATACATATTTGTGATAAACTACTAAATTACTTAATGTTTGGTGAAACACTAATTAAAGTGAAAACGAAAACGCTTAAAACTCATGAATTCCACCCTTGGTGAAATTTTTTTATTTTGTCATGTGATCGGCGAGAGGATGGAAGTCACGCCCTTGATCTGCATCGACCCGCACAGTGACCCATTTTGGATATCCACTATTTAGAGCGTTGCCAGATCTAACGATTAAAGTCAATTTATTCGACAATTTGAACAAAATAGGCATTTTGTTAACTCGACTGCGGATGTTACATAGATTATTCACACACTTCATGTTTGGACATTAACGAACCGGATTAGCGCTAGGCTAATTTAGTTGAGGGTGGCGCTGTAAGCTAGTGACACGACGTGTATTGATTTGCAGTAAAAACAGAATTGGCGTTTGATACAAAACAAATCAATACATACTATTCGTACGTAATTGCCATATCAATATGTATCAATATGTTAAAACACAAAACACGTTGATGTACTAAAATCTACAAAATGGTACCTTGCGATTACAAACAATGCATATATCTAACTGAACGGTCTAGATGCACCAGACACAAATATAGATAAAGGGTGGATTTATGTAATGGCTACAACAACCACATTTAACACATTTGTTGTTGGACACTGAGTTCAGCATGTTTTATTTCTTCCAGTGGACAAATACCCGTGCCGATCCTCCCCCTGTCTGAACGGTGGCACATGCAACGTTCACTCGTCCGGGTACACGTGCAAATGCCCGCCAGGCATAGAAGGAAATAACTGCGAAAAAGGTACTGATAGTCCATGACACGTTCGTGTGATTCCCATGCAAATTATCACAATTGGCTTTAATGTTGTAATATAAAAAATAAAACAATATCCAAGGTGTATGACGTAATATACAGCGCCCCACTAAATATAGTGGGGCTCGGTGATTGTGTGGTGGGGGTCGGATGGGGACCGGGGTTTAAAACCACCGGTTGCAGCCTCCATGTTTGGATAATTTCGTTCACCCCACTTTCGAAGGAAACATTAAAAGCCGTTGGTCTCTTCTACCCGGTGTCTATGCTACGGGAAGTAAAAGATCCCACACATGGAAATGGAAAAACTATCGAGGACTCACTAACTCTAGAGAATGACACTTTGCCCTGTTACTGGGTTCTCCGCCTTGACGAAACTGAAACAAACAAACAAACAAACAAACAAATAAACAGACACATTTTAAATAGCGAATGTTGTTATAATACTTTAATCTGTAAGACAGAGACACCTGGTGTTCTCTCCTCGAACTTCCGGAATGCCATATTGAAAGACCGATACCATGCTGGTCGATCATTGGTTAGAGACTGCGTAGCAGACATTGATGCATGTATGATTACCGCCAAGTACGCTAGAGGATGAATGGCTATATGAATATTTAAAAGAGAAAACATTCACACTGTTTGTGTATTTATTATGCGCACGTCCGTATTCAAGCTAACAGCATAACTTAGATAACATACCCTATTTATATGTTAAAAGATATCAAAACAACACTTATCCAATACGTAGTGCAACAGGAATAATTTATTTTTTCAGTGTTGCAAATACAGCATTCTAACATTGCTATCATCAATAAATTGCGTTTAATGTTTAGTTTGCGCTTAATGTCTAGTTTTATATCTTACACATTCCTTTTACTCTTTTATCACAATATTTATTATTTTAGTTATCAAATAATAGTATATTATTCTTGTTATTTATTAATTGATATATTATTGTTTCTTTTTTTTAATATCATTAATTTTTTTTTATTATTTCTTATTGGAATGTCACTACTGAATTTTTTTATTTTTTATAAATTAATTACGAATGATATTTATAGATATTAATTTTTTTCTTTTCAAATTTAAACACTCCTGAACAGGGTCTTACTCTGAATACGAGTCTAAATAAAATGTATTATGTATGTTACTGTTTTTATTAAATTGCACGTCTGGTTTTGTTTGTTGTTGAAGACGATCCGTGTCACTCGAACCCCTGTGAGAACGGTGGCACGTGCGAAGCCTACACGTGCCAGTGTCCAAAAGACACAACCGGACATATCTGCGAAATAGGTACTGATTAGAACCGTCAGTCATTCGTTTGATTTCCACACACGTTCGGACAATTTTCTATAAAAAGCAAGCGATCTCCAAAGTTGTATTGTTGATATCGAGTTGAAACTTCACCACACTATAGATTTGATCCATAATATTCGATTTGAAAACCAAATTATGGTTGACGTCCAAACTTAAGAGCACAGGTCGCGCCACCATAGAGCTAGCAAATAGTTTGTGTTAAATTTAAAAACAAATCAAATAACTGCGTAAAATATATTTTATTCAAGAAACACCACCTTTCAGCTTTCAAAATGGAGTATTATATAACATTTCTAAAATAAGTTCACAAACATAGTCCAAACTATACATTTCATCGTTGCAAACATCACCTGATTTCAGAATAATTATCTGGATGACCAACGTTATTTAACATTAAGACATATTGAGGTTGAAGTTGACACCTTTAAGCTGTGACAATGCAAAATATGGAAATTACCACAAAATATATTTTTGCCAATTTTTTTCCTACAATAATCACGATCCTTTGCTCAACATTTAAAACATCAAAATATTTTTCAGAACTGTTATCTGGAGTTATTGTTTCCGTTATGTAATGTTGCATTTGACACAGTGCAGGCCATAGCATGTTGGATCGGATGTTTTTAAGACAGTGGCGATGGCAGAACACTTTACCCATCTATTTGTCTATGCAAGTTTTGTGAACCTTTCCTTATAAAATAGGGTTCCATTTTCCACTGCAATAGGCAGTGAAAGTGTTCTAAATTCGCGGCTAATCATGTTGTAAACTGTTGGGTTGTGGTGGCGTAACGGTTAGAACTTTGTACTATCAACGGAGAGAACTAATCATGTCGTAAACTGTTGGGTTGTGGTGGCGTAGCGGTTAGAACTTTGTACTATCAACGGAGAGAACTAATCATGTCGTAAACTGTTGGGTTGTGGTGGCGTAACGGTTAGAACTTTGTACTATCAACGGAGAGAACTAATCATGTCGTAAACTGTTGGGTTGTGGTGGCGTAACGGTTAGAACTTTGTACTATCAACGGAGAGAACTAATCATGTCGTAAACTGTTGGGTTGTGGTGGCGTAGCGGTTAGAACTTTGTACTATCAACGGAGAGAACTAATCATGTCGTAAACTGTTGGGTTGTGGTGGCGTAACGGTTAGAACTTTGTACTATCAACGGAGAGAACTAATCATGTCGTAAACTGTTGGGTTGTGGTGGCGTAGCGGTTAGAACTTTGTACTATCAACGGAGAGAACTAATCATGTCGTAAACTGTTGGGTTGTGGTGGCGTAACGGTTAGAACTTTGTACTATCAACGGAGAGAACTAATCATGTCGTAAACTGTTGGGTTGTGGTGGCGTAACGGTTAGAACATTGTACTATCAACGGAGAGAACTAATCATGTCGTAAACTGTTGGGTTGTGGTGGCGTAACGGTTAGAACTTTGTACTATCAACGGAGAGAACTCGTTTTCAAATCCTCTTTCCGCTGTTTCGTTTGGGATATTCTGTTCACCCCAAGTTTCGACAGTTTACTCAGCTATATAAATGAATATCTGGTTATCGACAGTGGTGAATATGAGAACGAATGGTCTTCGTGCAGTAATTGCAGCATGGCTGAAGCTTAATAGAGAAGTCGAGTTGGTGTTGGAATGAACAGGTCTGCCGGGCGGTGGGGGGGGGAGTGCTTTGAGCAATCATACGGACTGGATACAACGGTATATATAAGGACGTACCTTTTATACAGAACGGAAATGGCAAAAGACGCGCGTCACACAGTGTTCCATATGCGTGTTAACGAAGCGCATGGTCAAGAGCACCAGTTGACTTGATTTACTTTAAACGTTGATTATGAATATGCTGATATAACTGTTTTTGTTTCAAACTCGTGGAAGATAGCAGAACTATAGTGAAGAACTGGCTAAAAGAATAAATATACCGGAGAAAACATCCACAATAGTTATGTACTTATTAATTTAACAAGATTTAACAAGATTTGCCATCCAAGCCAAAGGCCCAGATGGCAAGTGGACAAGGAAGCCATTGGCTTATCGAGAGTCCAACAATGTTCATCTACTTATAACCCGCCCTCCTGAGATATGTGTCAACCTTGTTTTTAAACATATTCACGCTGCTAGCAGTTACACAATCTGTAGACAATTTGTTCCATTCATTTATTGTCCTCTGTGAGAACGAGTGCTTCCTGATGTCCAATCTACATTGATCCTTTACTAATTTTACCTCATGTCCTCTAGTTCTGCTATCCTTCTTGAGTGAGAAAAACATATTTCTATCAATATTTTCATACCCATTCAATATCTTAAAAACTTCAATCTGATCTCCTCTTAACCTCCTTGTCTCTAGAGTTGTTAAACCACATTCTTTCAGGCGTTCTTCATAACTAAGGTCTCTCAGTTCTGGAATCATTTTAGTTGCTCTCCTTTGTATGCGTTCAAGCGTATCTATATCTTTCTTACGATATGGTCTCCATGCTTGTATACAGTATTCTAAATGAGGTCTAACTATTGCTTTATAAAGAGGTATAATTAACTTTTTTCCCTTGTATGTTATGTTTCTTCTAATCAATCCAAGAATTTGATTACCCTTTGAAGCTGCAATACCACACTGCTCTGAAACTTTCATATCAGCGCTTATTGTAACTCCTAAGTCCTTTTCTTTTACAGTAGTACCCAGAACAGTATCTCCCATTTTATAGTTTACATTCAAGTTCCTATGTCCTGTATGTAAGCATTTACATTTCCCAAAATTGAACAACATCTGCCATTTCTCAGACCATTTCACTAATCTGTCTAGGTCGTTTTGTAAATGTTGTTTATCACCATCAGTATTAACCTTTCTAAACAGTTTTGTGTCATCCGCAAATTTCAGTACGTTACTTGTTATACTGTCGTCCAAGTCATTGATATAAATTAAGAATAATATAGGTCCTAATACTGATCCTTGAGGTACCCCACTCAAAACCGATTTCCAATTTGAAACTTCTCCATCTACTACAACTCGTTGTCTTCTGTCAGTCAGCCATTGTTCTATCCAGTCAGTTATGCTGTCCCCGATACCATGGGCTTTTAATTTAAGTAGTAATCTTTGATGTGGCACTTTGTCAAAAGCTTTCTGAAAATCTAAGTAGATAATATCTACTGGCGATCCCACGTCTATCCACTTAGTGATTTCTTCCAAAAAACATAATATATTTGTTAAGCATGACCTCGCTTTAAGGAATCCATGTTGAGATGAATTTAATAATTTATGCTTAACGAGGAATTCCACCATATGGTCTTTAATTAACCTTTCTAATAATTTACAAATCACTGACGTTAAACTCACTGGTCTGTAATTCTCTGACTTATTTCTCGAACCCTTTTTAAATAATGGTATGATGTTTGCTTCTTTCCATTCAAACGGAACAACTCCCTCTTTTAATGACAAGTTGAATACTCTTGCAAGTGGTATACTGATTTGTTCTACTGTTTCCATTAGTAATTTTGGAGGAATCCCATCCACTCCCGGTGATGTGTTATCTTTCATTGCCTTTATTTTCTTAGCTACCAATTCTGGAGTTACAACTAACCGACCTAAATAGTCAGATTTAGCCCCCTGAAATTTAGCATCAGCAACTGGTAATGAACTAATATCTTCTTTGGTAAACACTGAACTGAAGTAACCATTTAGGTCTTCCGCCATTAAATACCCCTGTGATATTATATTTCCAGCACTGTCTTCTAGAGGTCCAACCTTGTCTTGTACGTTTTGTTTACTCCTGACATATGCATAAAAACTCTTGCTGTCATTTTTTATGTTACATGCTAGTTTTTGCTCATAGCTTCTTTTAGATTGTCTGATTTCAGTTGTAGCTGCATTAAGTGCCTCTTTGTATTTTGCATAGTCTTCGTCCTTTCTGGTACGCCTATAAACCCTCCACATAGTTTGTTTTAGCATTATTTTTCTAATAGCCTCTTTTGACAAGTGTTTCTTTCTACACCGTTTTCCTTGTTTTTGGAAGGGAACAAATTTATCGATGATACTCTCAATTTCATATTTTAG
Organism: Lamellibrachia columna; assembly: GCA_963662155.1. NCBI lineage: Eukaryota > Metazoa > Annelida > Polychaeta > Sabellida > Siboglinidae > Lamellibrachia > Lamellibrachia columna. The sequence goes on from OY759268.1 coordinate 14,773,157, forward strand.
AATATTCCAACATTCAATTGCGGTCTTATTCATCAGCATGTTATTCCAATCTAGCTTTGCTAAGTATTTTCTCATATCTTTGTAGTTACCTTTGTGGAAGTTTCTCTTGTACGTTTTCTTATTTTTACTTTCTGATTTTACATTGATGTCAAAATGTATTTGATTATGGTCACTATTACCCAATGGTTCAAATATTTTTACATTTTCCACTAATTCTTTTTGTGATGACAAAACTATATCTAATACATTTTCTCCCCTGGTTGGTTCTAGTACGTGCTGAGTAAGAAAGCTATCCTGGATTAAAAATAGAAATTGTTGGTCCTCAATCCCTGTGCTCTCTAGAGAATTCCATTGTATGTGTCCATGGTTAAAATCTCCCATTATGATACATTCCCCTTTACTAACTTCCTTTATAGCGTTTTTTATTTTTGTGTTGTCCTCTTCGTTTATGTTTGGACTTCGGTAAACTAATCCAATAGTTAATTTTGAATTACCTGAAACAATTTTGCACCAAACAGCTTCATCGCAATCTGCTTCCCTTTCTAGTTTTATTTCATAAGCCTGAATAGATTCTTTAACATATAAAATAACTCCCCCGCCCCTTCTTCCTATTCGATCTTTCCTAAACATTACATATCCTGTCAGTCCTAATTCAGCATCTGTTATATCTATGTTGGCCCATGATTCAGTTAAACCAATTATGTGAGGGTCAATATCGTCTACCATAATGTTTAATTCGTTTTTCTTATTTACTATGCTCCTTGCATTTAAACATACGCATCTATAACCTTTTTCAGAGATGTTTTTCGGATGATTTGATATTGGTTTATCTGTGCTAGTGGCCTCTTGTTCTGCTTGAGACACCTCTAGGTAACCCCCCTGCACTTCTAGTTTAAAGAATGTTTACTTCCAAAAATAGTTGTCATTGTACCCAAGTCACTATCTACTGCTGCTGAAAGTTTGTCCGCGAATACTGCCGCCCCCTTTCCACTTAAATGAAGCCCATCCTTCATATACATATCAGCCCTCCCAACAAAACTTCCCCATAAATCCACAAATCCAACTTCCTCTTCCCTACATAACTTCTGGACTAACATGTTAATTGCCATCCCCCGACAATTTCGATATTTATGACCCCTCCTGCCCATTACAGGTAAAATCCCTGACAGTATTACCTGCTCAACCCGCGTCTGTTTTAGTGTTCTGACCAACTGCCTATATTTCCTAACTATGGCAGTTGTACCATCCCTCTCTACGTTATTTGTCCCTACGTGTACTAAAACAGATCCACCCTTACCCGAGCCTACGATGTTTTTTACCCTCTCAGTTATCGCCTCTATTTTGGCTCCAGGCAAGCAGACCACCACATCATATCCCTTGTTTAAGACTCTGTCGGTCTTCCTAACTAACGAATCCCCCACAAACACCCTCGCTCTCTTCCTCACCCCCTCTATCAGTGCTGCAGAATAACTCTTCCGTTCGATCCCATCCATCCCATTCTGTCCTGACCCCTTCCCTCCTGTCTCCCCCACTTCCCACTCCTTTGCTCTTGTCTCTCCCACTTCCCTCTCCTTCACTCCGGTTGTTTTCCCTCCCGTCTCCCCCACTCCCTTCTCCTTCCCTCCTGTCTCCCCCACTCCCTTCTCCTTCCCTCCTGTCTCCCCTACTCCCCTCTCCTTCGCTCCGGTTGTCTTCCCTCCCGTTCCTTTCCTTCCCGTCTCCTTAAGTCCTGTCTCCCTACGACCTGTCACCTTCCCTCCTCTCAGCTTCCTCCCAGGCTGCGGTGAGCTCTCCCTAGCATCTCTTGTGTCTTTCCCCACTTTATCATCTACTGTTCCCCCACCGGAACTACTGGCACAACCCCCCTGTTCCCTTCCCACTATTGCCACAACGAGCAGCCTCAGCTCTTCCAACTCCACCTCTAGTTCCTTCATCTTCGTACATCCCCTACACTCAAAACTAAAACTATCTGCCTGGACCTCAGCCCAGGACTTCTCGCACCCAGACTTGACGAAGTCCACCCAGTTACTACAACTTCCACAAATTAAGTGCCTTGTGGCCTTTAACTGCCGTTTGCACGGCGCCATCATACAATTTAGTTTTAATTAGTTTGCAACGTTAGCCTTGAATAAGGCTGTTTTTGTGATCAAAAGAACACTTTAGTCTAATATACTTGCTAACTGTGTCTTCTATTAACCTCGCATTGGAAAAAAAGCCACCTAGCGAATACGCTAGGTGGCTGGTGGGCGGGTTTGTATCTCCGTTGACAAATTAACTTGGATAACATGCTGTCATAATATGTTAAATGACATGCAAAGAATACAATACCAATACGTGATGCATCAACAATATAACATATGTTTTAAGCGACAGAGTGAATGCAATATAAATAAGCAATTTCATCATATTGCTCGTAGGGCAAATGCTATTCTAACATTGTTTTCATCAATATATTGCACATCCGGTCCTGCTTGTAGTGGAAGACGATCCGTGTCGTACCTTCCCATGTCTGAACGGTGGCACATGCAAAGACACCTCGCCTGGGTACACGTGCAAATGTCCGACAGGCATAGAAGGACATAACTGCGAAAAAGGTACTGAATTGTCCATCACACATTCGTGTGATTCCTATGCAAATTTGCAAAATTGGCTTTAATAACATATGTTTTTGAAATAAAAATAGCGTAAATTTCAAGATGTCATTTACTTTAAACAATATATAGATATGCTATATATATATATATATATATATATATATATATATATATATATATATATATATATATGTATGTATGTATGTATGTATGTGTGTGTGTGTGTGTGTGTGTGTGTGTGTGTGTGTGTGTGTGTGTGTGTGTGTGTATGTATGTATGTATGTATGTATATATATATATATATATATATATAATAAAATGTGATTAAAAGACAGGTAAACATAAGTTAAATAAAAAAGTTCAATAAATGATTTAAATGAATTAATTATGTCAAGAAGTTAAATAAATACATAAAATAAAATAAATAAATAATAAATAAAAAGATAAAATAAACAACTACAATTAAGTTGATACATTAGATAAACATATAAATTAATCAGATAAGTTAAATAAACAAATTAAATAAATAATAAGTTAAATAAGTAAACTATATATATATATATATATATATATATATATATATATATATATATATATATATATATATATATATATATATATATATATATATATATATATATATATATATATATATATATATATGTATATATATGTATATGTATATGTATATGAATATGTATATGTATATATATATGTATGTATGTATGTATGTATGTATGTATATATATATATATATAAAACCAAATTAAAACAAATGCATTTTCGAAGAACTGATTGATATGTTTGATGTGCATGCCTTACAAACATTTCCTTTTGATTCTTGGTCAAATGTACCTTTACTTATTTAACAAGATTTAACATGTTGAAGCAATCTAATTTTACAATAGGTGTGTTTGGACTTTGATTGTTTTACTAATTTTCCGTCCATAAATATCATTATTACTTAGAGAATCAACTAAGACAAATAACCATCACGTGCATTCTTTTTTTTTTATTGTGCTACATCATATGCAGATATATCTGGCGAAGGAATATTTACTTGGGCTGTGCTTTGTTCGCCGTGACCCTGATGGCTTTACATTACTGCGGATTTGATAGCGACCCTGTTCTTTGTTCCACAAGATATTTTCACATAATCTGCTTTACCAGTATGGCTACTTGGTTGCAACTCTAAAACATGTTTTGTATGATGTGGACTATAGTCGTTTCACCTTAGTGGTCTTTATATGATATTCAGATAACCGTTGTGCCTCTATCAGTTGCCAAAATGGAGGCTCCTGTATTGGGGACATTTACGAGATTTGGTGTCGTTGTCCACATAGCTTCACAGGAAGTCGATGCGAAACAAGTAAATTGTCGAAGCGAATACAAATGATACCATGATATCTGATTAATTATTAATTAATTAATCTAATTAACAGCAACACTGCATGTTGTAAATGTGACAATTTACTTCTTGTATAATAATCGGTGTCTTTCTTTTTAATTTCGGTGTGTCTTGTGCAATGTGGTGGCAAATCCAAAGATCTGGATTCTGATTTAACTGCCTGGCAATTCGTTTGTATAGATAAGCATTTCCTCTATGCTAACGTACCATTTCCCAAATAGCGCGAGGGATTTCTGCTGCACACAAACGTTGTTTTAGGGAGTTTTGTTTGGTGTAATGTTGACTCAGATTGTTCCTAACCGATACGGAATCTTATACTATGAGGAATATGTTTTCTTAAAAAGATACCATCACACTGACAACGTTATTTCGGATTGAAATTTGCATATTTATTAATAATAACTCGTAAAGTGACAGTACGTATGTCTTTGTTCAATCATGTGTGTTTCTAGTTGTTAAAATACGATGTTTGTATATTTCGTTATAGGAATGTCCGCTTCAACAACCACTGTACATCCTACAACACACAGAGCCGCCACAACACACAGAGCAGTTACAACACACAGAGCAGTTACAACAGGTTAGTTGGACACTCAGCCACTCGCTGTGCCGTTAGGAAAACAAGCAGAGAGGAATCGACACCATCAGTTTTTATATGTAGCCATTTGTTTAGGTCATCTGTCTTTGTTTTCTGAGGTTATGCCTCTCTTGCGATGGTTCTTTAGTACTTTCTGTTGGGTGTCCTCTTTTTCCAGATGGATTCCAGCCTGCTATTGTTTTCTTGTTGGCATAATTTTAAGGACATTCAAAATATCTTTATCTAATTTTCAGATGATTGACTATGCGTTTGCTCTTTTAAGGACTCCCTCGTTGGTAATGAATTCTTTACATTTGATGTATAGAAGTCTGCACAACCATCTGGTCTATAAATGTACTACATTTTGTTATATTGTTTTTTCTTCAGCGTTTCAGGCCAATAGAAAAGCACAATTGCTGCTGAAAATTATTATTTTCTGTTTGTATTTATACCATTTGACCTCAAAATGTAGGGGTTTAGTATTTTCTCCACATTTCAGACCAACAGAGAAGCATTGATAAAACATTGCTCTTGAAAATTATTATTTTCTGTTTGTATTTGTACAATTTGACCTCAACAATTTGGTTTGTTTTCTAAATGCTGCCCATGGGTTTCCAACAATATTATTAAAGTAAATTTCTAAGTGATTTTCTCAGTGGGATTGTCAGTCAGTAATCTTTAAGCATAACAAAACTTATTATTGTATTGTGTATTCAGGTGATTCAAGGGCAAATCGTCGTTAGACGTTATTATGACTGCCAGAATTATGTCGCAATTTGGAGAGTTTGATTCCCAGAACCATCAAAATATATATTGACTGGCAGCACGAAGTACCCAGCAAAGCCCCTTTCACAGTGAGAAGTTAGTCCGGAATAAGTCGAGTTATGCCGGCAGAAAACCACTGTGAAAGCTATTTAGTCCGGATTAGTTATTCCGCTAAAATACTCGGGTTAGTGTTTCGGGAGAAACGTTATCCCGGCATAACTGCACTATGAAAGGGAGATGCTTCTTAGTTTGACGCTATGTAGCGCTGTGTAAGCTCATATCTTGCGCGAATTCGGAAGCGTCCTTCACCTTGGATTCTTCTATTTCGTGTAACCACAACAAGTTGGAGTTCTAGTATTATCATTATGATATGGTCCTGGTATTGTGCTTCCGCCATCTCAAACGTAGTTTGCTACTCAATCTGTCCCCGAACTAAAGCCATTCTCAAGGAATGAAACTGAATTAAAAACTGCGTGAACACGACAAAAAAGAGACAATAAACATATTGCTCAGTAGCATACATTTTGCGAAAATGTTCTCGTTATACTGCCACGAGATTATACAACTTCGCCATCTAGCGATTATTCTCGTTGAATATAGCGGCTATTCCGCTAGTCGAAATAACTTTTCACTGTGAAAGCGATTGCTTATCGCACGGTACAATTCCTCTCGCAATTTCGGATAAGTTAATTCGAAACAACTCACTGTGAAAGGGGCTTGAGATATGGATGTTAATGTGGCATTTTGTAAATATTATAATGACAGTAACTTACGAACTACCAAGTTATCTATTCGGGGTGATGGAAAAAAAATTTATATTATGAATGTTAAATATATTTTATGCAAATTTATGGATATTTCTGTGATAATGTTGATAAACCGTCCGGAGGTAGATTTTCTAGTAGTAATACAAATGTGTCAAGTGACATTATGTCTTTATACACGAATGTGTGTTCCTAGTAATTTAAAACGATGATTTTATCTGTCTTTATAGGAATGACCGTCGTTACGACCACCGTACACCCTATCACGCACACAGGCATTACAAAAGGTTAGTGGCACAGTCAACCAGAACTCCTTAACATAGCAAAACTATACTGTAATTTGTAAGGCCCCGGATCGTTCAGATTTCGTTCAAATAATTGTATAACATATCTATGTGTGATGCCCAAAGAGAGATTAATCTGGAAAATATATAAACCATTAAAGTCATACTGGCTGTAAGGGTTTACGTTTGATCGCACATGTTTCTTGTACAACACCGCGGTTGGGGAAACAAATATACAACTATGATTCGTTGCATTGGTTTGCTGCTAAAGAGGTACGTGTGTACGTGTGTACGTGCGGAGCGAGACGATTAGACAATGCTCATAATTGTTATTGTTTTTGTAAGTGATTACTTTTTAAACATATTAATAGGAAACAAAACATATGTAGCAAGTCAACTTATTTTCTGTATAAATACATATTTTTCTATCTACATGCTAAGGAAATGTGTTCGGAAATCTTAACACATTCATACATTATTGTAGTATGCAATTCACTGCTTATCAAGTAACTCGCCCATTTTATCTACAATGTCCATGGTCTACACTTACCATCCGATCCAACGCAGTGCGAATTACTAATTAAATGATCTCACAAGAGTATACTTTTTGTAAATAGATGTAACAAAGTAATTTGTTTAATAAATGTTCCCCTATTGTAAGCTAACCTTTGATGTTATTCCCAGGTGCAGTGAT
>OY759268.1:14785242-14842742 GCA_963662155.1 Lamellibrachia columna
ATAGCACTGTCCGCCAAGGAATTATTGTGGATACGCCCCTGCATCAGGTGGTGTTTGGAAACACCCTTTAGATATAGTAATGTAGACAACGAGACGCTATATTTAAGTGCAGACGTAGTGAGATAAGTGGAGAAAAATTGTACATGTACATGTACATGTACATATACATATACATATACATATACATATATATATATATATATATATATATATATATATATATATATATATATATATATATATATATATATAGTGCAGCTCTTGATCTTTGAAGAAGCCATTTACTCAACCGAAAACAATAAGTAGAAATATATATATATATATATATATATATATATATATATATATATATATATATATATATATATATATATAGTGCAGCTCTTGATCTTTGAAGAAGCCATTTACTCAACCGAAAACAATAAGTGGAAATATCAAATCTGAAGAAAGTGGTGGGACAAACATTTATTGTTTAAACGATCTTAGCTTTTTGGCTATTACATTAAATCATCATATAAACTGGCAGAGTAACATACATAAAAATAGCTAACAAAATTAATGAAATAATTTTAATTTTGAGAACAAACTGAAACACATAATATTACCACAACATATATTATCATATTCATATTAATTACGATATATTGGGGCATCAAACACATCGAATTTTCAAATAACAGATAAAAGCAATAAGAATAATTTATCTGAGTAAATATGATACATATACAGATCCTATTTTTAATAATAATTCTAAATCTGGATGAAATCTATAAACCCCAGCAACTTAAGTTTTATAACAAATTAGTCAATAATGATCTACCGAAATAGTTTAAGCACATCCCTTACATGCACAATTTGGAAATTCATCAAAACTATACATGAATAAAAATAATCTGTTTATTCCCAGAGTCAATCAAGAATATGTCAAAATGTATATCCGTCACAGCATGATAGACACATTTAACAATACTCCATGCATTGTCATTGATAAAACATAGCCTATATGGTTTCATGACTTTTGTTAAAAAACATGTAATTAGGAATTATGAACATCAGTGCCGTATTCCTAATTGCTACATATGTAAGAATTGAAATATTTTAAACCGAGTGCATAGCCGTTTATTGTACAACTTGATTTATATTGTTTTTGTGTTTACTTTCTTATGTTCTATTTTTATTTTTACGTTACATAATTATTAGTTATTCTGACAGAAGTCAATGTTTGCGACATGTGTTAGTGGGAGTCTCTGTGACTTTTATATTTGTGATTTGTATTAATTATTTCAACTTGCACAAATCGTAAAAATAAATATGTATGTCTGTCTGTCTAAGATAAACACAACATTACACGTAAATGTGTAAATTGTTTTTATTATTCGACTCTAACTTCGCCGTATGCCTAGTGTATACATTATTTTAGACTGTATGACCGTGAACCAGCACAGCTGTCTGGATACAATATTTTGGAAAATAAAACAATATGATAGGGACTCACTACCTACTCCGGGATCAACACATGTGTCTGGATATTGTATGTGTTATTATATTATAAGGGATCATCCCCTACTCTTAACTGAGTATGGTATCTATGTCTTGCCATAGCTGTGTGTGTGTATGTGTGTCTGTGTGAGTGCGTGCGTGCGTGTGTGTGTAATGCTGGAAATATATGTATTGTTATATTTGTATGTATCCGCTCCTCACGGTAACCGTCTTCCAACTTAAGGCTAGGCACGGGGCGAAAATAATTTTTTTTTACACTTTTTGGATATCGTGGTTTTCGTTCACGTTGATATATTGCGCAGCCATGCCGAAAATCTCTTTATAAAATACCAACGAGAAATTCACAAAAACTCGTATTTTGTTGCATGCACCATAGTCCAGAAATATGATAAACCTCGCGAAATCCAACTATTACGCACAACACATGCCATTAATTTTATTTGCTTCGATTGTAACGTGAACGACCAACGCGACGCGACGATGTTGGATATCCACAGAAAGCTAAAAACCTCATCTTCCCGAGTAGACAGGCCTTAGACATGTATAATGTAACGTATGACCCGTTTCCGCGCCAAAACATCCGGTAAATACGGCTGGAAAATCATTATAATAATATATCCGTGTGGGATGCTGCCGCCGGCCAATGAGCTGTTGCGTTTATTTTTGGCTACCAATTAAACGCGTCTCTGCGACCGCGCCCCCAGCGATACAACATGGAGTCGGTCACAGTTTTGGCCGTCGAAAGCGCCGTCAAAACAAGACAAGAGGCTATAAACCAGTAAAGACAGGTATCTATATGATGTGTGTGTGTGTGTGTGTGTGTGTGTGTGTGTGTGTGTGTGTGTGTGTGTGTGTGTGTGTGTGTGTGTGTGTGTGTGTGTGTGTGTGTGTGTGTGTGTGTGTGTGTGTGTGTGTACGTGTGTGTACGTGTGTGTGTGTACGTGAGTGTGTGTGTGTGTGTGTTGTGTGTGTGTGTGTGTGTGTGTGTGTGTGTGTGTGTGTGTGTGTGTGTGTGTGTGTGTGTGTGTGTGTGTGCCAGTTCAGCTCAGATACATAACAATTAAATAGCAATTAACGGCTGAAAATCGCCGAAGTCACGATCGTTTCATTCGAGTTTGTCCCGTTGTCATTGACTCTTTGCCACTTGGTCCTGGACCGGTAACCGAGTTACAGCAACTGGCCTTCGCGGCATATGTTTTTATAAAATATTATACTGCCTTGTGTCATTTGGAACGCTGATTTTAATTGACAACAACTGATTACATGAATTAGTAACTAGTTAAACTGTCGGCATTAATAGCATCACGTAGCCGGCATAGGCCATATAGCCACGCCCACTACCCTGGGCCTAGCACAACCACAGGCAACTGATTATTATCAAACAATTATTTATATGATTGAAAAAATTGATTAGTTTTAGTGATTACTTATTTAATTTAGTCATTATACAATGTGTCAATGTCATTGTCACATGCCATTTGTAATTAAATTGCTCTACTAAGTTTGTGTAGATGTATACATAATATGTAATATTAATAACAACAGTTTTGTTCATCATTGGCCATATGAAAACACGGGCTATATAAATAATTTCTCATGTTTCAGACGAACAGCCAATAATTTCTTTCTGGGAGCTGCAGAAGAAATCTGCCAGTGAGCGAAAGCTGTCACTGTTGTCACCTTAGCGAAGGACTTCTCCTGTTCCGCAGCAGTCATCATGGGACAGCCAGTTTGTGCTATTTGACATGTTGATCATATATACATTATTAAAGAAAAACAATGAGCCCTAAATTAATGGTATTAACAACAGTTATTCCTAGTATTGTAATACATACAGTAAGATGTTTCTATGGTGGTCAATGATATATACCATGTAGACAACTCAATGATACTGGTCGAGTTTGTTTATTTTCGCATTTTTTTCGACGTGAGCTTTTAGCATATGTTGATTCTCTGAACATTAGTACAGGAAAACTATGAGACCTGTGTGTCTTTACAAAATGTAGAATCGTATTATGTTTGCTGATACAAGTTGGCAAACACATACTAAATCATACAATAAACCCTTATTGTATAGATTAACCATCTTAGTTGTCATATATTGCAAAATAATCCTTGTGTTAATAACACATTTCTCTGAATAGTGTTTCTGGTAAATGTATGCCCAGTTCGTAAGGAATTGTCGGTTGCCATGCAAATGAGCTGTAATTTCACATTTTGACATGTTTTCAGACAATAAACATATGTTGTAGCTTTGATCAAAATTCATTGAATATTAAGGGAGATGCAGCATATGCCTGTTTTCGTGTAGCACCTACCGTTAAATGTAATAACTACTGCTACACTTGGTGCAACCTACAATTAAAGTGACACAGATTGAAGTTTGACTATAGTAAATTTTAATGTATTTTGTATGCATATATTATGTAGTTATCAACGACAATATCATCCAAGACAATATGTTCATCCATGAAGATACGTAAAACCTGTAGGAGTCACGCAAAGACGTGCCATTACGTAGTCACGTTGAAACGCAGTGACTGAGCAACGAAATGACGTGCCATCACGTAGTCACGTTGAAACACTGTGATTAAACAATGATATGACGTGCCATTAGAGTCACTTTGAAGCGCAGCGACGAACCAACGTAATGTCGTGTCATCACGTTGAAATGCAGTGACTGAACAACGAAATGGCGTGTCATCACGTAGTCACGTTGAAATGCAGTGACTGAGCAACGAAATGGCGTGTCATCACGTAGTCACGTTGAAACGCTGTTGACTAAAGTACGTAATGACGTATCGTCACGTAGTCACGTTGAAACACGCTGACTAAGCAACGTATCTGAGTGACATCACACAGTCACATCAAAATGCATCGACTATATACGTTACAATACGCCCTGTCGACGACGAAGTTTTGGTGAAACTCGTTGACGCAGCAGCGTAGCAACGTATCATAAAAGAGTCAACGGTGAATGGCTAAACAACGTAAATGGTACATTTTGAGATGGTTAACCTGAACCAACAGTGAAGGTATTTAGACTAGTGTTTAGACAAGTGTATAATTAGAACACGTAGGATATATAACCAGGCCTTAGAAGGCGACACTGGATATGAATGTGACGTATTTTTTGCTGCAGCGTTACCTGGAAACAATTGCTGTGCGTAATGGATAATTTTTAACAAGATTTAACAAGATTACCAACCCAAACAACAAGTTCCAGATGGCAAGTGGACAAGGAAGCCATTGGCTTATCGAGAGTCCAACAATTTTCTCATCTATGTGCAGCCCGCCCTTATCAAATAGCTGTCAATTCTATCTTTAAACATATTCACACTACTAGCATTAACACAATCATTTGGCAGTTTGTTCCATTCATTTATCAACCTCTGTGAGAAAGAGTACTTACTCATGTCCAACCAACACTGCTCCTTAATTAATGCTGCTTTGTGTCCTCTGGTTCTACTACCTTCTTTAAGATTGAACATATTCCTATCAACATCCTCATAACCGTTCGCTATTTTAAGCACTTCTATTTGGTCTCCTCTTAGTCTCCTGGTCTCTAGTGTTGTCAAACCACATTGTAATAAACGACTTTCGTAACTAAATCTGGTCTTTCCACGTTGGTGACTGGAACCCTTCTGACGTCACTTCCGCTGGACCTCGTTTCCCAAAAAAAAGATTGTTAGCTTCTATGTCATAAGGTAAAAGTGGAAGACACATTCGTCGGGTCATCGACAACCTTCCGATGTTTCGAAGTCGTCCGCGAGTAGCCGTCTCTCGAGTGACTACGCTGGTGTGTTGTATGTCTCGACGGGGGCGACTGCATTCTCTCGGGAGACGTAACGCGCGATGGGGCGGGCGAATGCTGTATAGATCTTTTCGACCGAACAGAAGCATGCGAACTCTTTAATGTGTGCATCGTGAAGGAATCGACAATCAGGCTGCGCGATTGAGGATTTGATTTTCCACCCGACTGTAACGCAGACATGTCACGTTAGTAATAGAACATTACGTTTTCCAGCCTTAATTTTATGTATTTATTACGTGTTGTTATTTAATTAAATAAAAAACGTTAATATAATTTATTACTTTAATTAGTTAATTCCACGTATGACTTTAATGATATTGCCATTAATTTAATTTATTATTGAAATTATTTACTTCCATGTATACTTTAGAATTTAGAAATTAATTAATAAATGGTATCTGAAAATTTGAAGTGGGTTAACTTTAACAGTTGCTTTAAACCGGCTGATTACATGATTACAGCGGAAATAAAATACCAAACATATTACATATGACACATGTTCACGCTGTAGAATAGCATGGCAGAACAGTGAATTAATTGAACCGTAATTATAATTCAATACTTCAATATAAAATGCAGTTACATCTACACGACCTTAGATGTCAACATTACTGCCTTCGGGAGGGAAATACCGCTGTTCACCCTTGGTTGCGCTTACACGTTTTTTTGTTGTTGACAAAATATCCCTCGTTTTTGTGAAAAAAAATTCAGTATAATCGATATCAAAATGGGAACCCGTAAAAACAACGAAAACACGACGAAAATCGCCAAAAAACGACGAAAACGGTAAAAACGACGAAAATTGCGTGGACGGGAATGTTTCCTACTTTTTATGAGACCAGATGTTGACATCTGTGCACTAGTGTTTCTACTTCAAAACCATTTCCTCAATTACAATAGCAATGGACACATATTTGGTGTGTCGGAATATGCAAGTGGTCATAACGAACACATATTTAACAAGATTTAACAAGATTGCTACCTTAAACAACAAGTTCCAGATGGCAAGTGGACAAGGAAGCCATTGGCTTATCGAGAGCCCAACAATTTTCTCATTTATGTGTACCCCGCCCTTTTCAGATATCTGTCAATTCTAGTTTTAAACATATTCACACTACTAGCATTAACACAATCAATTGGCAATTTGTTCCATTCATTTATCACCCTCTGTGGGAAAGAGTACTTTCTAATGTCCAACCTACATTGCTCCTTAACTAATGCTGCTTTGTGTCCTCTGGTTCTGCTGCCTTCTTTAAGTTTGAAGAACATATTCCTATCAACATCCTCATAACCGTTCACTATTTTAAACACTTCTATTTGATCTCCTCTTAGTTCCTTGTTTCTAGTGTTGTCAAATAAGTGGCTTTCGTAACTAAGGTCTCTCAATTCTGGAATCTTTTTAATTGCACTTCGTTGTATTTTTGTAGCTTGTATATGTCCTTTTTACGATACGGCCTGCATGCTTGAATACAATAATTCAAGTGTGGTCTTACTATTGCTTTGTACTGGGGTACAATTAGCTGTTTCTCCTTATACGTGATAGTTCTCATAATTAGCCCCAGAATTTGATTTCCTTTCGAAGCAGCAATCCCACATTGCTCTGAAACTTTCATGTCAGTATTAAATGTTTCTCCTAAGTCCGTTTCTTGTGTGGTTCTACCAAGTACAGCATCCCCAATTTTATATTCTTCGTCCATGTGTCCATGTCCTATGTGTATGCATTTACACTTCCCAAAATTTAATAACATTTGCCATTTTTTCTAACCATTTAACTCATTTATCTAGATCATCCTGTCAAATTTGTTTATCTGTAACATTAGTAACCTTTCTGAATACTTTTGTGTCATCTGCAAATTTCAGTACTTTGTTAGATATGTCATCTTCCAAATCATTTATATATATTAAAAATAGTATAGGGCCTAATACTGATCCCTGTGGTACCCCACTCAGAACCGATTTCCAGTTTGAAATCTCACCATCTACTATTACTCTCTGTCTTCTGTGTGTAAGCCACTCTTCTATCCAGTTGATTACATCATTACCTATGCCATGGGCTTTTAGTTTAAGTAACAATCTTTGATGTGGAACTTTATCGAAAGCTTTCTGAAAATATAAGTAGACAGCATCCACTGGTGACCCGTCATCTACCCATTTTGTAATTTCTTCCAAAAAACATAAGAGATTGGTTAGACGTGACCTTGCTTTTAGGAACACATGTTGAGATGTATTTATTAATTTTTGTTTTACAAGGAATTCCACTATGTGGTTTCTAATTAATGTTTCGAGTAATTTACATACAACTGATGTTAAACACACTGGTCTGTTATTTTCTGGCTTGTTCCTCGATCCCTTCTTAAACAGCGGTGTAATGTTTGCTTCTTTCCATTATGAAGGAACTATTCCTTCTTCTAGTGACAAGTTAAACAATTTTGCAAGTGGTGTACTAATTTGCTCAACAATTTTCATAAGCAGTTTTGGTGGTATCCCATCAACTCCCTGTGATTTATTATCTTTCATCTTCTCAATTTGCTTTGCTATCATTTCAGGAGTTACAAATAACTGCCCTAAATGTTCTGATTTACTGCCCTCAAATTTAGCAAATTGAACTGGAAGTGTGCTTATATCTTCTGTGGTAAAAAACTGAGCTGAAATACTCATTCAAGTATATATGTATGTACAGCCTGAATGCTCATGTGTATTTATGTGTGCATGTGCGTGTGCGTGTGCGTGTTCGTGTGCGTGTGCGTGTTCGTGTGCGTGTACGTGTGTTATCAGTTACTTTTCAAACGCGTTGACAACATAAATTTATTATATGATAGACTATAACTAAACCAGTTCAATAATAGCATGGGACATAACTATACTAACACTAAAACGTATCATGATAACTAGGCAGATTCCACACAAGTAAAGCCCGTTGGATATACGCGGATTTAGTCCCTATTAACGCTGTCTATGGCTGCATTGTGCATAGTCTTTGCGACGGTCCAGCGCGCATAATGTGTTCAGTTAACATACCAGATGTGGTTGATACCGTGTTAGGTACATGTATGTATTGCTGCACCACCCAAGTTATCCTTTTTCTTGCCCCTTTATAAAGGGGTGAGGGTAGTTGAGGTACTGCTACACAGCCGTAGCTGCTATCCCTTTCCTTTTTCCCTTTATAAAGTAGTGAGGACAGTTCATGTACTGCTGCACCCCCTCATCTCTCATAACTTTCCTTGCTACCTTTATCAAGTATTGAGGTTAGTTAATGTACGGTTGCACTACCCCAATTGTTATCCTTTTCCTTGCCCCTTTATAAAAGGGGTGAGTCTATTTCATGTACTGTTGAACCGCCCCAGCATTTATCCCTTTATTTGCTACCTACAACAGGGTGATGCTAGTTGATGTTCGGCTTCACCGTCCCATTCCTTGCTCCCTTCTTAACGGGAATAGGCAAGTTCATGTACAATTGCACCAGGCAAGTGTGTGTTGACTCTGTTACGGTTAGCTAGGTGTGTGAATGCAAGGCTGTGGCACGTTTCAGTGGTTCTATGTGTGTGTTAGCTGCACCGTAGCCCGTCTACTGAGGAGCGGGGTTTCGCGTGAGTTGGCAGTTCCTTACCAACTGGACATGCATTTACCAGAAACACTACTCAGAGAAATGTGTTATTCCCACAACGACTATTTTGCAAAACATGACAACTAAGATGGTTATTCTATACAATAAGGGGTTATTGGATGATTTTGTATGTGCTTGCTATCTTTTATGAGCAAACGATTCTACATTTTGTAAAGACACACTCAATATTCTTGATGTCCCTGTAACAGTATATAGTAATTAATATGAGGAAGAATGGGGAAGTGTACATAATAGATAACATATGTTGTGGTAATGTGTTTCAGTTGGTTCTTAAAATTCAAGTTATTTTATTAACTTTGTTAGCTATTTTAGTTATGTGTATCTGCCAGTTTAAATGGTGATTTAATGTAATACCCAAATAGTTAAGATAATTTACAGAACAAATGTTTGTCCCACCACTTTCTTCAGATTTGATATTTCCACATATTGTTTTCTACAAAGATCAATAGCTGCATCATTTGGTTTCAATGTATGATTTTGTTTTCGTATATAACCTGGTAGCATGACAAACCAATGGGTGACTTAGCCTGGTCCCCCTTTGGACCTACTCTTGGTCATCTACCTTTGCGAGACCCTAGATACACTGGTAGGGCTTATTACCAAACTTGCATTAAGCAAAGAGCAGGGACTTATATTTGTACTGACTAATTGTGCCGAGTTCCTTCCAGTGGGTGATATGTCTAATAGTATGTATGCTCAATTTTGTTACTTATTTTATTATTTCATATTGTCCATCCAAGTAATGTATGTCCTGCCTTTTTCTCTTGTACCATTGGTTCAATCATGCACGAAAACGTTTGCTAACAATTCAAACCTAACCATCGACCTACCGCGCCCGGCAGATAATCCTACTGTGAGCAATCGAACGCATCTGTACGTCGGCTTACACTACGGTCGTCATGAAATTGTTGACCCGTTACACATTCTTTTCAATAATCCAGTACGCCGTAGTCAATACCACGTACTGGATTATTTTCAATGCACCGTCAATCGCCATATTCATAGAGCTGAGTTTGTTGGTTAAAATGTAATGTGTCATAGTTCAGAGGTCGCTGTCATGGCGGCAGTGACCTTACACACATTTCCGAATTTGAGTAAGTTCCATGTGCTCGACCGTCTAGGAGAAAACCCTGTCACGGTGGTGGCTAGGGAGGGCGTCTCGTAAGGGCGGGGACTGGGACTGCGTCTGGGATCGTCTGGGATCGTATGAGTCATCAGGCAAGAGTGTGTTGACTCTGTTTATGTTAGCTAAGTCTATGATTGCAAGGCTGTGGCACGCTTCAGTGTTTCTACGTGTGTGTTAGCTGCACCGTATCCCGTCTACTGAGGAGCGGGGTTTCGCGTGAGTTGGCAGTTCCTTACCAACTGGACATACATTTACCAGAAATACTACTCAGTCTCAGAGAAATGTGTTATCCCCACATCGAATATTTTGCAATATATGACAATTAATTTGGTTAATCTATACAATAAGGTTTTATTGGATGATTTTGTATGTGCTTGCCATCTTTTATGTGCAAACATAACACGACTCTACATTTTGTAAAGACACACTCGATGTTTTCGATGTCCCTGCCACAGTATATAGTAATTAATATAAGGAAGAATGGGGAAGTGTACATAATAGATAACATATGTTGTCGTAATGTGTTTAAGTTTCTTCTTAAAATTCAAGTTATTTTATTAACTTTGTTAGCTATTTTATTTATGTGAATCTGCCGGTTTAAATGGTGATTTAATGTAATACCCAAATAGTTAAGATAATTTACACAACAAATGTTTGTCCCACCATTTTCTTCAGATTTGATATCTCCACATATTGTTTTCGGTTGAGTATATGGCTTCTACAAAGATCAAAAGCTGCATCATTTGGTTTAAATGTATGATTTTTTTTCTTATATAATATGTTGCGCCACTACATGATAGCATAACAAACTAATGGGTGACTTAGTGTAGCCCCCCTTTGGACCTACTCTTGGACTTCTACCTTTGCGAGACCCTAGATACACAACTGGTAGGGCATATTATTAAACCTCCATTAAGCAGAGAGCAGAGACTTATATTTGTACTGAACAATTGTGCCGAGTTCCTTCCAGTGGGTGATAGGTCTAATATTATGTATGTTCAATCTTGTTACTTATTTTATTATTTCATATTATCCATCCAAGTAATGTATGTCCTGTCTTTTTCTCTTGTACCACTGGTTGAACCATGCACGAAAACGTTTGCTAACAATTCAAACCTAACCATCGACCTACCGCGCCCGGCAGATAATCCAACTGTGAGCGATCGAACGCGCCTGTATGCCGGCTTCCACTACGGTCGTCATGAAATCACTGACCCGTTACATATTCTTTTCAAAAATCCAGTACGCCGTCAAGACCACGTACTGTATTAGATTCCATGCACCGACAGTCGCCATATTAATAGAGCTGAGTTTGTTGGTTAACATTTAATGTGTCTTAGTTCAGAGGTCGCTGTCATGGCGGCAGTGACCTCACACACATCTCCGAATTTGTGTAAGTTCCATGTGCTCGACCGCCTAGGAGAAAACACCGCCACGGTGGTAGCTAGGGAGGGCGTCTCGTAAGGGCGGGGAATTGGGACGGCGTCTGGGATCGTCTGGGATCGTTTGGGATCGTCTGAGTCATCAGGCAAGTGTGTGTTGACT
This sequence comes from Lamellibrachia columna, assembly GCA_963662155.1. Lineage (NCBI taxonomy): Eukaryota > Metazoa > Annelida > Polychaeta > Sabellida > Siboglinidae > Lamellibrachia > Lamellibrachia columna. Next base: position 14,796,853 of record OY759268.1, read on the forward strand.
CTGTTACGGTTAGCTAGGTGTGTGAATGCAAGATTGTGGCACGCTTCAGTGGTTCTACGTGTGTGTTAGCTGCACCGTAGCCCGTCTACTGAAGAGCGGGGATTCGCGTGAGTTGGCAGTTCCTTACCAACTGGACATACATTTACCAGAAACACTACTCAGATAAATGTATTATTCCCACAACGACTATTTTGCAATATATGATAACTAGGTTTGTTAATCTACACAATAAGGGTTTATTGGATGATTTTGTATGTGCTTGCCAACTTTTATGAGCAAACATAATACGATTCTACATTTTGTAAAGACACACTCGATGTTCTTGATGTCCCTGTAACCGTATATCGTAATTAATATGAGGAAGATTGGGGAAGTGTACATAATAGATAACTTATTTTGTGGTAATGTGTCTCAGTTTGTTCTTAAAATTCAAGTTATTTCATTAACTTTGTTAGTTATTGTATTTATATGAATCTGCCAGTTTAAATGGTGATTTAATGTAATTCCCAAATAGTTAATATAATTTACACAATAAATGTTTGTCCCACCACTTTCTTCAGATTTGATATTTCCACATATTGTTTTCGGTTGAGTAAATGGCTTCTACAAAGATCAAAAGCTGCATCATTTGGTTTAAATGTATGATTTGTTTTCGTATGTTACCTGTTGCGCCAGTACATGATAGCATAACAAACTAATGGGTGACTTAGTGTAGCCCCCATTTGGAAATACTCTTGATCATCTACCTTTGCGAAACCCTAGATACACCACTTGTAGGGCATAATACCAAACTTGCATTAAGCAGAGAGCAGATACTTATATTTGTACTGAGTAATTGTCCCGAAATTCTTCCAGTATGTGATAGTTCTAATAGTATGTATGTTCAATCTTGCTACTTATTTTATTATTTCATATTATCCATCCAAGTAATGTATGCCCTGCCTTTTTCTCTTGTACCACTGGTTCAACAATGCACGAAAACGTTTGCTAACAATTCAAACCTAACCATCGAGTTACCGCGCCCGGCAGACAATCCAACTGTGAGCGATCGAACGCGCCTGTACGCCGGCTTCCACTACGGTTGTCATGAAATCACTGACCCGTTACACATTCTTTTCAATAATCCAGTACGCCGTATTCAATACCACGTACTGGTTATTTTCCATGCACCGTCAATCGCCATATTTATAGAGCTGAGTTTTGCTGGTTAACATTTAATGTGTCATAGCTCAGAGGTCGCTGTCATGGCGGCAGTGACCTCACACACATGTCCACATTTGAGTAAGTTCGCGGCGTCTGGGATTGTTTGGGATCGTCTGAATCTTCAGGCAAGTGTGTGTTGACTCTGTTACGGTTAGCTAGATGTGTGATTGCAAGGCTGTGGCACGCTTCAGTGGTTCTACGTGTGTCTTAGCTGCACCGTAGCCCGTCTACTGAGGAGCGGGGTTTCGCGTGAATTGGCAGTTCCTTACCAACTGGACATACATTTACCAGAAACACTACTCAGATAAATGTGTTATTACCACAACGACTATTTTGCGAAATATGACAACTAAGATGGTTAGTCTATAAAATAATGGGTTATTGAATGATTTTGTATGTGCTTGCTAACTTTTATGAGCAAACGATTCTACATTTTGTAAAGACACACTCGATATTCTTGGTGTCCCTGTAACAGTATATCGTAATTAATATGAGGAAGAATGGGGAAGTGTACCAGAAACCCTACTCAGAGAAAGGTGTTATTCCCACAACGACTATTTTGCAATATATGACAACTAGGATGGTTAATCTATAAAATAAGGGTTTATTGGATGCTTTTGTATGTTCTTGGCAACTTTTATGAGCAAACATAATACGATTCTACATTTTGTAAAGACACACTCGATGTTCTTGATGTCCCTGTAACAGTATATCGTAATTAATATAAGGAAAAATGGGGAAGTGTATATAATAGATAACATATGTTGTGGTAATGAGTCTCAGTTTGTTCTTAAAATTCAAGTTATTTCATTAACTTTGTTAGTTATTTTATTTATGTGTATCTGCCAGTTTAAATGGTGTTTTAATGTAATACCCAAATAGTTAAGATAATTTACAGAATAAATATTTGTCCCACCACTTTCTTCAGATTTGATATTTCCACATATTGTTTTCGGTTGAGAAAATGGCTTCTACAGAGATCAAAAGCTGCATCATTTGGTTTAAATGTATGATTTTTTTTCGTATATAACCTGTTGCGCCACTACATGGTAGCATAACAAACTAATGGGTGACTTACCGTGGCCCTCCTTTGGACCTACTCTTGGTCTTCTACCTTTGCGAGACCCAAGATACACTACTGCTAGGGCTTATTACCAAACCTGCATTAAGCAGAGAGCAGATACTTATATTTGTACTGACTAATTGGGCCGAGTTCCTTCCAATGTTTGATAAATCTAATAGCATGTATGTTCAATCTTGTTATTATTTTCCATGAACCGTCAATCGCCATCTTCATAGAGCTGAGTTTGTTGGTTAACATTTAATGTGTCATAATTCAGAGGTTGCTGTCATTGCGGCAGTGACGTCACACACATTTCAGCATTTGAGTAAGTGATAATATGTCTTTCAATTTGCTCTCAAAATTCAGATTATTTTATTAACTTCGTTAGTTATTTTATTGATGTGACTCTGCCAATTTAAATGGTGATTTAATGAAAAGCTATAAAGGTAAGATAATTTTCACAATCAATGTTTGTCCCACCACTTTCTTCAGATTTTAAATTTCCACATATTGGGTTCGGTTGAGAAAGAAAAAAAAAATAAAAATATATATATATATATATATATATATATATATATATATATATATATATATATATATATATATATATACATACACATACACATACACATACACATCCACATCCACATCCACATCCACAACCACATCCACATCCACATGCACATCCACATCCACATCCACATCCACATACACATCCACATCCACATCTATATCTATATATGTATATGCGCCCGTGCCCAAACTTCAAAGAGCGTAAAACCAAAGCCTTAGACCGCTCGGCCATGCTTCCACTACGTCACGCTGAACCGTAGCAAATTCAGTCTGCTGTAAATCGATTATTCGTCATCGTCTTGAATCAGTTCGACGTGGAACGGTTTTTGTTCGTGAAACAATATATATTTGCCATGTTTGAATGAACGAGTGTGGACTACCGCAGTCAGACCACGATGATTGCGGCCTATCACAAGGAGTCAGACCACGATGATTGCAGCTTACAACCGGGGATAAAACCGCAATGAAAGCCGTCTACCATCGGGGGTTAGACCACAATTATTGTGGCATAACAGGAGGTTAGGTCACGAATACTCTGGCCTATCATGGGTGTGGAGTTTTAGGTCATGTTTCTTTCCCTGTTGATGTTTTGCATGAATGAAGAAAAACAATTGCACATAACAAATCCAAAATTTGCATTACTCTGTCGCGACTTACTCATCGCCACAGTTCTAACATGTCAAGTCTACCACACAATGAACCATCTCCTCGCCATAGGTATATAATTTCAAGTTCCATGTTTTCTTAAAAAAAAATTCTCCACTTATTTCACTACGTCTGCACTGAAATGTGGCGTCTTATTATCTAGACTACTATATCTGAAGGGTGTTTCCAAACACCACCCAATGCAGGGGCGTAGCCACAATATTTTGTTGGCGGCCAGTTTTATTTTTTGAAGGCCAGTCGACGTGCGCTCGTGGCAGCGAATTTGACCGTCACCTGGTCGACAGTTGGGCAAGCGTCCATATGCACCAGAAACGGGCATCTCGGACCGTGATGTATTTATTGGGTCATTTTGTCAAGCCCCCTACCTTGATTTAAATGTTTTGATTTACGTATTTTTTGGGTTGCGCAGCTACATATTGCAACAGAACCGCTTTCCCCCTTGGTCTCCCCCTTGGTCACCCCTTTGGCCTCCCCTTTGGTCTCCCCTTTGGCCTCCCCTTTGGTCACCCCTTTGGTCTCCCCTTTGTCCTCCCCTTTGGTCACTCCTTTGGTCTCCCCTTTGGTCAACCCCTTGTTCTCCCCTTTGGTCTCCCCCTTGATCAACCCTTTGGCCTCCCCTTTGGTCTCCCCTTTGGTCCCCCTTTGGTCTCCCCTTTGGCCTCCCTTTGGTCACCCCTTTGGCCTCCCCTTTGGTCTCCCCTTTGGCCTCCCCTTTGGTCACCCCTTTGGTCTCCCCTTTGGCCTCCCCTTTGGTCACCCCTGTGATCTCCCCTTTGGTCACCCCTTTGGTCTCCCCCTTGTTCAACCATTTGGCCTCCCCTTTGGACTCCCGTTTGGTCACCCCTTTGGTTTCCCCTTTGGCCTCCCCTTTGTTCACCCCTTTGGCCTCCCCTTTGGTCACCCCTTTGTTCACCCCTTTGGCCTCCCCTTTGGCCTCCCCTTTGGCCTCCTTTGCAAGATCGTAGATCTATCTCTGCACCCAAAATTACACACGGCAACAATACGTTTTAGGTAATAAACTTACTAATGTTAATATAATGATAAGGAAATGCTAAGAAAAAAAATGTATGTTATGTTCCATTGGAAGATAACAAAGCTTACTACGTACGGCCATTGAAAGAGAAGACCTGGTACAAGAGGGAAAACACGAAGAGGTAGAGGGAAATGTGATGGGTTGATAACGTTGAACATTGGACAGATACACCGTTAGATACACCGATATTCAAACGCTCAATATGCAACAATGACGTCGTAGTGATTGAAGGAAAATCATATGATTCCAAGGCCAATATTCCGAATACACGTTCTCCGGGAGTTTTTCACAAAGATGCACTTTTGCATTCCCATTGCGATTTTGGCAAATGCTTGCGGAACACCAGTCCCAGGGATTTATATTAAATACTACTTATTCGTGTTTCTGGCATTCGTTTAATTATTGTTACTTTTAACATTATTTCGTGGACGCCTGTGACTGCGATAATCTGTGTTCTCCGGCACACTTGATTTAACTATATTTTTATCACTCTATCATTCTTTATCTGCCGTAAACAAACATATATGGGGGTCTATCTTTATGATTTAGTGATGCTAAAAGAAAGAAACGCAAAATGTTTTCATAAACACATGTATTAGATAAAGCATAATTATGACTGTTATTTTAAATCGTTTTGCATGTTGTTGCTTTTTAGAGTACTTCCAAAAAATTAATGTATCACCCCTGGTAGTAAGATTGCTGCTGTATATGCATAGTAAACAAAAACTTCAAGTAAGATGGGGCTCTAGTATGTCATCCCAGTTTACCGCTTGTAACGGAGTCAAACAGGGAGCAATACTTTCTCCTATTCTCTTCAACCATATACATGGATGGATTGTTTGAACATTTAGAAAAGTGTGGCGTGGGATGGATAGTTTAGTTGACGATGCCACTGCCAAATTCTGGAGAGATTTCGATCATATTTAGACGAATGTAAAATGCAATTTATTTAAACAATATTGCTGCTCTTATTATGGAGCCCCACTATGGGATCTTCAGAGTAAGAGTGTTGGCACTATTTGCACTGCATGACGAAAAGCGCTTAGAAAGTTGTGGGGGCTAGCACCGCTTACACACGGTGATGTTATAGCATTGTTATCGGATAGTTTGCTATTACTGGTAATCTTGAAGCAAAGATTCTCAAAATTTATTCATAAAGCTATGAACCACAATTCATCGATTATAAACAGTGTTGCTAAGTTGACCATTGCAAACCCATGGTCAAATTATTGCGCAAATTACCAGCATATACTAAATTAATGTGATACAATGTATGACGTTTTTGTGCATGACATTGGCCCTGTGTGGCCGGCTGGTTTGTCTAACGTAACAATATGAAATGTGAACGTTTTATCGGAAATGTTAGACTTCAGAAATGGTTTTAAGACATGTAATATTTTAGACGATGATGATGTCAACTGTATTATTACGGACATTACTGTATTTTAAAGAATGTACAATTGCCATTTTTAATGTGCGAAAATAAAGATTTTTTCTATCTATATGCTTGTTTTTGAGGGAGGGTTATTGACATTCTAAATTCAAAAGTTATTGTAACATCAACACATTTACACACACTCACATTGATTCCACAGACGATGTGTCAGTGTCATCAAGTGTTGTGCCTGTGTCCCCATGCGTTGGGTCAATGTCTCCTGGCGGCGTTGTGACAGTGTTCCCGCCATCTAGCTGTGTTTCATTGTCGCTGTTATCAATCGTCAACGCAGTTGAAGTGAGTCCTTCCGTGATAAATTCCTATTGCGAAACAGATTGCTCTCTTGGTTAGGTCTTCTCATTTTCCTTGTGTAAGAAAACACATATATATTTAAGTTATGTAACTTAGTATTATTAATTGCATGGACAAATGTGTAGTACACAGTTTATTGATACTAACTTAATCAAACCCGTACCACCGTTGGTTTATAAGTCCAGTTTTTTTTCCCGGAAGCGTCCTTCACTTTGGTTTCTTCTATTTCGTATAACGACAATAAGTTCGAGTTTTTGTATTATCACTATGATATGGTCCTGGCATTGTGCTTCCGCCACCTCGAACGTAGTTTGCCAATCAATCTGTCGCCGAACTAGAGCCATTCTCAAGGAATGAAACTGAATTAAAAACTGCGTGAACACGACAAAACAGATACAATAAGTATACTGCTAAGTTGCCTCCATTTTGCGAAAATTGTCTCGTTATACCACCACGAGATTATACAATTTCGCCATCTAGCGACTATTCTCGTTGAATATAGCGGCTATTCCGCTAGTCCGCTAATCCGAAATAACACAGTGCTTTATAGAAGAATGTGTGTTCCTAGTAATTTAAAACGATGATTATATCTGTCTTTATAGGAATGACCGTCGTTACGACCACCGTGCACCCTAACACGCACACAGGCATTACAACAGGTTAGTGGCACAATCAACCAGAACTCATTAACATAGCAAAACTATACTGTCATTTGGAAGGCCCCTTATCGTTCAGGTTTCGTTCAAATGATTGTATAACATATTTATGTGTGATGCCCAAAGAGAGGTTAATCTGGAAAATATATAAGCCATTGAAGTCATATTGGCTATAAGGGTTTTATGTTTGATCGTACATGTTTCTTGTACAACACCGCGTTTGGGGAAACAAATATACAACTATGATTCGTTGCATTGGTTTGCTGTTAAAGACGTATTCGTATATGTACGGAGCAAGACAACTAGACAATGCTCTTGATTGTTATCGTGTTTTATAAGTGATTATTTTTTTTTTATTAATAGGAAACAAAAACATATGTAGCAAATCAACTTATTTTCTACATAAGTACATATTTTTCTAGATATATGCTAAGGAAATGTGTTCCGAAGTCTTAGCACATGCATTCATTATTGTTCTATGCACTTCACTGCTTATCAAGTAACTCGCCCATGTTACCTACAATGTCCATGGTTTACACCCGAATAGTGTTGCTTACCATCCGATCCAACGCAGTGCGAATTACTGATTAGATGATCTCAAAAGACCATAATTTTATAAATAGATGTAACAAAGTAATTTGTTGAATAAATGTTCCATTATTGTAAGCTAACCTTTGATGTTATTCCCAGGTGCAATGATTGTGATCGTGATCAGCATTATCATAGTCGTGATATGTCTAGTCGTTGTCGTCATTGGATGCTACTGGAGGAGACGGAAGCAGAAACGGTGTTGTATTTGATGAATTACAGTATATTTTGTTAATTTATTGATTAAATATAGAATACCGGTTACTGGCACCTTGCATGTACATGTATACTAAGATAATACTCGAATGCAATAGACTCTGGACAATGTTTTGTTTAGATTATTAGCCTTTACGTCATCATATTACTTGTTACTTGTTAAATCACAAATTAGATTCCAATGACGTTTGTCTAATTTTATTTCACACAACTTGCAACAAGTATTATGTAAATATAAATATAATATTAAATATAATATAATATTAGAGACTGTCAATTCTCAGATAGAAGTTTGAACTACTCTTTTCAGTTGGTGTTGACTCAATACACGTATTATGTAAATGCCATTAGGAGGGCACCATTCGAAACCCTGGCTTCAAGTTGAGGCCGTATAAAATTGGGGGGTTAAAATTCCGCTACCCGCTTCCGGGAAAAAAACTGGACTTGTAACCAACGGTGTTTCGGGTTTTATTATATTAATATCAATCAACCGTGCACTACACATTTGTCCATGCAATTGATAATACTAAGTTGCATAACTTAAATAGATATGTGTTTTCTTACACAAGGTAAATGAGATGACCTAACCAAGTGAGCATTCTGTTTCGCAATAGGAATTTATCACGGAACGACTCAGAGCAACTGCTGGTGACGACTGACGACAGTGACGATGAAGTAATGCTAAATTGCGCAATGCCGCCAGGAGACATTGCACCAACGCCTTGGGACATTGCACCAACGCCTTGGGACATTGCCCCAACGCCTTGTGACATTGCCCCAACGCCTGTGAACATTGCTTCAACGCCTGGAAACACTGCTCGAACGCCAGTAGACACTGCCCCAACGCATGGGGACACTGGCTCAACACTTGATGACACTGAGACATTTTCTGTGGATTCAATGTGAGTGTGTGTAATTATGTTAATGTTATAATAACTTTTGATTTTAGTATGTAAATAACCCTCCCTCAAAAGCTAAGCTTCCTCCGGAGAAACAAAAATCAAACTTCCATCCACAAAATTAAGTAAACAAGGCCTACCCCACCTTTGCAAGATTAATTCCGAACATCTATAATTTTTTTTATCCCTACACACGGATACAAATTTGAAGGTATGCTCTGTATCCTGCATCCCTATCATAATACCACAAATATAAAATATATATATGCTGAGCGTGATATGCAATTGTGTTAATTATCTAGACACTGGGTGTACATATGAATCAATTCATTGTTCAAGAGAACATCAGCAACATTCCTTAGGCTACCATAATTATCATTCACTCCATATGTAAATTACTTAAATTAATTTCCCCATTAATATTCATGTGTTGCACTCTGGTAGTCTAAACTGACATTCAAACAAAGCAGCATTCTAGGCTTGGTGTAAACAAAGTGATTTGTGGATATCATTTGGATTATTCACGTGTTTGTGTCATTCTCAATTGCACAGTACATGAAGCATCAAGTTGAAAAAGTTCACAATAGTTAATAGTTACATCATAACGAATATGTACGTTGTTACAAGCTGGCTGTGTTTTACTAACATAATGCCTTCTGTTTCGTAGGTCTTCTGATGACATAATGGGACCAGAACTGTAACTGGAAAAGTGTATAGGCTGTGGGTATGAACTGTGGCAGTATTATTCTCTGGACTATTGGTAACAGTTATATTTATGCTTTATCTAATACATGTGTTTATAAAAACATATTTCTGGAAATAAACTAGCGACTTTCGTCCCGTGTGTCATATGGGTGTATTTCAGAAATGTACATTAAGGTATATTATTAAACTGTATCATTAAAATATCATTAAAATGTTCTAGTAGTTTATGTATTAATTGATAGTAGAATTTAAGTTCTTGCAGTTTGTAGATGCATTGCCTTTGACCAATTCCAATTCCTTGTATTAAAATACGATCAGTAGGGAAACTATATTAGCTTAACATGATTAGCACAGGAAATGTTTGCACTTAAATAAGCTATATGGGTATATTTCATAATATGTATGTTATCAATTCTATGAAATAACTATATCAATTCTATGAAATAACTATACTAGACAGCAAAACAGAGGTGTCTTCATAAGGCACCGCAACCCCCCCCCCTATATATATATATATATATATATATATATCTCTCTCTCTCGCTCTATCTCTCTCTCTCTCTCTCTCTCTCTCGCTCTCTCTCTCTCTCTCTCTCTCTCTCTCTCTCTCTCGCTCTCTCTCTCTCTCTCTCTCTCTCGCTCTCTCTATATATCTATCAATCTCTCTCTCTCTCTCTCTCTCTCTCTCTCTCTCTCTCTCTCTCTCTCTCGCTGTCTCTCTCTCTCTCTCTCTCTCTCTCTGTCTCTCTCTCTCTCTCTCTCTCGCTCTCTCTCTCTCTCTCTCTCTCTCTCTTTCGCTCTCTCTATATATCTATCAATCTATATATCTCTCTCTCTCTCTCTCTCTCGATGTACAGATTCTTTCTCGTAGCATCACTAAATCGAATCATAAAGATAGACCACCATATATTTTTGTTTACGGCAGATAAAGAATGATAAAATGATAAAGAATATAGTTAATCATCAAGTGTGACGGAGCACACAGATAGCCACAGTCACAGGCGTCCACGAAATAATGAAACGAATGCCAGGTACACAAATAAGTAGTATTTAATATAAATCCCTCGGACTGGTGCTCCGCAACCATTTGTCAAAATTGCAATGGGAACGCAAAAGTGCATCTTTGCGAAAAACTCCCGGAGAACGTGTATTCGGAATACTGACCTGGGAATCATATGATTTTCCTTCAATCTCTATGACGTCACTGTTGCATGTTGAGTATTTAAATATCGGTGTATCTGACGGTGTATCTGTCCATTGTACAATGTTATCAACCTATCACATTTCCCTCGACCTCTTCGTGGTTTCCCTTGTATCAGGTACCAGGTCTTCTCTTTCAATTGCCGTACGTAGTAATCTTTGTTATCTTCCAATGGAACATAACATACTTTTTTGTTCCTCAGCATTTCCTTTTATTGTATTAACATTGCAAAGTTTATTACCTAAAACGTATTGCTGCCGTATGTTGGGTGCAGTGATGTATCTACGATCTAGCAAAAGGGAATCCAAAGGGGATGCCAAAAGGGAGGCCAAAGGGAAGGCCAATGGGGAGGCCATAGGGAAGGCCAATGGGGAGGTCAATGGAGAGGCCAAAGGGGGAGGCCAAAGGGGAGGCCAAAGGGGAGGCCAAAGGGGGAGGCCAAAGGGGAGGCCAAAGGGGAGGCCAAAGTGAAGGCTAAAAGGGAGACCAAAGGGGAGGCCATAGGGGAGGCCAATAGGGGAAGCCAAAGGGAGGCCAAAGAGTAGGCCAAAAGGGGAGGCCAAAGGGGAGGCCAATGGAGAGGCCAAAGGGGAGGCCAAAGGGAAGACCAGGGGGAAAAGCGGTTTTATGGCACTATGTAGCTGCGCAACCCACAAAATACGTAACAAATCAAAACGTTTAAATCAACGGAGGGGGCTTGACCAAATGACCCCCTAAATACACGACTGTACGAGACCCCCATTTCGGGTGCACATCGAGGCTTACCCAACTGTCGATCAGGGGACGGACAAATTCGCTGCCACGAGCGCAGGTCGACTGGCCTTCTACAAATAAAACTGCCCGCCAAGGAAATATTGTGGATACGCCCCTGCATAAGGTGGTGTTTGGAAACACCCTTTAGATATACAATGAGACGCCATATTTAAGTGCAGATGTAGTGAGATAAGTGGAGAAAAATTGTTTTAGTAAAAAAAATGGAACTTGAAATGATATACCTGTGGCGACGAGACGGATCATTGTGTGGTAGACTTGAAATGTTGGACCTTTGGCGATGAGTAAGACGCGAGATAGTTATGACAATTTGGGATTTGTTATGTGCAATTTTGTTTCTTCAATCATGCAGAACATCAACGGGAAAAGAAAAGTGGCCTAAAACTCACACCCGTGATCCTCCACAGTAGTTGTGGCATAACCTCTTGTGTTACGCCGCATTAATTGTGGCCTCACCCTCGATAGTAGACGGCTATCATTGCGGTTTTACCCCGGTTGTAGTTTGCAATAATCGTGGTCTGACCAGTCTCTTCGGAAGCGTGGGTTCGAATACCATCGCTACCAAAACGTTTAGTAGACGTCGTCAGACCCAACTGTTGAAACGCTGATTTTTCATTTGCTGGGGTAAGTAATGGGATTGCTCACTGGAATATACGGGGCTCGCATACGGGAAACTTAACCTTAATAGGTGGTGGAACAGTCGTCGATTGTCCGACGGGTAATGATGGGGATTTCCTGGAAACGTTCTTTGAAGTTTGGGCTCGAGTGCGTCCCAGAAACATGTCGTCTGTGTGACGAAGGACAACAGATTCAGCGTATGTGGCGTGTGATACGCTGACAAATCCACGTTTCAACAGATCAATCTGCCAGAGGTACTTTATTACTGCGTCCACCCACGGCTAGCGAGGATGTACCGCGCCAGCTACGTACACATATGTGCACTCTTGGCACTGTCAATGCTCTTTGTGAAACCGGCAGCCCAGCGAATCAGTATATCTCACCTAAACATTGTTAATCAATCAATAATGATCGGCATTTTTCCAAACAAATTAGAAATTAGCCAATAGCCAACACAGGCTCGGAAAACACGACTCTGGAAATAATATATTGAATTTTGAAGAAGAAAACCTTGATAAAGTTATTAAGGCAATATATATACATACATACATTTATATATATATATATATATATATATATATATATATATATATATATATATATATATATATATGTATATATATGACTTCGGCGATTTTTCAGCCGTTAATTACATTGCAATTTAATGTTTATGTATCTGAGCTGAACTGGTACACACACACACACACACACACACACACACACACACACACACACACATATATATATATATATATATATATATATATATATATATATATATATATATATATATATATATATATATATATATATATATATATATATATATATGTACCAGTTCAGCTCAGATACATAAACAATAAATTGCAATGTAATTAACGGCTGAAAAATCGCCGAAGTCACGATTGTTTCATTCGAGTTTGTCCCGTTGTCATTGACTCATTGCCACTTGGACCTGGACACGTAACCGAGTTACAGCAACTGGATTTCGCGACATATGTTGTCATAACATTATATTTCCTAGTGTTATTTGGAACACTGACTGATTTCAATTGACAACAACTGATTACATGAATTAATAATTAGTTAAACTGTCGGCATGAATAGCATCACATAGCCGGCATAGCCCATGTAGCCACGCCCACTACTCTGGGCCTGACTCAACCACAGGCAACTGATTATTATCAAACAATTATTTATCTTATTGAAAAAACTGACTAGTTTTAGTGATTATTTAATTTAAATAAAATTAGTCATTATACAATGTGCCAATTTCATTACCACATGCCATTTGTAATTAAATTGCTCTACTTAGTTTTTGGTAGATGATTGCATAATATGTAATATTAATAACAACCGTTTTTGTCCATCACACAGGCTATATAAATGATTTCTCAAGTTTCAATTGAACAGCCAGTCATTCCTTTCCGGGAGTTGCAGGGGAAGCCTGCCAGTGAGCGAAAACTGTCACAGTTGTCACCTTAATAAAGGACACGTCCTGCTTCGCAGCAATCATCAGGGGACAGTCAGTTTGTGTTATTTGACATGTTGACAATGTAAATATTATTATAGGAAAATAACAAGACATAGATGCATGGTATTGACAACAGTTATTCCTAGTATTGCTATGCATGCAATACGATGTTCATAGGATAGTCAGTTATATATACCATGTTGACACATATACTTTATACAAAACGTGTTTAATTTTTCGCGTTTTTGTCAGCATGGTATTTTAAGTATATGTCCAATATAATCGTTGTGGGAATAACACATTTCTCTGAATAGTGTTTCTGGTAAATGTATGCCCAGTTGGTAAGGAATTGCCGGTTGCCATGCAAATGAGCTGTAATTTCACATTTTGACATGTTTTCAGAAAATAAACATATGTTGTAAATTTTATCAAAATTCATTGAATATTAAGGGAGATACAGTATATGCCTTTTTTCGTGTAGCACCTACCATTAATTGTAATAACTACTGCTACACTTGGTGCAACCTACAATTAAAGTGACACAGATTGAAGTTTGACTATAGTAAATTTTAATGTATTTTGTATGCATATATTATGTAGTTATTAACGACAATATCATCCAAGACAATATGGTCATCCATGAAGATACGGAAAACCTGAAGGAGTCACGCAAAGACGTGGCATTACATAGTCACGTTGAAACGCAGTGACCGAGTAACGAAATGACGTGCCATCACGTAGTCACGTTGAAACACTGTGATTAGACAATGATATGACGTGCCATTAGAGCCACTTTGAAGCGCAGCGACGAACCAACGTAATGACGTGCCATCACGTAGTCACGTTGAAACACTGTGATTAGACAATGATATGACGTGCCATTATAGCCACTTTGAAGCGCAGCGACGAACCAACGTAATGACGTGCCATCACGTAGTCACGTTGAAATGCAGTGACTGAGCAACGAAATGGCGTGTCATCACGTAGTCACGTTGAAATACGGTGACTAAGCAACGTAACTGACTGACATCACACAGTCACATCAAAATGCATTGACTATATACGTTACAATATGCCCTGTCGACGATGTTTTGGTGAAACTCGCTGACGCAGCAACGTAGCAACGTATCATAGACGAGTCGCGGTGAATGGCTAAACAACGTAAAGGCTACATTTTTATATGGTTAACCTGAACCAACACTGAGGACGTTTAGACTAGTTACACGTGTATAGTTAGAACGTGTAGGAGATGTTTTCTGTATAGTGCTGTTCTTCAGTTTTTGGAGGACTTTGCTTCTGGTGGAGATTTTTCCCCTATTGCTATCGCTGGCTACGTGTCGTCTATGACCAGGCCTGCGAAGGCGATACTGGACATGGATGTGACATCATTTCCGCTACAGCGTTCCCCGGAAAAAATCGCTGTGCGTAATGGATTATTTTAATCTGTCCGTTCCTCGTTGGTGATTGGATCCCTTCTGACGTCACTTCCGCTGGAACTCGTTTTCCCAAAAATATTTTACTAGCTTCTACGTCAGAGGGTGAAAATGGTAGATACGTTCGTTGGGTCTTCGTCAACCTATCGATGTTTCGAAGTCGTCGGCGAGTAGCCTCCCTCCCGTGACTTCGCTGGTGCGATGTGTGTCTCGACGGGAGACTTAACGCGCGATGTCGCGGGCGAAAAATGTGTAGATCTCTTCCACTGAACAGAAGCATGCGAACTCTTGAATGTGTGCATCATGAAGGAATTGACAGACGGGCTGCGCGATTGAGGATTTGAAGATTTCCCACGCGAATACCTTCGCTCGGTGTTGTAGATGGCCGACATTATAGTAGACATGCTTTCCGATCCCCTGAAATATCATTTGTAACGCAGACATGTCACGTTTGTAATACAACATTACGTTTTCCACCCTTAATTTTATGTATTTATTACGTGTTGTTATTTAATTAAATAAAAAACGTTAATTTAATTTATTATTTTGAATAGTTAATTCCACGTATGGCTTTAATTGTATTGTCATTAATTTAATGTATTATTGAAATTATTTAATTCCATGTATACTTTAGAATTTAGAAATTAATTAATAAATGGTATCTGAACATTTGATGTGGGTTAACTTTAACAGTTGTGTTAAACCTGTTGATTACGTGATTACAGCGGAAATAAAATACCAAACATATTACATATGACGCATGTTAACACTGTAGAATAGCATGGCAGAACAGTAAATTAATTGAACTGCAATTAAAAATCAATACTTCAATATAAAATGCAATTACAACTACACGACCTTAGATGTCACGACCTTAGATGGGAGGAAAATGCCGCTGTCCACCCTTGGTCGCGCTTTCCCTTTTTTTTTTACAAGATATCCCTCGGTTTTGTAAAATAAATCCAGTATAATCGATATACGAGAATGGCACTTCAAAATGGTGACCCGTAAAACAACGAAAACACGACGAAAAACGTTAAAATCGACAACAATTGCGTGGACGGGAATGTTTACTCCTTTTTATGAGAACAGATATTGACACCTGTGCACTAGTGTTTCTATTTCAAAACCAGTTCTTCAATTACGATGACAATGGACACATATTTGGTGTGTCTGAATATGCAAGTGGTCATAGCGAACACATATGTAATGTTACCTTTCTATGAGGTTGTTTCGATGGCACATCATGAACAGAAAACTGAATACCTGCGGAAATAAAACATATGTCAATAAAAACAGTCACCTGTGGTTTATTTAATTATACACAGACCACTTGAGATAATGTATTAATAACCATCAAACGGTGAATACGGTTTTAATGCAAGGTATCCTCAGATCGTCTTTGACAAGATGTTCGTGTAGTAAATGGGGTGTATTAAAAGAAATGGAAACAAATGGGTCAAGTGCCACCAGAAAGAATACCAAAAGCAGTGGTTCAATTTGGGAAAAAGAGGAGAAAAAACACTGAAACGACACTTTGTAAGTGAGTGAAAGTGGACATCCTCGAAACAATTGAAAATGTGACCGTTGCAGCTCAGTAGAGAGGAAGATGGCGTTTGCCGCAAGTGGTACGCGTTGCATACTGTTCGTTCGTTAAGATTACATGAACATGCAATGGGGATGAACGAAATTGTTTCGAAAGGGCAGCAGTTGGACTACAACATTGCTCCCCTTGATCTACCCAACAAAATACTGCATCCCATTTGGAAGTCTATGACGGAGTGCAGATGGACTACGTTGTGTCGACCCTCTTTGTTTATTTAAATCATTTGGAGCCATCCTTGACATTAAAGCATACGTCAACCACCAAGGCAACAGTATGTTGTTCTAGATTGTATCAAAAGAAACCGTTCGTGGTAAGCAGTTACAACATCACAAATGAAACCAGAAAGCAAATATATCACAAAAAGTAAATTTAAATCTACATACAATCAAAATGTCAGGTTTGGTTATCCTCGCCGCCAGTGGGACTGCTGAGTACAACAGTGTCCTCTGGCGGATAACCCCGTTGAAAGGTATAATTTAGTGTTCCTGCCTTAACAAATTGGCAACGTCCATAGGACTTCCGGTCATTTGGGATGTGGCCAGTCGTGGATCATGTTACATGTGATGTTCGGGACGTAGTTTAATTTTAATTGACAGTGGACCCGTCGACGTTGATGGGTAATGGCTGGAAGCAATATTTGAAATTTGGCGGGGCGTTTCCATGTCCAGAAATACGTCAACGAAAACAAGAAGTGGGACGAAGTACAAATAATTCAGCCTGCATTCACACATGGCGTGGGAAAAAACTTAACATTTTACGTTTCAACAGGTTTTTCTGCCAGTAGCAGTACTACTACTTTCCCTGGATAGCGAGGACGGGTTTATGTTAAATACGACGTGTATGACCATCAGTTACAGTGTATTGGTGTTGTACTTGTTTTCTAAATTAACCATTTCATTTAATATTAACTGCATTATTCTACGTGACGTTTCACAAAAATCAACATTATGTTTAAACATAGGTTTCACGTAAACACTACCAATCAAAATCACCCACTGTGTTCATTCTTTTTTCATTCGACTGAAGAACCTTAATCGTATATATTAAAAAAAATGGCACCACCTCAGTAAGATAGGGGTAAGCATGGGCCATGGAAAATGTGTTTAGAATAAGCGACTGAAAGTTGTCACGTGCCAAACCATAATAACATAACACGTTTCCCGTGTCAGTCAAACAACGAGTGATCCTATGCTATATGTGGAAAGAATAATTATAATTCACGACCAAAATATACATACATGCAACATCACACTTATATCGCACCTTGTTTAACGTAGTAAGTTAACATATTCATATATGCGTAGTTATTTGGATGCTGTCACGTTTATAGTGATCTCTTGCATAACAGTAAGTCATACCGTTGACACTGTGTAATACTGACACATATTATTAGAAAACGTTCTCACCAAAACAATTATCGTTGTTCCATTGAGTGTGACGACAATCATCGTTTTTTGTGGAACATTTTCTTTATTTCTGGAATACAGGGCAGCAACAATCGTATGTATATATGTATGCACAGCATGTATGCTAATGTGTATTTATGTGTGCATGTGTATATGTGTGTGTGTGTGTGTGTGTGTGTGCGTGTGTGTGTGCGTGTGCGTGTGCGTGTGCGTGTGCGTGTGCGTGTGCGTGTGCGTGTGCGTGTGCGTGTGCGTGTGCGTGTGCGTGTGCGTGTGCGTGTGCGTGTGCGTGTGCGTGTGCGTGTGCGTGTGCGTGTGCGTGTGCGTGTGCGTGTGCGTGTGCGTGTGCGTGTGCGTGTGCGTGTGCGTGTGCGTGTGCGTGTGCGTGCGCGTGCGCGTGCGCGTGCGCGTGCGCGTGCGCGTGCGCGTGCGCGTGTGCGTGTGTTATCGGGTACTTTTCAAACTCGTTGACAACATACATTTATTATATGATAGACTATAACTAAACTAGTTCTATAATAGCATGGGACATAACTATTGTAACACTAAAACGTATCATGATAACTAGGCAGATTCCACACAAGTAAAGCCCGTTAGATATACGCAGATTTATTCCCTAGTAACGCTGTCTATGGCTACATTGTTCATAGTCTTTGCGACGCGCATAATGTGTACAGTTAACATACCAGATGTGGTTGATACCGTGTTAGGTACATGAGGTTCACAGTCTCTTCAGTATCTGTTTTTCCTCGTTACTCCCTTAATAAAGGGATGATACGAGATGATGTACGGCGATACCACCCCAGCTGTTATCCCTTTCCTTTCTCCCTTCATATAGGGTTGATGCTAGTTCATGTACGTTTCCACCGCTCCAGCAGTTATCCCTTTCCCTGCTACCTTTATAAAGCGGTGAGGCTAGTTCATGTACTGCTGCTTCGCCCCAGCTGTTATCTCTTTCCTTACTCCCTTTATAAAGGAGTGAGACTAGTTCATGTACTGCTGCTTCGCCCCAGTTGTTATCTCTTTCCCTGCTCCCTTTATAAAGGAGTGAGACTAGTTCATGTACTGCTGCTTCGCCCCAGCTGTTATCTCTTTCCTTACTCCCTTTATAAAGGAGTGAGACTAGTTCATGTACTGCTGCTTCGCCCCAGTTGTTATCTCTTTCCTTACTCCCTTTATAAAGGAGTGAGACTACTTCATGTACTGCTGCTTCGCCCCAGTTGCTATCAATTTTCGTTGCCCCTTTATGGCGGGATGAGGATAGTTGATGTACCAGCCAGCTGTTATTCCTTTCCTTACTCCCATTAAAAAGGAGTGAGGCTAGTTTGTGAACTGTTGCATCAACCCAGCTGTTATCCCTTTCATTGCTCCTTTACAACGGGGCAATGTTAGTCCATGCACTACTGCACCGCCGAAGCTGTTATATATTTCCTTGTTCCTTTTATAAAGGGGTGAGCCTAGTTCATGTACGACTGCGCTGCCCCAGCTGTAATCACTTCCTTGTTCCCTTTATATAAAGGGGTGAGGCTAGTTCATGTACTGCTGCACCACCCCAGCTGTTATCACATTCGTTGTTCCCTTTATCAAGAGGTGATGCTAGTTCATGTACTGCTGAACCACCCCAGCTTTTATCCTTTTGCTTGACCCGTTATCAAGGGGTGAGGCTAGTTGAGGTACTGCTGCACCGCCCCATCTTTTATCCATTTCCGTCTCCCTTTATAACGGTGTGAGGCTAGTTGATGCACGGATGCACCGACCCAGCTGTTATCCATTTCCTTGCTCCCTTTATTATGATCTGGGACTAGTTCATGTATTGCTGCACCACCCCAGCTGTTATCCTTTTTCGTGATCCTTTATATAAGGGGTGATTCTAATTGATGTACTGCTGCACCGCCCCAGCTGCTATATGTGTCCTTTCTCCCTTTATAACGGGAAGAGGCTAGATCATGTACGATTGCACAGCCCCAACTGCTATCCCTTTATAAAGTGGTGAGGCTAGTTCATGTACGGATGCACTGCCAGAGCTGTTATCCATTTCCATGCACCTATTATAAAGGGATGAAGCTAGTTGATGTAAGGCTGCACCACGCCAGCAGTTATCCATTTCTTTGGTGTCTATATAAAAGGGTGAGGTTAGTTCATGTACGGCTTCACCACCCCAGCTGTTTTCCTTTTCTTGCCCCTTTATGAAGTGGTGAGGCTAGTTAATGTATTGCTGCACCGCCATAGCTGTTATACTTGGGCTTGCCACTTTATAATGAGGTGAGGCACGTTCATGTACTGGTGCACCGACCCAGCTGGTATACATTTCGTTGTTCCTTTATAAAGGGGTGAGGCAAGTTCATGTACTACTGCACCACCCCAGGTATCATACCTTTCCTTTCTCCCTTTAGAAAGGGGTGGGGCTATTTTATGAACGGCTGTACCACCCCAGCTGTCACCCCTTTCCTCGCTCCCTATATAAAGGGTTTAGGCTAGTTCTTCTACTGCTGCACCTCCCCAGCTGCTATACCTCTCCTTTTTCCCTTTATAAATGGGTGAGGCTTGTTGACACTCGGCTGCACAGCCCTAGCTGCTATCCATTTCCTTTCTCCCATTATAACGGGAATAGGCTAGTTCATGTACAACTGCAACGCCCCAACTGATGTTCCTTTCCTTTTTCCCGTCATAAAGGGGTGAGGCTATTTCTTGTACTGCTGTACCAACCTAGCTGTCTTCCCTTTCCTCGTTCCCTCTATAAAGGGGTGAGATTAATTCATGAACGGCTGCACCGGCCTAGCTGTCATCCCTTTCCTCGCTCCCTATATAAAGGGTTAGTCTAGTTCTCATACTGCTGAACAGGCCCAGCTGTTGTCGCTTTCCTTTTTTCCTTTATAATGGGGTGATGTTAGTTGATGTACGGCTGCACCACCCCAGCTGTTATCATTTTCCTTGCTCCTTTATAAAGGGGTGAGTCAAGTTGATGTACTGCTGAACCGCCACATCTGTTATCGCTTTCCTTGTTCCTTTTGTAACGGGGTGAGTCTAGTTTATGTAATGCTCCGCACCAGCTGTTATTCCTTTCCTTGCTTTCTTTCAATGGGGTGAGTCTAGCTGATGTACTACTGCTCCGCCCCAGCTGTTATTCCTTTCCTTGCTTTCTTTCAATGGGGTGAGTCTAGTTTATGTACTACTGCTCCGCCCCATCTGTTCTTCCTTTCCTTGCTTTCTTTCAATGGGGTGAGTCTAGTTTATGTACTACTGCTCCGCCCCAGCTGTTATTCCTTTCCTTGCTTTCTTTTAATGGGGTGAGTCTAGTTTATGTACTACTGCTCCGCCCCAGCTGTTATTCCTTTCCTTGCTTTCTTTCAATGGGGTGAATCTAGTTTATGTACTACTGCTCCGCCCCAGCTGTTATTCCTTTCCTTGCTTTCTTTCAATGGGGAGAGTCTAGTTTATGTACTACTGCTCCGCCCCAGCTGTTATTCCTTTCCTTGCTTTCTTTCAATGGGGTGAGTCTAGTTTATGTACTACTGCTCCGCCCCAGCTGTTATTCCTTTCCTTGTTTTCTTTCAATGGGGTGAGTCTAGTTTATACAATACTGCTCCGCCACAGCTGTTATTCCTTTCCTTGCTTTCTTTCAATGGGGTGAGTCTAGTTTATGTACTACAGCTCCGCCCCAGCTGTTATTCCTTTCCTTTCTTTCTTTTAATGGGGTGAGTCTAGTTTATGTACTACTGCTCCGCCCCAGCTGTTATTCCTTTCCTTGCTTTCTTTCATAGGGGTGAGGCTAGTTTATGTACTACTGCTTCGCCCCAGCTGTTATTCCTTTCCTTGCTTTCTTTCAATGGGGAGAGTCTAGTTTATGTACTACTGCTCCGCCCCAGCTGTTATTCCTTTCCTTGCTTTCTTTCAATGGGGTGAGTCTAGTTTATGCACTACTGCTCCGCCCCAGCTGTTATTCCTTTCCTTGATTTCTTTCATAGGGGTGAGTCTAGTTTATGTACTACTGCTCCGCCACAGCTGTTATTCCTTTCCTTGCTTTCTTTCAATGGGGTGAGTCTAGTTTATGTACTACTGCTCCGCCCCAGCTGTTATTCCTTTCCTTGCTTTCTTTCAATGGGGTGAATCTAGTTTATGTACTACTGCTCCGCCCCAGCTGTTATTCCTTTCCTTGCTTTCTTTCAATGGGGTGAGTCTAGTTTATGTACTACTGCTCCGCCCCATCTGTTCTTCCTTTCCTTGCTTTCTTTCAATGGGGTGAGTCTAGTTTATGTACTACTGCTCCGCCCCAGCTGTTATTCCTTTCCTTGCTTTCTTTTAATGGGGTGAGTCTAGTTGATGTACTATTTCTCCGCCCCAGCTGTTATTCCTTTCCTTGCTTTATTTCAATGGGGTGAATCTAGTTTATGTACTACTGCTCCGCCCCAGCTGTTATTCCTTTCCTTGCTTTCTTTCAATGGGGAGAGTCTAGTTTATGTACTACTGCTCCGCCCCAGCTGTTATTCCTTTCCTTGCTTTCTTTTAATGGGGTGAGTCTAGTTTATGTACTACTTCTCCGCCCCAGCTGTTATTCCTTTCCTTGCTTTCTTTCAATGGAGTGAATCTAGTTTATGTACTACTGCTCCGCCCCAGCTGTTATTTCCTTTCCTTGCTATCTTTCAATGGGGAGAGTCTAGTTTATGTACTACTGCTCCGCCCCAGCTGTTATTCCTTTCCTTGCTTTCTTTCAATGGGGTGAGTCTAGTTTATGTACTACTGCTCCGCCCCAGCTGTTATTCCTTTCCTTGTTTTCTTTCAATGGGGTGAGTCTAGTTTATACAATACTGCTCCGCCACAGCTGTTATTCCTTTCCTTGCTTTCTTTCAATGGGGTGAGTCTAGTTTATGTACTACTGCTCCGCCCCAGCTGTTATTCCTTTCCTTTCTTTCTTTTAATGGGGTGAGTCTAGTTTATGTGCTACTGCTCCGCCCCAGCTGTTATTCCTTTCCTTGCTTTCTTTCATAGGGGTGAGGCTAGTTTATGTACTACTGCTCCGCCCCAGCTGTTATTCCTTTCCTTGCTTTCTTTCAATGGGGAGAGTCTAGTTTATGTACTACTGCTCCGCCCCAGCTGTTATTCCTTTCCTTGCTTTCTTTCAATGGGGTGAGTCTAGTTTATGCACTACTGCTCCGCCCCAGCTGTTATTCCTTTCCTTGCTTTCTTTCAATGGGGTGAGTCTAGTTTATGTACTACTGCTCCGCCCCATCTGTTCTTCCTTTCCTTGCTTTCTTTCAATGGGGTGAGTCTAGTTTATGTACTACTGCTCCGCCCCAGCTGTTATTCCTTTCCTTGCTTTCTTTTAATGGGGTGAGTCTAGTTTATGTACTACTTCTCCGCCCCAGCTGTTATTCCTTTCCTTGCTTTATTTCAATGGGGTGAATCTAGTTTATGTACTACTGCTCCGCCCCAGCTGTTATTCCTTTCCTTGCTTTCTTTCAATGGGGAGAGTCTAGTTTATGTACTACTGCTCCGCCCCAGCTGTTATTCCTTTCCTTGCTTTCTTTTAATGGGGTGAGTCTAGTTTATGTACTACCTCTCCGCCCCAGCTGTTATTCCTTTCCTTGCTTTCTTTCAATGGGGTGAATCAAGTTTATGTACTACTGCTCCGCCCCAGCTGTTATTCCTTTCCTTGCGTTCTTTCAATGGGGAGAGTCTAGTTTATGTACTACTGCTCCGCCCCAGCTGTTATTCCTTTCCTTGCTTTCTTTCAATGGGGTGAGACTAGATTATGCACTACTGCTCCGCCCCAGCTGTTATTCCTTTCCTTGCTTTTTTTAATGGGGTGAGTCTGGTTTATGTATTACTGCTCCGCCCCAGCTGTTATTCCTTTCCTTGCTTTCTTTCATAGGGATGAGGCTAGTTTATGTACTACTGCTCCGCCCCAGCTGTTATTCCTTTCCTTGCTTTCTTTCAAAGGGGAGAGTCTAGTTTATGTACTACTGCTCCGCCCCAGCTGTTATTCCTTTCCTTGCTTTCTTTCAATGGGGTGAGTCTAGCTAATGCACTACTGCTCCGCCCCAGCTGTTATTCCTTTCCTTTCTTTCTTTCATAGGGGTGAGTCTAGTTTATGTACTACTGCTCCGCCCCAGCTGTTATTCCTTTCCTTGCTTTCTTTCAATGGGGTGAGTCTAGTTTATGCACTACTGCTCCGCCCCAGCTGTTATTCCTTACCTTGCTTTCTTTCAATGGGGTGAGTCTAGTTTATGCTCTACTGCTCCGCACCAGCTGTTATTCCTTTCCTTGCTTTCTTTCATAGGGGTGAGTCTAGTTTATGTACTACTGCTCCGCCCCATCTGTTCTTCCTTTCCTTGCTTTCTTTCAATGGGGTGAGTCTAGTTTATGTACTACTGCTCCGCCCCAGCTGTTATTCCTTTCCTTGCTTTCTTTTAATGGGGTGAGTCTAGTTTATGTACTACTGCTCCGCCCCAGCTGTTATTCCTTTCCTTGCTTTCTTTCAATGGGGTGAATCTAGTTTATGTACTACTGCCCCGCCCCAGCTGTTATTCCTTTCCTTGCTTTCTTTCAATGGGGAGAGTCTAGTTTATGTACTACTGCTCCGCCCCAGCTGTTATTCCTTTCCTTGCTTTCTTTCAATGGGGTGAGTC
Organism: Lamellibrachia columna; assembly: GCA_963662155.1. Lineage (NCBI taxonomy): Eukaryota > Metazoa > Annelida > Polychaeta > Sabellida > Siboglinidae > Lamellibrachia > Lamellibrachia columna. Next base: position 14,821,337 of record OY759268.1, read on the forward strand.
TAGTTTATGTACTACTGCTCCGCCCCAGCTGTTATTCCTTTCCTTGTTTTCTTTCAATGGGGTGAGTCTAGTTTATACAATACTGCTCCGCCACAGCTGTTATTCCTTTCCTTGCTTTCTTTCAATGGGGTGAGTCTAGTTTATGTACTACTGCTCCGCCCCAGCTGTTATTCCTTTCCTTTCTTTCTTTTAATGGGGTGAGTCTAGTTTATGTACTACTGCTCCGCCCCAGCTGTTATTCCTTTCCTTGCTTTCTTTCATAGGGGTGAGGCTAGTTTATGTACTACTGCTCCGCCCCAGCTGTTATTCCTTTCCTTGCTTTCTTTCAATGGGGAGAGTCTAGTTTATGTACTACTGCTCCGCCCCAGCTGTTATTCCTTTCCTTGCTTTCTTTCAATGGGGTGAGTCTAGTTTATGCACTACTGCTCCGCCCCAGCTGTTATTCCTTTCCTTGATTTCTTTCATAGGGGTGAGTCTAGTTTATGTACTTCTGCTCCGCCACAGCTGTTATTCCTTTCCTTGCTTTCTTTCAATGGGGTGAGTCTAGTTTATGTACTACTGCTCCGCCCCAGCTGTTATTCCTTTCCTTGCTTTCTTTCAATGGGGTGAATCTAGTTTATGTACTACTGCTCCGCCCCAGCTGTTATTCCTTTCCTTGCTTTCTTTCAATGGGGTGAGTCTATTTGATGTACTACTGCTCCGCCCCAGCTGTTATTCCTTTCCTTGCTTTCTTTCAATGGGGTGAGTCTAGTTTGTGTACTACGGCTCCGCCCCAGCTGTTATTCCTTTCCTTGCTTTCTTTCAATGGGGTGAGTCTATTTGATGTACTACTGCTCCGCCCCAGCTGTTATTCCTTTCCTTGCTTTCTTTCAATGGGGTGAGTCTATTTGATGTACTACTGCTCCGCCCCAGCTGTTATTCCTTTCCTTGCTTTCTTTCAATGGGGTGAGTCTAGTTTATGTACTACGGCTCCGCCCCAGCTGTTATTCCTTTCCTTGCTTTCTTTCAATGGGGTGAGTCTAGTTTATGTACTACTGCTCCGCCCCATCTGTTCTTCCTTTCCTTGCTTTCTTTCAATGGGGAGAGTCTAGTTTATGTACTACTGCTCCGCCCCAGCTGTTATTCCTTTCCTTGCTTTCTTTCAATGGGGTGAGACTAGTTTATGCACTACTGCTCCGCCCCAGCTGTTATTCCTTTCCTTGCTTTTTTTAATGGGGTGAGTCTGGTTTATGTATTACTGCTCCGCCCCAGCTGTTATTCCTTTCCTTGCTTTCTTTCATAGGGATGAGGCTAGTTTATGTACTACTGCTCCGCCCCAGCTGTTATTCCTTTCCTTGCTTTCTTTCAATGGGGAGAGTCTAGTTTATGTACTACTGCTCCGCCCCAGCTGTTATTCCTTTCCTTGCTTTCTTTCAATGTGGTGAGTCTAGCTTATGCACTACTGCTCCGCCCCAGCTGTTATTCCTTTCCTTTCTTTCTTTCATAGGGGTGAGTCTAGTTTATGTACTACTGCTCCGCCCCAGCTGTTATTCCTTTCCTTGCTTTCTTTCAATGGGGTGAGTCTAGTTTATGCACTACTGCTCCGCCCCAGCTGTTATTCCTTACCTTGATTTCTTTCAATGGGGTGAGTCTAGTTTATGCACTACTGCTCCGCCCCAGCTGTTATTCCTTTCCTTGCTTTCTTTCATAGGGGTGAGTCTAGTTTATTTACTACTGCTCCGCCCCAGCTGTTATTCCTTTCCTTGCTTTCTTTCATAGGGGTGAGGCTAGTTTATGTACTACTGCTCCGCCCCAGCTGTTATTCCTTTCCTTGCTTTCTTTCAATGGGGAGAGTCTAGTTTATGTACTACTGCTCCGCCCCAGCTGTTATTCCTTTCCTTGCTTTCTTTCAATGGGGTGAATCTAGTTTATGCACTTCTGCTCCGCCCCAGCTGTTATTCCTTTCCTTGCTTTCTTTCATAGGGGTGAGTCTAGTTTATGTACTACTGCTCCGCCCCAGCTGTTATTCCTTTCCTTGCTTTCTTTCAATGGGGTGAGTCTAGTTTATGCACTACTGCTCCGCCCCAGCTGTTATTCCTTTCCTTGCTTTCTTTCAATGGGGTGAGTCTAGTTTATGTGCTACTGCTCCGCCCCAGCTGTTATTCCTTTCCTTGCTTTCTTTCAATGGGGTGATCCTAGTGTATGTACTACTGCTCCGCCCCAGCTGTTATTCCTTTCCTTGCTTTCTTTTAATGGGGTGATTCTAGTTTATGTACTACTGCACCGACCCAGCTGTTATTCCTTTCCTTGCTTTCTTTTAATGGGGTGATTCTAGTTTATATACTACTGCACCGACCCAACTGTTATTCCTTTCCTTGCTTTCTTTAAATGGGGTGAGTCTAGTTTATGTACTATCTCACCGACCCAGCTGTTATTCCTTTCCTTGCTTTCTTTTAATGGGCTGAGTCTAGTTTATGTACTACTGCACCGACCCAGCTGTTATTCCTTTCCTTGCTTTCTTTTAATGGGGTGAGTCTAGTTTATGTACTTCTGCACCGACCCAGCTGTTATTCCTTTCCTTGCTTTCTTTTAATGAGGTGAGTCTAGTTTATGTACTACTGCTCCGCCCCAACTGTTATTCCTTTCCTTGCTTTCTTTTAATGGGGTGAGTCTAGTTTATGTACTACTGCTCCGCCCCAGCTGTTATTCCTTTCCTTGCTTTCTTTTAATGGGGTGATTCTAGTTGATGTACTACTGCTCCGCCCCAGCTGTTATTCCTTTCCTTGCTTTCTTTCAATGGGGTGAGTCTAGTTTATGTACTACTGCTCCGCCCCAGCTGTTATTCCTTTCCTTGCTTTCTTTTAATGGGGTGGGTCTAGTTTATGTACTACTGCTCCGCCCCAGCTGTTATTCCTTTCCTTGCTTTCTTTTAATGGGGTGAGTCTAGTTTATGTACTACTGCTCCGCCCCAGCTGTTATTCCTTTCATTGCTTTCTTTTAATGGGGTGAGTCTAGTTTATGTACTACTTCTCCGCCCCAGCTGTTATTCCTTTCCTTGCTTTATTTCAATGGGGTGAATCTAGTTTATGTACTACTGCTCCGCCCCAGCTGTTATTCCTTTCCTTGCTTTCTTTCAATGGGGAGAGTCTAGTTTATGTACTACTGCTCCGCCCCAGCTGTTATTCCTTTCCTTGCTTTCTTTTAATGGGGTGAGTCTAGTTTATGTACTACTTCTCCGCCCCAGCTGTTATTCCTTTCCTTGCTTTCTTTCAATGGGGTGAATCTAGTTTATGTACTACTGCTCCGCCCCAGCTGTTATTCCTTTCCTTGCTTTCTTTCAATGGGGAGAGTCTAGTTTATGTACTACTGCTCCGCCCCAGCTGTTATTCCTTTCCTTGCTTTCTTTCAATGGGGTGAGACTAGTTTATGCACTACTGCTCCGCCCCAGCTGTTATTCCTTTCCTTGCTTTTTTTAATGGGGTGAGTCTGGTTTATGTATTACTGCTCCGCCCCAGCTGTTATTCCTTTCCTTGCTTTCTTTCATAGGGATGAGGCTAGTTTATGTACTACTGCTCCGCCCCAGCTGTTATTCCTTTCCTTGATTTCTTTCAATGGGGAGAGTCTAGTTTATGTACTACTGCTCCGCCCCAGCTGTTATTCCTTTCCTTGCTTTCTTTCAATGGGGTGAGTCTAGCTTATGCACTACTGCTCCGCCCCAGCTGTTATTCCTTTCCTTTCTTTCTTTCATAGGGGTGAGTCTAGTTTATGTACTACTGCTCCGCCCCAGCTGTTATTCCTTTCCTTGCTTTCTTTCAATGGGTTGAGTCTAGTTTATGCACTACTGCTCCGCCCCAGCTGTTATTCCTTACCTTGCTTTCTTTCAATGGGGTGAGTCTAGTTTATGCACTACTGCTCCGCCCCAGCTGTTATTCCTTTCCTTGCTTTCTTTCATAGGGGTGAGTCTAGTTTATGTACTACTGCTCCGCCCCAGCTGTTATTCCTTTCCTTGCTTTCTTTCATAGGATTGAGGCTAGTTTATGTACTACTGCTCCGCCCCAGCTGTTATTCCTTTCCTTGCTTTCTTTCAATGGGGAGAGTCTAGTTTATGTACTACTGCTCCGCCCCAGCTGTTATTCCTTTCCTTGCTTTCTTTCAATGGGGTGAATCTAGTTTATGCACTTCTGCTCCGCCCCAGCTGTTATTCCTTTCCTTGCTTTCTTTCATAGGGGTGAGTCTAGTTTATGTACTACTGCTCCGCCCCAGCTGTTATTCCTTTCCTTGCTTTCTTTCAATGGGGTGAGTCTAGTTGATGCACTACTGCTCCGCCCCAGCTGTTATTCCTTTCCTTGCTTTCTTTCAATGGGGTGAGTCTAGTTTATGTGCTACTGCTCCGCCCCAGCTGTTATTCCTTTCCTTGCTTTCTTTCAATGGGGTGATCCTAGTTTATGTACTACTGCTCCGCCCCAGCTGTTATTCCTTTCCTTGCTTTCTTTTAATGGGGTGATTCTAGTTTATGTACTACTGCACCGACCCAGCTGTTATTCCTTTCCTTGCTTTCTTTTAATGGGGTGATTCTAGTTTATGTACTACTGCACCGACCCAGCTGTTATTCCTTTCCTTGCTTTCTTTAAATGGGGTGAGTCTAGTTTATGTACTACTGCACCGACCCAGCTGTTATTCCTTTCCTTGCTTTCTTTTAATGGGCTGAGTCTAGTTTATGTACTACTGCACCGACCCAGCTGTTATTCCTTTCCTTGCTTTCTTTTAATGGGATGAGTCTAGTTTTTGTACTACTGCACCGACCCAGCTGTTATTCCTTTCCTTGCTTTCTTTTAATGAGGTGAGTCTAGTTTATGTACTACTGCTCCGCCCCAACTGTTATTCCTTTCCTTGCTTTCTTTTAATGGGGTGAATCTAGTTTATGTACTACTGCTCCGCCCCAGCTGTTATTCCTTTCCTTGCTTTCTTTTAATGGGGTGATTCTAGTTTATGTACTACTGCTCCGCCCCAGCTGTTATTCCTTTCCTTGCTTTCTTTCAATGGGGTGAGTCTAGTTTATGTACTACTGCTCCGCCCCAGCTGTTATTCCTTTCCTTGCTTTCTTTTAATGGGGTGGGTCTAGTTTATGTACTACTGCTCCGCCCCAGCTGTTATTCCTTTCCTTGCTTTCTTTTAATGGGGTGAGTCTAGTTTATGTACTACTGCTCCGCCCCAGCTGTTATTCCTTTCATTGCTTTCTTTTAATGGGGTGAGTCTAGTTTATGTACTATTGCACCGACCCAGCTGTTATTCCTTTCCTTGCTTACTTTTAATGGGGTGAGTCTAGTTGATGTACTACTGCTCCGCCCCAGCTGTTATTCCTTTCCTTGCTTTCTTTTAATGGGGTGAGTCTAGTTTATGTTCGGCTGCACCGACCCAACTGCTTTACCTTTCCTGGCTCCCTTTAAAACGAGGTTAGGCTAGTTGATGTACAGCTGCACGGCTCCATCTGTTATCTCTCTACACTGCTCCCCTCGGTCGTCCTATCCCTCCACTTTTTACCCTCCTGTACCTTTCGCAGTTCTCCAATCTCAATTATATTCTACCCCTTTCAAGTGGCCCGTTTGTTTCATCGCCTCTGATTCCGTAAATAGACGGACCTCTTCCATCCGCATTATTTGATCAGCCCACATCATCCGGCTACTCATAAGTTGAACTGCCTCCCTTTTCTTCCCAAATAGCATTCATCCACCTTCTATTGAGTTCTTTGTTCTTGTAAAACTCTTCCAAGCAAATCCGGCAGCTATTCTTTGTTTTTGTTTTTCCTATTTAACATTCTCAGCCAAGATTGTCCACCTCTTCTTGGCAAATACGGAACCACCGCCTCCCACAATATGCACATAACATATTTAACATTGAAAGCAGTGTTACAAGCCGTGTAGTGCGCAGTACCACTGGTCGTAAACACATCCTGGTGTGCTTCAAAACTACGATAGCTAGTAAACACGATATACGGAATATATGGAAAGGTCTATTTTATATTGCTTGACTTTCTCGTCTCTAGAGTGCCAGTGTATTCAGTTCAGAGCCAAATATCCATTGGGCGTGTGGTTTTATGAAGGACCGTGCCATAATGCGTTCGGCGGTACGCCAACACATTCAGATCTTCGCATTCAAAGATATATTTAGCCGCGGCATTCGGTGACGCAAATTGTAGTGCCCAGTGGCGTACGGGGGGGAGGTGTCCTCCTTTGGCTTAAATGTTTTATTTTTTTCGTATTTTACCTGTTGCGCCACTACATGGTAGTATAACAAACTAATGGATGACTCAGCGTGGCCCCCCTTTGGTCTCACTATTGGTCTTCTACCTTTGCGAGACCCTAGATACACCACTGGTAGGGCTTATTACCAAACCTGCATTAAGCAGAGAGCAGATACTTATATTTGTACTGAATAATTGTGCCGAGTTCCTTCCAGTGGGTGGTAGGTCTAATAGTATGTTTGTTCAATCTTGTTACTTATTTTATTATTTCATATTATCCATCTAAGTAATGTATGTCCTGTCTTTTTCTCTTGTACCACTGGTTCAACCATGCACGAAAACGTTTGCTAACAATTCAAACATAACCATCGAGCTACCGCGCCCGACAGATAATCCAACTGTGAGCGACCGAACGCGTCTGTACGCCGGCTTCCACTACGGCCGTCAAAAAATCACTGACCCGTTGCGCATTCTTTTCAATAATCCAGTACGCCGCATTCAATACCACGTACTGGATTATTTTTCATGCACAGTCAATCGCCATATTCATAGAGCTGAGTTTGTTGGTTAACATTTAATGTGTCATAGATCAGAGGTCGCTGTCATGGCGGCAGTGACCTCACACACATCTCCGCATTTGAGTAAGTTCCATGTGCTCGACCGCCTAGGAGAAACCCCATCACGGTGGTGGCTAGGGAGGGCGTCTCGTAAGGGCGGGGGACTGGGACGGCATCTGGGATCGTCTGGGATCGTCTGTGATCGTCTGAGTCATCAAGTAAGTCTGTGTTGACTATGTTACGGTTAGCTAGGTGTGTGAATGCAAGGCTGTGGCACGCTTCAGTGGTTCTACGTGTGTGTTAGTTGCACCGTAGTCCGTCTACTGAGGAGCGGTATTTCGCGTGAGTTGGCAGTTCCTTACCAACTGGACATGCATTTACCAGATACACTATTAAGAGAAATATGTTATTCCCACAACGACAGTTTTGCAATATATGACAACTACGATGGTTAATCTATACAATAAATGTTTGTCCCACCACTTTCTTCAGATTTGATATTTCCACATACTGTTTTCGGTTGAGTAAATGGCTTCTACAAAGATCAAAAGCTGCATCGTTTGGTTTAAATGTATGATTTTTTTCGTATATAAACTTTTGCGCCACTACATGATAACATAACAAACTAATGGGTGACTTAGCGTGGCCCCCTTTGGACCTACTCTTGGTCTTCTACCTTTGCGAGACCCTAGATACACCACTGGTAGGGCTTATTACCAAACTTGCATTAAGCAGAGAGCAGAGACTTATATTTGTACTGAGTAATTGTGCCGAGTTCCTTCCAGTGGGTGATAGGTCTAATAGTATGTATGTTCAATCTTGTTACTTATTTTAGTATTTCATATTATCCATCCAAGTAACGTATGTCCTGTCTTTTTCTCTTGTATCACTGGTTCAGCCATGCACGAAAACGTTTGCTAACAATTCAAACCTAACCACGGAGTCACAGCGCGCGGCAGACAATCCAACTGTGAGCGACCGAACGCGTATGTACACCGGCTCCCACTACGGTCGTCATGAAATCACTGACCCGTTACACATTCTTTTCAATAATCCAGTACGCCGCATTCAATACCACGTACTGGATTATTTTTCATGCACAGTCAATCGCCATATTCATAGAGCTGAGTTTGTTGGTTAACATTTAATGTGTCATAGTTCAGAGGTCGCTGTCATGGCGGCAGTGACCTCACACACATCTCCGCATTTGAGTAAGTTCCCTGTGCTCAACCGCCTAGGAGGAAGCCCCGCCACGGTGGTGGCTAGGGAGGGCGACTCGTAAGGGCGGAGGACTGGGACGGCGTCTGGGATCGTCTGAGTCATCTGGCAAGTGTATGTTGACTCTGTTACGGTTAGCTAGGTGTGTGAATGCAAGGCTGTGGCACGCTTCAGTGGTTCTACGTGTGTGTTAGCTGCACCGTAGCCCGTTTACTGAGTAGCGGGGTTTCGCGTGAGTTGGCAGTTCCTTACCAACTGGACATACATTTACCAGAAACACTAATCAGAGAAATGTGTTATTCCCACAACGACTATTTTGCAATATATGACGACAAAGATAGTTAATCTATACAATAAGGGGTTATTGGATGATTGCCAACTTTTATGAGCAAACATATTACGATTGTACATTTTGTAAAGAAACACTCTATGTGTTTGATGTCCCCGTAATTAATATGAGGAAGTATAGATACTATATGTTGTGATAATATGTGTTTCAGTTTGTTCTGAAAATTCAAAATATTTTATTAACATTGTTAGCTATTTTATTTATAATAAAACTAATAATAATAAAATGACTTCTTTGGCGCCAATATCCTCGGAAGATCAGAGCTCAGTGGCGCATCAAAACCAAAGGATTAGGCATTCTCGTGATCATGTACAATGCAGAAAGTCGTCAACAAATGGATGGAGGTGCCAAGAAGCTAAGGAGGATAGGCAATTTTAAAAATATATGTTTATGTGACTCTGCCAGTTTAAATGGTGATTTAATGTAATACCCAAACAGTTAAGATAATTTACACAATAAATGTTTGTCCCACCACTTTCTTCAGATTTGTTATTTCCACATACTGTTTTCGGTTGAGTAAATGGCTTCTACAAAGATCAAAAGCTGCATAATTTATATATATATATATATATATATATATATATATATATATATATATATATATATACATATACATATACATATACATACACATACACATACACATACACATACACATACACATACACATACACATACACATACACATACACATACACATACACATACACATACACATACACATACACATACACATACACATACACATACACATACACATACACATACACATACACATATACATATATATATATATATATATATATATATATATGCGCCCGAGCCCAAACTACAAAGAGCGTTTCCAGGAAATCCCCATCACTACTCGTCGGACCATCCACTTTTCCACCACCTATTAAAGTGAAGTTATCTTATACGAACCCCGTATACTCCGGCGAACATATCCTATTAGATACCCCAGCAAATGAGAAATCAGCTTTTCAACAAGTTTACTAAAAGTTTTGGCAGCGTTGGGATTCGAAACTATGCCTCCGAAGAGACTGGTGCCTAAAACCACTTAGACCGCTCGGCCACTCTACCACTACGTCACGCTAAACCGTAGCAAATTCAGTCTGCTCCAAATCGATTATTCGTCATCGTCTTGAATCAGTTCGACGTAGAAACAATATATATTTACCATGTTTGAATGAACGAGTGTGGCCTACCACAATCAGACCACAACGATTGCGGCCTATCACAAGACCACGATGACTGCAGCCTACAACCGGGGGTAAAACCGCAATGATAGCCGTCTACCATCATCGGTGGTTATACCACAATTATTGTGGCATAACACAGGAGGTTAGGCCATACATATTGTAGCCTACCACAGGTGAGGAGTTTTAGGCCATTTTTCTTTTCCAGTTGATGTTTTGTATGATTGAAGAAAAAAATTGCACATAACAAATCCAAAATTGTCATAACTCTGTCTCGACTTAATCATCGCCACAGGTCCAACATTTCAAGTCTACCACAGTAGTATGTTGGTGTTTTTGAAACATCAAAAATGGCAAGATTTGGGTAAGCTTCTGATTGGTTGAAATTTGAAATGGAGCGTTCTGATTGGTCGTGCAATATTTGGGTAAGCATCTGATTGGTCGAGAGCAGTTTCACCACTAGGGGGCGCCACGGGGGTAATTGTGTCGACGGATCTGATTGGTCGAGACCGTCACGTGACTTATGACCTCACATCTCATTTGCATAAATTTGCATAAATTAGCATAAATTACACCGTTTTGTAGTGAAACCGTCACCAGAGGGCGCAACGTGTCATCCCCTATTATCACCCCCGAGACATTGTTTTGAGGTGATATTGTCGCCAGGGGCGCCACAGGGACTCATTCTGATGGGTCGAGAGCCGTCACGTGACCTGTGACGTCACAGCTCTTCGTTTGCATGTCACGTGACCTCTCTATGGAGGCTGCCATCTTGTTTTGCTGCCATGTTGTTTTGCGATGATACGGTCACCAGGGGCTCGCCGTCTTGTTTTGTTGCCATGTTGTTTTGATTACCAGACGGCGCTGTGGGGCAAGGTCAAAGATCAAAGGTCACAGACCTTTTGTACTGATACGATTGTCAGTTAGGGTTAGGGTTAATAACCCTAATTCTGACGTCTGTAGTCAACCCTGACCCTAACCCTAAAAGGACATGCAGGTTTCTGGTGAACCTGTGTGATACGGTCACCAAGAGGCGCTCTCCTGGGTGAATCGATTGTCGGAGAGGGGTTTCGGGAGGGAACGAAGGGTCTGTTAGCAGCAGCGACGGTAGCAGCAGTGATCATTAACAGGGCCGTTAACAGGGTTCGAAGAGGCTAACGAGGAAACGAGGAAATGAACAAAACAACACGATGTCGTACGAGTGCACACGTATTTTATTGAACGATACAAACAGCATAACCATACAACGAGGGTAGCATGTAATATCGCTAAGACGACTTACGGATGTTTACCATCACGCCAGAGGCTCGAGAGTGATGACGATGATGATGATGATGATGAGACGACTTACGGATGTTTACCATCACGCCAGGAGTCGCGAGCTTACGAGTGTTTACCACCGCGCCAGAGGCTCGAGAGTGATGATGATGATGATGAGACGACTTACGGATGTTTACCATCACGTCAGAGGTCACGAGTTTACGAGTGTTTACCACCGCGCCAGAGGCTTCAGAGTGACGACTTACGGATGTTTACCATCACGTCAGAGGTCGCGAGCTTACGAGTATTTACCACCGCGCCAGAGGCTCGATCGATGTGCGATAGTACAGTCTACCTCGCCGCAACTGTTTAACCCAATCAAACACGCGGCAATCGTTAGCTACTAAATCGGTACCGAACAAGTTGATAAAAGTTATCTTCGGAAAACCGTTACAACGAAACAATACATAAGCTATGCAATATTGTCCACACACGTTAGAAAGAGGACTCTGAAGTCTCTTGCTATTATGAGTCCACTCGGAACAATGTTCGTTCATGAAGGTGCGGAACGCAGCGTGTCGTGGCGGCAGACCGTACGAGCAGAAGTAATCGCCGCGTCCGTCGGCGTCTAGGTACAGCGCTATCCAATGTTCGCCCGGTTTGTCACCGTCGTCGGTGTTGCACACGAAGGCCGCAGGCAGGACGCCGTCCATCGTCGTCGTAGACAGTCCGTCTTTGGGTACGACACCGCGAAATATCGATCTGGTGCGCGGGTCCGTCGCCAGTAGTCTGTCGATCTGCAGAGTGTCCATCTCAGTAGTCGTAGATGACGTTGCGGTTCTTGTCGATTTCCAGCACGGACTCGAATTCGGTGTAGGCGACGACGTTCACGGTGGTCAGCAGCGCGTTACGGAAATGCAGCTCTATGCGCAGGTTACCCTTTTGTACCAGATGGAAGCAGGGACCATCGCACTGATCGGGGGTCAGATCAAAACCGAAGAAGGTGTAGCCGTGTCGGAAGTCGCTGCGAGTCAGACCGTTCCCCTCGTCCTGCCAAATCTTGCCGGTCGAGGTGAACAGACTCGTGTAGCTCCTGACGAAGAGGTCGTCTTCGAAATTGGGCTGGAAAGGTTTGGAGGGTATCTGTCGTCCGTCCACGTACACTGCGAGGAAGTTAATGTCGTTGTTCTTGGCGTGAAACGGATTCTTATCGAACGCACCGTTGTACGCATCGTTATCGATGCAGCACAGCACCAGACGTTTCGGCAGGATGCCGAGGAACAGGTTCTCGTGCGTGTGCGACCGAGCGCCCGCGGGAATGGAGTACACCTTACAGTCGACGGATCGCATCGGATACTTGACCGTGCTCTTCTCGAGAGCCTTGATGTGAGCCATCTGTACGGTCGGATTCAGGGTGGCCTTCTTTGCGAACAAGGTGGCATTGACGATGGTGATCTTGTAATCGGGGTCGACTCCGCCAGCCATGAGTGCAAACGCAGGCTTACTGCGCACCAGACGTATCTTGACATCGACGCCGTTGATCAGGAATTTATCTTGCAGAAACAGATCCACGTGTAGACGACCCATCATGTCGACGACCCGACTCTGTAGAATGTTCGCTCGTCGAGCCACGAACCCTGCGTTAGCCGCGGGTCCGTCGTCTATCTCGACGGCGTCCATGCGAGTGGCCGTGTCCTTGTGCCACAGTTGACCCGTTAGTTGCGTGTCCTTGGCATCGGTGCCGTAACTCAGCAGCGTCTCTATGTAGGCACGATACGCGTACGTGTTGGTCGAAGGGGTCACGAGCGTACCATTCAGGTAGACGTCGACTTGTCTGAACAGCGAATGCAACCAGTTATTCACTGGTCCCACGTGAAGGGCCAAGAGGAGATCGTCCCCGTTGGCTCGCGTCACCTTCACCTGCACGTGTAGCATCGTGTTGGCGAGATCTAGGTAATCGTCTCCCGATCCGGGTATCAAGAATTCTATCGGTCCACCCGAGTCCAGAGAAGCCATGGGTTGATGTTCTACTATGCGACTGTCGATTATGCTGTTCTGAGTCGGGGGTACGGTAAAGAGATCCAGTTCGCTCTTGACCCCCTCGCACGACTGTCTATGTACGAAAGTCATAGTCGTCGTCGTCGAATATGTCGGCTTCACGTTTCTTGAACGTCTATCTCTTGCGCTGTCTCGTTGCTGTAGTGCCTCCTTTCTTTGCAGACGTGTGTTTTATACGTTTACGAGATCGCACACCAGGTATCAAGAGATCACGCAGCATAGTCTTGCCGGTATCCGTGACGCGTCTTTTGGCAGCACGTTTTATGCTCTGTCCAGACAAGACGTCGTCGGCGATGCGCACGCCGGTCTTCAACGCTCCCTTTCCCAAAGCCACTGCACCTCTCTTGATGAGTGGCATGGCGCTGCGCAGCAGACCTCCGAACAGACTACATAGTCCGTGACCCTGTTGGTACGGGGCACCGGCGAAGTAGGGTAGAGCACCACCCGCCTGACGCGCGTAATAGTCTTTGTAATTCATCTTCAGAACAGTCCGGTCCTACGCCGTCGAAAATGAAGCGTCACCGTCACTCTACCGTACTCGAATGGTACGCGTCGTCCGGTGTCGTTTCTTATATCCATCTCGATCGAGTGGAAGTGCGAGTACAACACAGGTACGTAGTGAATGTTAGTGAATCGATCGGACACCGTGGCGCCGTGACTTCCGCTAATCGAGAGGGCTCGCAACAAAGGAGCGAGACTGTCACCGACTATGCGAGACTCCACGACGTCTGTATAGACGTATATTATGGTATCGAACCCTTGATCCATGTGCACCACGTTTTCGGCCTCTTTACGATAAGTGTACGAACCGTCGGGAGTATCTTCTGGTGGCAAAACAACGCTAGTCGACGCCGTGAGACCGATGTTCGCTCCACCTAGTCTCGGGTAAACGTCCGTTCGTGTCATGTCTGCTGCTGGTGGACTGCTGACCACCGAAGGTTCGAATCCTAACATTCTTACCAGCGCGCTGTGGTAAGGTACAGTGAAGTCGGTGCTCGGCGTCATGTGCAACGTCATTTTTTGAGTGATGGAACTGTAGCTCAATTTTGCCCGTGTCTTTTCCTTCCACATGCGACGCAGTCCCTTGTTGACATGATTCATCAATGTCACAGGACCTTTTTAATATCCAGCACTTATCTTTGCACTTGGTACTCGACCCACAGGTTCTTGCTCGTTGAGGAAGAACCAGATGTCGTCCACTCCGATGTTGTACCAAGTATGCGGATATTGTATCTCTGCCAACCCACACTCCCACTCGCCAGTCAGATCGATACGTTGAGGCAAGTCCGTGATGTAATGAGCCAACGTATTGTCGGGATACATCTTCATGGAAGCGTTGCTAGGCAGCGTCAGGTAGAAATCATTCGTCATGATGTCTCAAAGTGGGATTGGGCAACAGGTAACCCAACGCACTACTCAACAGAACCGTCCACAGATTAGAATTCTCGTGACCTCTCGTCAGGTTGTAAATGCTTATCAGGATGACCGTGTACAAGACGACGACCTGACAAAGAAACACTATCTCCTCTCGGGGACACACGGTACCGAACAGATGCCAAGGAGTGCTGTCTTTCTCGCTCTGTGCGTCAGTGCTGTCCTCTTCTTCTATGACGGCGGTGGCGGCTACGGTAGCGGCGAAGTCCTCTGTCATCGATTCGTCTGTCATCGTCCGAATGAAGTGACGACAGACGCGCGGCTAGACTTTATAGCGAACGAGAGCCTCGGCATCGACCCAGCTGTTGAACTTGGAGGGGTAGCCGTACCATTTCACCAAAACCTCCGTTCGTCTACCCACTTTGCGGCGCTGTAGTACGGATTCCACGCGGTACACTTTATCGATGGGTACCGACACCTTCTGCAGCTCTGGTTCGTAGAAGGTGCCGTCCAGCACTTCGCCGAGATCGTCGATCAATCGGTACACGGGTGGATCGGAGGGGTGAACCTCGTGAATGGTGAACATCTCTTCGCTCCAATTCGCCATGTAGCCTTTTTCGAACAGTCTCTTGAACTTACTGATGCGCACGCGATTCGACACACGGAACTTGGGCACGCCCTTACCGTCGTGACCGTACAGACGCTGCCAAACCTCTTCTTGATTCTTTGCATTCACCTGTGACGGAGTCATGCCGATGCTGCGGTGGTGGGTGTTGTTGTACGAGTGCACAAAGTCCTGAAGGACGTCGATGAATCGCCACGTCTGGTGTTTCGTGAAGTATCGCCACATACGCGTCTTCAACGTTCTATTGAATCTTTCGACGATGCTCGCTTTCGTCTCCGCGTTGTGAGTGGAGAAGTGGTGGATGCCGTACTTCTTCAACAGAGCCTGAACGGACCGATTCAGAAATTCGAGTCCTTGATCTGTCTGCAACGTCTTTGGCCAGCCTTCGGTGAACGTGCTTTTCAGCGCCGTCACCAACGATGTCGCGGATTTGTTCTTTAAAGGAATGCACCAAGCCACTTTCGTGAAGACGTCGATCACCGTGAGGATAAAGGTCATACCGTCGTTGTCGGTTTTCAAATTCGACAGGTCGACGAGATCGGCCTGCCACTGCTGACGTGGACCTCCCTCGACGACGCGTCGTCTCCTGAAATGACGTCTCGCCGGTTTGTGTAGGGTATAGGCGTCCTGTTCCGACAACCATTCTTCGACGATTTTCCGCGGCACGCGCGTGACGCGTCGCAAGGCATCGACACCTCCGTAACTCGACACCCTTTTCGGATGGAAGTAGACCCTCTTCAGTCGTTTATTTCTCGACGCCATTAAAATAGTTCAGATGCGTTGACAGTGGTGATGACGTTGACTACGTAGCACGGGTCTTGACTTAAAGCAGAACAGACGCTACCACGACCACAACGATGACGAACGACTGAAAGTCTAGTGAAACCATATCTCAAATAGTATGAGATATCGAGCGATAGTGTCGGCGATCAAGTAAAGTCCACCGCAAACTAGCGCAACGAAGACGGAACGGTACGCGTCGTGTGGATCGCTCGACATCGCAGCGAACACTGTGCTATGGACAGGTACCGTACCACCTTATAAGTCTTCCCAACTAGTCAATGACTTCAAAGTCTTGTGTTTTTGTCGTCGTTCTGAGGGTGGAGTGGGCATGGAATGTTCCATTCGACTACGTCGACGAGCGAGGGGTGTCCAACTGAGTGATCTCCGTGCACTACTCGCACCAGCACGAGTTCGACGACGAGACGGAGTGGCTGTCGTCGTCGTCGTCGCCTGACGTATGTAGGCTCTCCTGGAGGTATTACCGATCAACTCCATGGGTAGGTTGATGGCACGGAGTTGACGTGCAAATGGCTGCCATCCTATCGGATCGGTCTTTCTCTCACGCAACAGATCGTTCACGAGATCCACCACATTACTTCCGACAAACGGCACACCCTCGTGGATAAGTTCGCCACGTGCGGTCCACGCGATATCTCGTTTGAGACGCTCCATCAAACGTCTGGCTTTGACCTGCATGGTCTTGGGAACGGTGTCCACGACGTCGGCCTCTATTCCGCTAGTAGCGCTAGTAGCAGGAGCTCCTACTGTTCCCTCCACCACAGGTCCCGGCTCCACTCTCGATGGTGCTGCTGCTGCTGCCGACATCGACTCGTTCAACGAGACCACGCTTACCGGTTCCTTGACGTGTTTATCGGACAAGGCGTTGTACCGCTGCAACACCTGATTATACAATGTTACCTTGGTCCTATCGTCGATACTTGTACTTTCTTACCTAGGGTATCTGTCGACGGTGGTGGTGGTGGTGGTGGTGGTGAGCGAAGTGTGTCCAACAGTCGCGGATCCATCAAGACCATTTTGCGTGCGTGTTCCATCTCTCTCACTCTCACTCTCTCTCTCTCTCTACTTCTTGAACAGCACCTCTTGGAGCAAGGGTAGAAAGACCGAACTTGCCAACGGTGCTAGGAAGGCCGAAAGGAAGCCTCCGCTCTGTCCCTCGCCGACCTGTCGTTGCAGTAAGATGCGTCTTCTCCCAGCAGCTGACGTTCGTCTCTGAGACAACTCGCGTAATTTCGTTCTGTATTTACTCAAACGTTGCCTCTGTAAATCGGACAATGGAATGTTATTTTTTAATATGTTGTAGGCACACTCGGCCAGTGCGCACAGCAGATCGGCGTCAGCGTTAGCGATTATTGCTCTTCTCAGTTTGATGCTCTTGTATCTGTTCAGAGCCTGTATGCACAAAATGTGTCTCTTCACCAGGTCAGACATGGTGCGAATGAAGAGACGATCCACGCACTGGGTCTTTTATACCTTCGGTAAGTACACGTACTGAACACCGTCGTCTGGAAAGATGGCCGTGCGCAGACGCAAGTCTTCGGGCGTGTCCTGTTTGAGATCGACCAATAGATAACCGTACGGTACCGACGTGGCGCCTTTAAAAGCCTCATGTACGAACTTCGCGCGCCCCGGATACATCTGACGAGCTAAGTGCGACATCTGCGATGCGTCACGAGGATTCTTGAACACCACCATGTACTGAGAATTCAGACTGATGGTACGACTCTCCTTGTTTTTAGGGAACAGGTTCTGTACGAGATACAGCACGGACGTGTTCCTGTGATGACTTTTTTTAGTGAATAAGGTCGTGACCCGTTCGTCCGTTTCCGCCATGAGATCGTCTATGACGATGAGGTTCCTCGTTGTCGAATCGAGCATGCTCGCACTCGGCAACCCTTCCTCGAATCGCACGTCGACTAAGTCCATCGTTACGTAGGCCTCTTGCCATTCTCCGTAACACCAAGTGATCCGTTCGGGAGGTGGATCGATCATCGTAGCAGCATACTTGTCCCGAAAGTACTTTTACCACATCCCGTCGGTCCGGCGACGATGCACGTGAAAGGATGTTTCCACCGTACGTCCATGGTCGCTTATGAAAGACGACCAGTCTACATCGCCTTTTCTACACGTCCTGTTTATATAGTCTGTCGCTACAACCACTGACGACGCGCTTTCCGACTACTACAACAACCGTTTTAGATGTAGGATGCATAGACAACACAGCAGGTGAAAATGTTATTTGAAAGTTCGAGATCGTAACTCCAGCGGAATTCGGGAACTCTCATGACAGGAACCAAAGCATCACCTCGAGACACTTATTGGTCAGGACTAACATTCCAACTTACAAATTTTCATGACACAAACTTTCAAAACATGTGTGTGCGGTGAAGCAAACTTTCGTAACATAAACTTTCAAAACGTGTGTGTGTAGTGAAGCAAACTTCCAACTTACAAACTTTCATAACATAAACTTTCTAAACGTGACATTTTCACATCACAAACTTCCAACTTACAAATTTTCATGACACAAACTTTCAAAACAAGTGTGTGCGGTGAAGCAAACTTTCAACTTACAAACTTTCGTAACATAAACTTTCAAAACGTGTGTGTGTGCAGTGAAGCAAACTTCCAACTTACAAACTTTCATAACATAAACTTTCAAGACGTGAACTTTTCACATCACAAACTTCCAACTTACAAATTTTCATGACACAAACTTTCAAAACATGTGTGTGCGGTGAAGCAAACTTTCAACTTGCAAACTTTCGTAACATAAACTTTCAAAACGTGTGTGTGTGCAGGGAAGCAAACTTCCAACTTACAAACTTTCATAACATAAACTTTAAAGACGTGAACTTTTCACATCACAAACTTCCAACTTACAAATTTTCATGACACAAACTTTCAAAACATATGTGTGTGCGGTGAAGCAAACTTTCAACTTGCAAACTTTCGTAACATAAACTTTCAAAACGTGTGTGTGCAGTGAAGCAAACTTCCAACTTACAAACTTTCGTAACATAAACTTTAAAGACGTGAACTTTTCACATCATAAACTTCCAACTTACAAATTTTCATGACACAAACTTTCAAAACATGTGTGTGCGGTGAAGCAAACTTTCAACTTGCAAACTTTCGTAACATAAACTTTCAAAACATGTGTGTGTACAGTGAAGCAAACTTCCTACTTACAAACTTTCGTAACATAAACT
Organism: Lamellibrachia columna; assembly: GCA_963662155.1. Taxonomy (NCBI): domain Eukaryota; kingdom Metazoa; phylum Annelida; class Polychaeta; order Sabellida; family Siboglinidae; genus Lamellibrachia; species Lamellibrachia columna. The sequence goes on from OY759268.1 coordinate 14,840,207, forward strand.
TTCAAAACATGTGTGTGTACAGTGAAGCAAACTTCCTACTTACAAACTTTCGTAACATAAACTTTCAAGACGTGAACTTTTCACATCACAAACTTCCAACTTACATATTTTCATGACACAAACTTTCAAAGCATGTGTGTGCGTTGAAGCAAACTTTCAACTTGCAAACTTTCGCAACAAAACATGTGTGTGGTGAAGCAAACTTTCATAACATAAACTTTCAAAACATGTGTGTGTGCAGGGAAGCAAACTTCCAACTTACAAACTTTCATAACATAAACTTTAAAGATGTGAACTTTTCACATCACAAACTTCCAACTTACAAATTTTCATGACACAAACTTTCAAAACATGTGTGTGCGGTGAGGCAAACTTTCAACTTGCAAACTTTCGTAACATAAACTTTCAAGACGTGAACTTTTCACATCACAAACTTCCAACTTACAAATTTTCATGACACAAACTTTCAAAACATGTGTGTGTTGAAGCAAACTTTCAACTTGCAAACTTTCATAACATAAACTTTCAAAACATGTGTGCAGGGAAGCAAACTTCCAACTTACAAACTTTCATAACATAAACTTTCAAGACGTGAACTTTTCACATCACAAACTTCCAACTTACAAATTTTCATGACACAAACTTTCAAAACATGTGTGTGCGGTGAAGCAAACTTTCAACTTGCAAACTTTCATAACATAAACTTTCAAAACATGTGTGTGTGCAGTGAAGCAAACTTCCAACTTACAACCTTTCATGACATAAACTTTCAAGACGTGAACTTTTCACATCATAAACTTCCAACTTACAAATTTTCATGACACAAACCTTCAAAACATGTGTGTGCGGTGAAGGAAACTTTCAACTTGCAAACTTTCGTAACATAAACTTTCAAAACATGTGTGTGTACAGTGAAGCAAACTTCCTACTTACAAACTTTCATAACATAAACTTTAAAGACGTGAACTTTTCACATCATAAACTTCCAACTTACAAATTTTCATGACACAAACTTTCAAAACATGTGTGTGCGGTGAAGCAAACTTTCAACTTGCAAACTTTCGTAACATAAACTTTCAAAACATGTGTGTGTACAGTGAAGCAAACTTCCTACTTACAAACTTTCGTAACATAAACTTTCAAAACATGTGTGTGTACAGTGAAGCAAACTTCCTACTTACAAACTTTCGTAACATAAACTTTCAAGACGTGAACTTTTCACATCACAAACTTCCAACTTACATATTTTCATGACACAAACTTTCAAAGCATGTGTGTGCGTTGAAGCAAACTTTCAACTTGCAAACTTTCGCAACAAAACATGTGTGTGGTGAAGCAAACTTTCATAACATAAACTTTCAAAACATGTGTGTGTGCAGGGAAGCAAACTTCCAACTTACAAACTTTCATAACATAAACTTTAAAGATGTGAACTTTTCACATCACAAACTTCCAACTTACAAATTTTCATGACACAAACTTTCAAAACATGTGTGTGCGGTGAGGCAAACTTTCAACTTGCAAACTTTCGTAACATAAACTTTCAAGACGTGAACTTTTCACATCACAAACTTCCAACTTACAAATTTTCATGACACAAACTTTCAAAACATGTGTGTGTTGAAGCAAACTTTCAACTTGCAAACTTTCATAACATAAACTTTCAAAACATGTGTGCAGGGAAGCAAACTTCCAACTTACAAACTTTCATAACATAAACTTTCAAGACGTGAACTTTTCACATCACAAACTTCCAACTTACAAATTTTCATGACACAAACTTTCAAAACATGTGTGTGCGGTGAAGCAAACTTTCAACTTGCAAACTTTCATAACATAAACTTTCAAAACATGTGTGTGTGCAGTGAAGCAAACTTCCAACTTACAACCTTTCATAACATAAACTTTCAAGACGTGAACTTTTCACATCATAAACTTCCAACTTACAAATTTTCATGACACAAACCTTCAAAACATGTGTGTGCGGTGAAGGAAACTTTCAACTTGCAAACTTTCGTAACATAAACTTTCAAAACATGTGTGTGTACAGTGAAGCAAACTTCCTACTTACAAACTTTCATAACATAAACTTTCAAGACGTGAACTTTTCACATCACAAACTTCCAACTTACATATTTTCATGACACAAACTTTCAAAACATGTGTGTGCAGTGAAGCAAACTTTCAACTTGCAAACTTTCGTAACATAAACTTTCAAGACGTGAACTTTTCACATCACAAACTTCCAACTTACAAATTTTCATGACACAAACTTTCAAAACATGTGTGTGGTGAAGCAAACTTTCAACTTGCAAACTCTCATAACATAAACTTTCAAAACATGTGTGTGTGCAGGGAAGCAAACTTCCAACTTACAAACTTTCATAACATAAACTTTAAAGATGTGAACTTTTCACATCACAAACTTCCAACTTACAAATTTTCATGACACAAACTTTCAAAACATGTGTGTGCGGTGAGGCAAACTTTCAACTTGCAAACTTTCGTAACATAAACTTTCAAAACGTGTGTGTGT
>OY759268.1:14847742-14930242 GCA_963662155.1 Lamellibrachia columna
ACGGAGCAAGACAACTAGACAATGCTCTTGATTGTTATCGTGTTTTATAAGTGATTTTTATTTTTTATTAATAGGAAACAAAAACATATGTAGCAAATCAACTTATTTTTTACATAAGTACATATTTTTCTAGATATATGCTAAGGAAATGTGTTCCGAAGTCTTAGCACATGCATTCATTATTGTTCTATGCACTTCACTGCTTATCAAGTAACTCGCCCATGTTACCTACAATGTCCATGGTTTACACCCGAATAGTGTTGCTTACCATCCGATCCAACGCAGTGCGAATTACTGATTAGATGATCTCAAAAGACCATAATTTTATAAATAGATGTAACAAAGTAATTTGTTGAATAAATGTTCCATTATTGTAAGCTAACCTTTGATGTTATTCCCAGGTGCAATGATTGTGATCGTGATCAGCATTATCATAGTCGTGATATGTCTAGTCGTTGTCGTCATTGGATGCTACTGGAGGAGACGGAAGCAGAAACGGTGTTGTATTTGATGAATTACAGTATATTTTGTTAATTTATTGATTAAATATAGAATACCGGTTACTGGCACCTTGCATGTACATGTATACTAAGATAATACTCGAATGCAATAGACTCTGGACAATGTTTTGTTTAGATTATTAGCCTTTACGTCATCATATTACTTGTTACATGTTAAATCACAAATTAGATTCCAATGACGTTTGTCTAATTTTATTTCACACAACTTGCAACAAGTATTATGTAAATATAAATATAATATTAGATATAATATAATATTAGAGACTGTCAATTCTCAGATAGAAGTTTGAACTACTCTTTTCAGTTGGTGTTGACTCAATACACGTATTATGCAAATGCCATTAGGAGGGCACCATTCGAAACCCTGGCTTCATGTTGAGGGCGTATAAAATTGGGGGGTTAAAATTCCGCTACCCGCTTGCGGGAAAAAAACTGGACTTGTAACCAACGGTGTTTCGGGTTTTATTATATTAATATCAATCAACCGTGCACTACACATTTGTCCATGCAATTGATAATACTAAGTTGCATAACTTAAATAAATAGATATGTGTTTTCTTACACAAGGTAAATAAGATGACCTAACCAAGTGAGCATTCTGTTTCGCAATAGGAATTTATCACGGAACGACTCAGAGCAACTGCTGGTGACGACTGATGACAGTGACGATGAAGTAATGCTAAATTGCGCAATGCCGCCAGGAGACACTGCACCAACGCCTTGGGACATTGCCCCAACGCCTTGGGACATTGCCCCAACGCCTGGGGACATTGCTTCAACGCCTGGAAACTCTGCTCGAACGCCAGTAGACACTGCCCCAACGCATGGGGACACTGGCTCAACACTTGATGACACTGATTTTCTGTGGATTCAATGTGAGTGTGTGTAATTATGTTAATGTTATAATAACTTTTGATTTTAGTATGTAAATAACCCTCCCTCAAAAGCTAAGCTTCCTCCGGAGAAACAAAAATCAAACTTCCATTCACAAAATTAAGTAAACAAGGCCTACCCCACCTTTGCAAGATTAATTCCGAACATCTATAAATTTGTTTATCCCTACACACGGATACAAATTTGAAAGTATGCTCTGTATACACTGCATCCCTATCATAATACCACAAATATAAAATATATATATGCTGAGCGTGATATGCAATTGTGTTAATTATCTAGACACTGGGTGTACATATGAATCAATTCATTGTTCAAGAGAACATCAGCAACATTCCTTAGGCTACCATAATTATCATTCACTCCATATGTAAATTACTTAAATTAATTTCCCCATTAATATTCATGTGTTGCACTCTGGTAGTCTAAACTGATATTCAAACAAAGCAGCATTCTAGGCTTGGTGTAAACAAAGTGATTTGTGGATATCATTTGGATTATTCACGTGTTTGTGTCATTCTCAATTGCACAGTACATGAAGCATCAAGTTGAAAAAGTTCACAATAGTTAATAGTTACATCATAACGAATATGTACGTTGTTACAAGCTGGCTGTGTTTTACTAACATAATGCCTTCTGTTTCGTAGGTCTTCTGATGACATAATGGGACCAGAACTGTAACTGGAAAAGTGTATAGGCTGTGGGCATGAACTGTGGCAGTATTATTCTCTGGACTATTGATAACAGTTATATTTATGGTTTATCTAATACATGTGTTTATGAAAACATATTTCTGGAAATAAACTAGTGACTTTCGTCCCGTGTGTCATATGGGTGTATTTCAGAAATGTACATTAAGGTATATTATTAAACTGTATCATTAAAATATCATTAAAATGTTCTAGTAGTTTATGTATTAATTGATAGTAGAATTTAAGTTCTTGCAGTTTGTAGATGCATTGCCTTTGACCAATTCCAATTTATTGTATTAAAATACGATCAGTAGGGAAACTATATTAGCTTAACATGATTAGCACAGGAAATGTTTGCACTTAAATACGCTATATGGGTATATTTCATAATATGTATGTTATCAATTCTATGAAATAACTATATCAATTCTATGAAATAACTATACTAGACAGCAAAACAGAGGTGTCTTCATAAGGCACCGCAACCCCCCCCCCTATATATATATATATATCTCTATATCTCGCTCTATCTCTCTCTCTCTCTCTCTCTCTCGCTCTCTCGCTCTCTCTCTCTCTCTCTCTCTCTCTCTCTCGCTCTCTCTATATATCTATCAATCTATCTCTCTCTCTCTCTCTCTCTCTCTCTCGATGTACAGATTCTTTCTCGTAGCATCACTAAATCGAATCATAAAGATAGGCCACCATATATTTTTGTTTACGGCAGATAAAGAATGATAAAATGATAAAGAATATAGTTAATCATCAAGTGTGACGGAGCACACAGATAGCCACAGTCACAGGCGTCCACGAAATAATAAAACGAATGCCAGATACACAAATAAGTAGTATTTAATATAAATCCCTCGGACTGGTGCTCCGCAACCATTTGTCAAAATTGCAATGGGAACGCAAAAGTGCATCTTTGCGAAAAACTCCCGGAGAACGTGTATTCGGAAAACTGACCTGGGAATCATATGATTTTCCTTCAATCTCTATGACGTCACTGTTGCATGTTGAGTATTTAAATATCGGTGTATCTGACGGTGTATCTGTCCAATGTACAATGTTATCAACCTATCACATTTCCCTCGACCTCTTCGTGGTTTCCCTTGTATCAGGTACCAGGTCTTCTCTTTCAATTGCCGTACGTAGTAATCTTTGTTATCTTCCAATGGAACATAACATACTTTTTTGTTCCTCAGCATTTCCTTTTATTGTATTAACATTGCAAAGTTTATTACCTAAAACGTATTGCTGCCGTATGTTGGGTGCAGTGATGTATCTACGATCTAGCAAAAGGGAATCCAAAGGGGATGCCAAAAGGGAGGCCAAAGGGAAGGCCAATGGGGAGGCCATAGGGAAGGCCAATGGGGAGGCCAATGGAGAGGCCAAAGGGGGAGGCCAAAGGGGAGGCCAAAGGGGAGGCCAAAGGGGGAGGCCAAAGGGGAGGCCAAAGGGGAGGCCAAAGTGAAGGCTAAAAGGGAGACCAAAGGGGAGGCCATAGGGGAGGCCAAAAGGGAAGCCAAAGGGAGGCCAAAGAGTAGGCCAAAAGGGGAGGCCAAAGGGGATGCCAATGGAGAGGCCAAAGGGGAGGCCAAAGGGGAGACCAGGGAGAAAAGCGGTTTTATGGCACTATGTAGCTGCGCAACCCACAAAATACGTAACAAATCAAAACGTTTAAATCAACGGAGGGGGCTTGACCAAATGACCCCCTAAATACACCACTGTCCGAGACCCCCATTTCGGGTGCACATCGACGCTTACCCAACTGTCGATCAGGAGACGGACAAATTCGCTGCCACGAGCGCAGGTCGACTGGCCTTCTACAAATAAAACTGCCCGCCAAGGAAATATTGTGGATTCGCCCCTGCATAAGGTGGTGTTTGGAAACACCCTTTAGATATACAATGAGACGCCATATTTAAGTGCAGATGTAGTGAGATAAGTGGAGAAAAATTGTTTTAGTAAAAAAAATGGAACTTGAAATGATATACCTGTGGCGACGAGACGGATCATTGTGTGGTAGACTTGAAATGTTGGACCTTTGGCGATGAGTAAGACGCGAGATAGTTATGACAATTTGGGATTTGTTATGTGCAATTTTGTTTCTTCAATCATGCAGAACATCAACGGGAAAAGAAAAGTGGCTTAAAACTCACAACCGTGATCCTCCACAGTAGTTGTGGCCTAACCTCTTGTGTTACGCCGCATTAATTGTGGCCTCACCCCCGATAGTAGACGGCTATCATTGCGGTTTTACCCCGGTTGTAGTTTGCAATAATCGTGGTCTGACTCCTTGTTGTAGGCCGCAATCATCGTGCTCTGAATGTGGTAGGCTATACTCGTTCAAACATGGCAAATATATATAATTTAACGAACAAAAACTGTTCTACGTCGAACTGACTCGAGACGATGACGAATAATCGATTTGCAGCAGACTGAATTTGCTACGGTTCAGTGTGACGTAGTGGTAGAATGGCCGAGCGCTCTACGGCTCTGACTTTAGGCACCAGTCTCTTCGGAAACGTGGGTTCGAATACCATCGCTACCAAAACGTTTAGTAGACGTCGTCAGACCCAACTGTTGAAACGCTGATTTCTCATTTGCTGGGGTAAGTAATGGGATTGCTCACTGGAATATACGGGGCTCGCATACGGGAAACTTAATCTTAATAGGTGGTGGAACAGTCGTCGATTGTCCGACGGGTAATGATGGGGATTTCCTGGAAACGTTCTTTGAAGTTTGGGCTCGAGTGCGTCCCAGAAACATGTCGTCTGTGTGACGAAGGACAACTGATTCAGCGTATGTGGCGTGTGATACGCTGACAAATCCACGTTTCAACAGATCAATCTGCCAGAGGTACTTTATTACTGCGTCCACCCACGGCTAGCGAGGATGTACCGCGCCAGCTACGTACACATATGTGCACTCTTGGCACTGTCAATGCTCTTTGTGAAACCGCCAGCCCAGCGAATCAGTATATCTCACCTAAACATTATTAATCAATCAATAATGATCGGCATTTTTCCAAACAAATTAGAAATTAGCCAATAGCCAACACAGGCTCGGAAAACACGACTCTGGAAATAATATATTGAATTTTGAAGAAGAAAACCTTGATAAAGTTATTAAGGCTATATATAGACATACATATATATATATATATATATATATATATATATATATATATATATATATATATATATATATATAGATATATATATATACATCTATTTTCAGCCGTTAATTACATTGCAATTTAATGTTTATGTATCTGAGCTGAACTGGTACACATATATATATATATATATATATATATATATATATATATATATATATATATATATATATATATATATATATATATATATATATTGCAATGTAATTAACGTCTGAAAAATCGCCGAAGTCACGATCGTTTCATTCGAGTTTGTCCCGTTGTCATTGACTCATTGCCACTTGGACCTGGACACGTAACCGAGTTACAGCAACTGGATTTCGCGGCATATATTGTCATAAAATTATATTTCCTAGTGTTATTTGGAACACTGACTGATTTCAATTGACAACAACTGATTACATGAATTAGTAATTAGTTAAACTGTCGGCATGAATAGCATCACATAGCCGGCATAGCCCATGTAGCCACGCCCACTACCCTGGGCCTGACTCAACCACAGGCAACTGATTATTATCAAACAATTATTTATCTTATTGAAAAAACTGACTAGTTTTAGTGATTATTTAATTTAAATAAAATTAGTCATTATACAATGTGCCAATTTCATTACCACATGCCATTTGTAATTAAATTGCTCTACTAAGTTTTTGGTAGATGTATGCATAATATGTAATGTTAATAGCAACCGTTTTTGTCCATCACACAGGCTATATAAATGATTTCTCAAGTTTCAATTGAACAGCCAGTCATTCCTTTCCGGGAGTTGCAGGGGAAGCCTGCCAGTGAGCGAAAATTGTCACAGTTGTCACCTTAATAAAGGACACGTCCTGCTTCGCAGCAGTCATCAGGGGACAGTCAGTTTGTGTTTTTTGACATGTTGATAATGTAAATATTATCATAGGAAAATAATAAGACATAGATGCATGGTATTGACAACAGTTATTCCTAGTATTGCTATGCATGCAATACGATGTTCATAGGATGGTCAGTTATATATACCATGTTGACACATATACTTTATACAAAACGTGTTTAATTTTTCGCGTTTTTGTCAGCATGGTATTTTAAATATATGTCCAATGCGCCAAACATTTTAGCAAAACAACTGTTCATGGTACAGTCATGACATTTTCAACAGTTGTTTCCTTTATTTTGGAACAAGCAATAATGGTGTTTGGGGCATTATTTGATGATATTGGGGGCTAGTATCCAGGGACAATAACAAAAGTGTGTCTTTACAAAATGTACAATCGTATTATGTTTGGTCATGCTCAAAGTAGGCAAGCACATACTAAATCATCAAGTAACCCCTTATTGTATAGATTAACCATCTTAGTTGTCATATATTACAAAATAATCGTTGTGGGAATAACACATTTCTCTGAATAGTGTTTCTGGTAAATGTATGCCCAGTTGGTAAGGAATTGCCGGTTGCCATGCAAATGAGCTGTAATTTCACATTTTGACATGTTTTCAGAAAATAAACATACGTTGTAAATTTGAACAAAATTCATTGAATATTAAGGCATATGCTGTATATGCCTTTTATCGTGTAGCACCTACCGTTAATTGTAATAACTACTGCTACACTTGGTGCAAACTACAATTAAAGTGACACAGATTGAAGTTTGACTATAGTAAATTTTAATGTATTTTGTATGCATATATTATATAGTTATTAACGACAATATCATCCAAGACAATATGGTCATCCATGAAGATACGGAAAACCTGAAGGAGTCACGCAAAGACGTGGCATTACGTAGTCACGTTGAAACGCAGTGACTGAGTAACGAAATGACGTGCCATCACGTAGTCACGTTGAAACACTGTGATTAGACAATGATATGACGTGCCGTTAGAGCCACTTTGAAGCGCAGCGACGAACCAACGTAATGACGTGCCATCACGTAGTCACGTTGAAATGCAGTGACTGAGCAACAAAATGACGTGTCATCACGTAGTAACGTTGAAATACGGTGACTAAGCAACGTAACTGACTGACATCACACAGTCACATCAAAATGCATTGATTATATACGTTACAATATGCCCTGTCGACGATGTTTTGGTGAAACTCGTTGACGCAGCAACGTAGCAACGTATCATAGACGAGTCGCGGAGAATGGCTAAACAACGTAAAGGCTACATTTTGACATGGTTAACCTGAACCAACACTGAGGCCGTTTAGACTAGTTACACGTGTATAGTTAGAACGTGTAGGAGATGTTTTCTGTATAGTGCTGTTCTTCAGTTTTTGGAGGACTTTGCTTCTGGTGGAGATTTTTCCCCTATTGCTTTCGCTGGCTACGTGTCGTCTATTACCAGGCCTGCGAAGGCGATACTGGACATGGATGTGACGTCATTTCCGCTACAGCGTTCCCCGGAAAAAATCGCTGTGCGTAATGGATTATTTTAATCTGTCCGTTCCACGTTGGTGATTGGATCCCTTCTGACGTCACTTCCGCTGGATCTCGTTTTCCCAAAAATATTTTACTAGCTTCTACGTCAGAGGGTGAAAATGGTAGATACGTTCGTCGGGTCTTCGTCAACCTCTCGATGTTTCGAAGTCGTCGGCGAGTAGCCTCCCTCCCGTGACTTCGCTGGTGCGATGTGTGTCTCGACGGGAGTCGACTGCATTCTCTCGGGAGACTTAACGCGCGATGTCGCGGGCGAAAGATGTGTAGATCTCTTCCACTGAACAGAAGGATGCGAACTCTTGAATGTGTGCATCATGAAGGAATTGACAGACGGGCTGCGCGATTGAGGATTTGAAGATTTCCCACGCGAATACCTTCGCTCGGTGTTGTAGATGGCCGACATTATAGTAGACATGCTTTCCGATCCCCTGAAATATCATTTGTAACGCAGACATGTCACGTTTGTAATACAACATTACGTTTTCCACCCTTAATTTTATGTATTTATTACGTGTTGTTATTTAATTAAATAAAAAACGTTAATTTAATTTATTATTTTTAATAGTTAATTCCACGTATGGCTTTAATTGTATTGTCATTAATTTAATGTATTATTTAAATTATTTAATTCCATGTATACTTTAGAATTTAGAAATTAATTAATAAATGGTATCTGAACATTTGATGTGGGTTAACTTTAACAGTTGCGTTAAACCTGTTGATTACGTGATTACAGCGGAAATAAAATACCAAACATATTACATATGACGCATGTTAACACTGTAGAATAGCATGGCAGAACAGTAAATTAATTGAACTGCAATTAAAAATCAATACTTCAATATAAAATGCAATTACAACTACACGACCTTAGATGAGAGGAAAATGCCGCTGTCCACCCTTGGTCGCGCTTTCCCGTTTTTTTTTTACAAGATATCCCTCGTTTAAAAAAAAAAAAATCCAGTATAATCGATATACGAGAATGGCACTTCAAAATGGTGACCCGTAAAAACAACGAAAACACGACGAAAAACGTTAAAATCGACAACAATTGCGTGGACGGGAATGTTTACTCCGTTTTATGAGAACAGATATTGACACCTGTGCACTAGTGTTTCTATTTCAAAACCAGTTCTTCAATTACGATGACAATGGACACATATTTGGTGTGTCGGAATATGCAAGTGGTCATAGCGAACACATATGTAATGTTACCTTTCTATGAGGTTGTTTCGATGGCACATCATGAACAGAAAACTGAATACCTGCGGAAATAAAACATATGTCAATAAAAACAGTCACCTGTGGTTTATTTAATTATACACAGACCACTTGAGATAATGTATTAATAACCATCAAACGGTGAATACGGTTTTAATGCAAGGTATCCTCAGATCGTCTTTGACAAGATGTTCGTGTAGTAAATGGGGTGTATTAAAAGAAATGGAAACAAATGGGTCAAGTGCCACCAGAAAGAATACCAAAAGCAGTGGTTCAATTTGGGAAAAAGAGGAGAAAAAACACTGAAACGACACTTTGTAAGTGAGTGAAAGTGGACATCCTCGAAACAATTGAAAATGTGACCGTTGCAGCTCAGGAGAGAGGAAGATGGCGTGTGCCGCAAGTGGTACGCGTTGCATACTGTTCGTTCGTTCAGATTACATGAACAGGCAATGTGGGATGAACGAAATTGTTTCGAAAGCGCAGCAGTTGGACTACAACATTGCTCCCCTTGATCTACCCAACAAAATACTGCATCCCATTTGGAAGTCTATGACGGAGTGCAGATGGACTACGTTGTGTCGACCCTCTTTGTTTATTTAAATCATTTGGAGCCATCCTTGACATTAAAGCATACGTCAACCACCAAGGCAACAGTATGTTGTCCTAGATTGTATCAAAAGAAACCGTTCGTGGTAAGCAGTTACAACATCACAAATGAAACCAGAAAGCAAATATATCGCAAAGAGTAAATTTAAATCTACATACAATCAAAATGTCAGGTTTGATTATCCTCGCCGCCAGGGGGACTGCTGAGTACAACAGTGCCCTCTGGCGGATAACCCCGTTGAAAGGTATAATTTAGTGTTCCTGCGTTAACCAATTGGCAACGTCCATAGGACTTCCGGGCATTTGGGATGTGGCCAGTCGTGGATGATGTTACATGTGATGTTCGGGACGTAATTTAATTTAATTGACAGTGGACCCGTCGACGTTGATGGGTAATGGCTGGAAGCAATATTTGAAATTTGGCGGGGCGTTTCCATGTCCAGAAATACGTCAACGAAAACACGAAGTGAGACGAAGTACAAATTATTCAGCCTGCATTCACACATGGCGTGGGAAAAAACTTAACATTTTACGTTTCAACAGGTTTTTCTGCCAGTAGCAGTACTACTACTTTCCCTGGATAGCGAGGACGGGTTTATGTTAAATACGATGTGTATGACCATCAGTTACAGTGTACTGGTGTTGTACTTTTTTTCTAAATTAACCATTTCATTTAATATTAACTGCATTATTCCACGTGACGTTTCACAAAAATCAACATTATGTCTAAACATAGGTTTCACGTAAACACTACCAATCAAAATCACCCACTGTGTTCATTCTTTTTTCATTCGACTGAAGAACCTTAATCGTATATATTTAAAAAATGGCACCACCTCAGTAAGATAGCGGTAAGCATGGGACATGGAAAATGTGCTTAGAATAAGCGACTGAAAGTTGTCACGTGCCAAACCATAATAACATAACACGTTTCCCGTGTCAGTCAAACAACGAGTGATCCTACGCTGTATGTGGAAAGAATAATTATAATTCACGACCAAAATATACATACATGCAACATCACACTTATATCGCACCTTGTTTAACGTAGTAAGTTAACATATTCATATATGCGTAGTTATTTGGATGCTGTCACGTTTATAGTGATCCCTTGCATAACAGTAAGTCATACCGTTGACACTGTGTAATACTGACACATATTATTAGAAAACGTTCTCACCAAACCAATTATCGTTGTTCCACTGAGTGTGACGACAATCATCGCTTTTTTGTGTAACATTTTCTTTATTTCTGGAATACAGGGCTGCAACAATCGTATGTGTGTGTGTATATATATATATATATATATATATATATATATATATATATATATATGTATATGTGTGTGTGTACAGCCTGTATGCACATGTGTATCTATGTGTGCATGTGTGTGTGTGTGTGTGTGTGTGCGTGCGTGCGTGCGTGCGTGCGTGCGTGTACGTGTGCGTGTGCGTGTGCGTGTGCGTGTGCGTGTGCGTGTGCGTGTGCGTGTGCGTGTGCGTGTGCGTGTGCGTGTGCGTGTGCGTGTGCGTGTGCGTGTGCGTGTGCGTGTGCGTGTGCGTGTGCGTGTACGTGTACGTGCGTATGTATGTATCTATGTATGTATGTATGCATGCTTGCATGCATGCATGCATATATATATATATATATATATATATATATATATATATATATATATAATATTATATATATATATATATATATATATATATATATATATATATATATATATATATATATATATATATATATATATATATATATATATATATGGGTGTGTGTGTACGCATGCGTGCATATATGAATTTATCCAACTCACCAGGTGCATAACGATTTTTATGAAATAACCAAGGCAGGTCGTCGTTAAACTTGCCCTGGGTGTCCGAGACTACACCGGAACTATTTGGCCAAATAAATTGTATTACTCCGCGCTAGCCAGCCAATCACGGCTTAGCGGAAACCAGTCCAAACCGGAGCCAGTAGCTTGAATCTTTCACTCCTGCTTCAGTCTCTGCATTGCGAAGTTGTGACTAAAATTTGTCTCTCGAAATATTTTGTTTTTTACCAACCGTTTTCAAATACGTTTTGAGAGTCCACACTTCGATCTGCGTCTACTGACTTGCAGGAGGAAGATCGCCTCAACACTCGTTTCAGCTGAGTATCGTTTCATTTGTTATTACTTCGTCGGTTGCCTCGTGGTTAATTTGTTCTTGTTTCGTTTTATGTTTAACTTCCCGCAATCGGCCATTCAATATGTCGGCGGCGAAGTCGGATCTAGATGTACTTGTGCTTGGGCATAGCCATGCGTATTGGTTGGGCGCGTTCATAGAATCCGCGGGTCTACTTGACGACTTCGAAAGACTAGGTCTTACGTGCACAGTTCGTTTTATGGGTCGAAGGGGAGCGTCCATTAGAACTTTCCGAGAACCGGCGACCATGACCCGGATTTCTGCCCGCGTCCCCGACATTGTCATTACCCTCCTTGGGGGCAACGATCTAGATGGGGAGTTTCCCCCACCTCCAGAAGCAGTGGGGTCGCAACTAGGTAGATTAGGCGATGAATTGTTAGCTTTAGGTGTCCGTCAGGTATGTCTTTGCCAAATCGAGCGCCGCAAGAAATGGCGCCATTTAGATTATGATACGGGTGCGACTCGCGTTGCTTCCGCTAATACTGCGTTACAGTCAGCATGTGAGGGGCGCCGTGGTCTGTTCTACTGGAGCCATAATTACCTTTGGAACAGCCCGGCGAATGTTTTCCGCCAAGATGGCGTGCATTTATCCGATGTAGGAAATTTCCGACTTTTCCGCAGCATTCGGGGGGCAATTTTCAGAGCAGTTAGTCGGATTGTCCAACAGCTGACTGGCGCCTAAGTCATCACACTATTCGCTAACCCCGCGGAACTCAGACCAAGTTGTTTTCCGTTTCACCCTCACTGGTTCGGGTATTTAACTTAACAAATTATCGACTTTTGTTAAATCACTAATATCCTGTGCACCAGGTAAGCCCTGCCCCCCCCCCGGGTTACTTTAATTAACATGCAAATTTAGCCACATTCAATATACGTTTCATTGTCGAGCGCTAATTGCTAATAAGGTATTCATAATTAAGAGGTTATTATTAAACGCTTTAGCCTTATTACAGTCTGAACAGCATTCGCCTCAGTACCAATCATAACTCAATAATCACGATGACTCTTCGTTATTTTATATGTCATTCGTGGACATCGTTCCACTTTTTATATATGTCACCATGGGTGAGGTTCCCATATATATATATATATATATATATATATATATATATATATATATATATATATATATATATATATATATATATATATATATATATATATATATATATATATATATATATATATATATATATATATATATATATATATATATTTTTTTTTTTTTTTTTGACATTGACACGCACCCAGTTATGCGTCTCCATGGGCGGTGATCCCATAACAGTCCATGATGACACTTTACGCGTTCGCGGGCTCTCCCCCCAATGTTGGTGGCGACGATGTAGCGTTTATGTCGCTGTACCCGTTGTTCTTCCAATTGAAGATGATTCCAAATTTGTGTCACCAGGTTCATTGTTCGATTTCATAATATTGTTGTCATTTAGTGTTGCTATTATTAACAGTGACACAACATCTCACTGTGATGACACTTTATTTACTATCGTGGTTGGTGACCCCCTAATTAACTGTGTTTGCAATTCTTGCATTGACATACTAGCGTGGGCGGTGACCCCCTACTTAACTGCGTTTGCAATTCTTACATTGATGTACTATCGTGTGCGGTGTCCCCTAACTAACTGTCATTATAATGTTGCATTAATCTGCTATCGCGGGCGGTGTCCCCTAACTAACTGTCATTATAATGTTGCATTGAGGTACTATCGTGGGCGGTGTCCCCTAACTAACTGTCATTATAATGTTGCATTGATGTACTATCGTGGGCGGTGTCCCCTAACTAACTATGATTATAAGTTTGCACTGATCTACTATCGTGGGCGGTGACCCCTAACTAACTGTCATTATAATTTTGCACTGATCTACTATCGTGGGCGGTGACCCCTAACTAACTGTCATTATAATTTTGCACTGATCTACTATCGTGGGCGGTGACCCCTTACTTAACTGCGTTGCAATTCTTGCATTGACGTACTATGGTGGACGGTGACTCCTAACCAACTGTGATTATAATTTTGCATTAATCTGCTATCGCGGGCGGTGTCCCCTAACTAACTGTGATTATAATTTTGCATTAATCTGCTATCGTGGGCGGTGTCCCCTAACTAACTGTGATTTTAATTTCGCTTTGATCTACTATTGTGGGTGGTGACCCCACAACTAACTGCGATTCCATTTTCTGGTGATCCGTCGTGGGCGGTGACCCCTGTAATCCCATTTAGAGCTGCTATTATTAACAGTGACACAACGTCAACTGCGATGACACTTTATTTGCTATCGTGGGAGGTGACCCCCAACTTCTGGCACTATCGTGGGCGGTGACCCCTGTAATCCCATTTAGTACTGCTATTATTAACAGTGACACAACGTCAACTGCGATGACACTTTATTTGCTATCGTGGGAGGTGACCCCCAACTTCTGGCACTATCGTGGGCGGTGACCCCTTACCTAACTGTGATCCCATTTTGTGTTGATCTATCGTGGGCAGGTGACCCCACAACTAACTGCGATTCCATTTTCTGGTGATCCATCGTGGGCGGTGACCCCTGTAATCCCATTTAGTGCTGCTATTATTAACAGTGACACAACGTCAACTGCGATAACACTTTATTTGCTATCGTGGGAGGTGACCCCCAACTTCTGGCACTATCGTGGGCGGTGACCCCTTACCTAACTGTGATCCCATTTTGTGTTGATCTATCGTGGGCAGGTGACCCCACAACTAACTGCGATTCCATTTTCTGGTGATCCATCGTGGGCGGTGACCCCTGTAATCCCATTTAGTGTTGCTATTATTAACAGTGACACAACGTCAACTGCAATGACACTTTATTTGCTATCGTGGGAGGTGACCCCCCACTTTTGCGTTGCTGTTTTATCTGGGGCGGTGTCCCCCTACTTAACTGACTGCAATTCTTGCATTGATGTTCTATCGCGGGCGGCGACCCCCTAATTAACTGTGATTACAACAGTGCATTGATCTACTATTGTGGGCGGTGTCCCCCTAACTAACTATGCTTTACAATTTTGCGTTGATCTACTACCGTGGGCGGTGACCCCTTCAATGTTGCGTTGATCTACTACCGTGGGCGGTGACCCCTTCAATTTTGGGTTGATCTACTACCGTTAGCAGCGTGAATATGTTTAAAAACAAGGTTGACACATATCTCAGGAGGGCGGGTTATAAGTAGATGAACATTGATGGACTCTCGATAACCAATGGCTTCCTTGTCCACTTGCCATCTGGGCCTTTGGCTTGGATGGCAAATCTTGTTAAATCTTGTTAAATCTTGTACCGTGGGCGGTGACCCCTTAACTAACTGTTATTCCACTTTGTGGTGGTCGGTCAATGGCGGTCGTATGACGAGGCATTCCGGTCGCTTCGTCTGGCTAACAACTGAGGGTGGGAATCGGTTTGCTGGTACCTGTGGATGAATGCATCCGAGAGTCCCAGCTGCCACACCAAGTGGGGCCCCCTTTCGTAGTACGGGTAAGGCCAGCTGGGGTAATGCTAATTGGCCATCCACCAAAACCTGCTTCACGATCGGGGTGAGGTATGTCACGCAGCCACCTGTCGCTACACACACGTGTAGACGCTGCGGCGGCCCCCACTCAGCGGTACAGTGCTATAGGCAACAAACCAAACCCAATCCTGCCCGACCGACATCAGCCACCGGCAACCCTGTGGCCCATTCGTCGACTGCCAGTTCGCGACCAGCTGTTTTCAGGAGATAGTATGCCTACCCCAGTCTCTCCCGACGCACTTAGAGATATCCTTGTCGGCTACAATCATAATCTTCTTCTCAATGGCTTACCAGCATAACAATATAAAGGGGTCACTAATTTGATGTCCGACGTCGAATTCCCCGCAGTAATAGACAGCAAGATAGGAGCTGCGCTAGGCAGAAATTTCCGTTATCCAATACGACACTATACAGGATGCTATTAGGCTCATCAAACATCAACCCGGCTAAAGTGGACATAGAATCGGCTTTTAGGATTATTCCAGTCTCAACACTGGACCGACCACTTCTGGGTTTCCAGTGGAAGGGTAAGTTTTTCATGGATGCTGTCCTTCCGATGGGGGTCTCCAGTGCTTGTGCGATCTTTGAGCTTTCAGTACAAAAGTGGAGTTCAGTTGCTTTTAGAAAGTATATCAGAATTACTTAACAGGTTAGGTCGTGGTGGGGTGGTCACAGGTTTGTGGGTGACCTTGTGGCGAAATGGCCCCACCTGTTTGTAATTAAATTTGTGTGTTGGTGGTGCAATGTCTGTATTCTTTGCATTACATGTTCATGTTGACTTCTTGATGTATATATGTTATCGTCATGCTTGTAGGAAAGTGGGCTCTGAGAAACTTGCCGGACGGGGCTGTACATGTGTTCAGTTCCTGTCGGGTTTGCTTAGAGGAGCTCACATTCCTGTTAATGTTCTTCCCAAAGTGGCTGCGTGATAAGCAGTCCACTTTGCAATAAAAAACGTCATTTATTTGGCCTGTTTCAATTCTCTCCTACATCGGACTTGTGTTCGTTATTGCATAAATGAATTTATGCAACTCACCAGGTGCATAACGATTTTTATGAGATAACCAAGACAGGTCGTCGTTAAACTTGCCCTGGGTGTCCGAGACTACACCGGAACTATTTGGCCAAATAAATTGTATTAGTCCGCGCTAGCCAGCCAATCACGGCTTAGCGGAAACCAGTCCAAACCGGAGCCAGTAGCTTGAATCTTTCACTCCTGCTTCAGTCTCTGCATTGCGAAGTTGTGACTAAAATTTGTCTCTCGAAATCCGCCCTCCTCCCCACCTTTCTTCCTTATTCTCAATGCTTAGTTTAAATGCGATTGTACATCGTTGATGAAATAGGAAGTTGGAAGATGTCGAAACCGCTTTCCCCACTTTTGGCCTAATATAAGATGAACACGGGGGTTTGTCCCCTAGTATTTGGTGTTCATGGGGTTTTCTGCGCAGACATGCTTCCTGTTTCTTCATCGGCATTCTTGGCTTATGTTTATATAGGTTAGCGAAATGGCCCCACCTGTTTGTAATTAAATTTGTGTATTGGTGGTGGAATGTCTGTATTCTTTGCATTACATGTTCATGACGACTTCTTGATGTATATATGTTATCGTCATGCTTGTAGGAAAGTGGGCTCTGAGAAACTTGCCGGACGGGGCTGTACATGTGTTCAGTTCCTGTCGGGTTTGCTTAGAGGAGCTCACATTCCTGTTAATGTTCTTCCCAAAGTGGCTGCGTGATAAGCAGTCCACTTTGCAATAAAAACGTCATTTATTTGGCCTGTTTCAATTATCTCCTACATCGGACTTGTGTTGGTTATTGCATAAACATAATTACTGTTATACATATATATATATATATATATATATATATATATATATATATATATATATATATATATATATGTTCATGTATGTATGCATGCATGTATGTATATATATATATATATATATATATATATATACATGTATATATATATATATATATATATATATATATTTATATATATTGATATATATATATATATATTGATATATATATGTATATACACATGTATACATATATATATATATATATATATATATATATATATATATATATATATATATATAATTTGTTCATACACTGATGTATTACCTGTGTTTGAGAATATGTTGGCGAGCCCGCGCGAAGACATCTCTCCAAATGAACAAAGACCATCTCCTCCGTGGTTTTGGTAGTATTGGTCGTTTCTTTGCGACAGCAGGCAACTGGTATCTGCCACGACAGTATGGCGTAACAACATGTCCTAACATGTTATTAAATCAGGTAATAAGTTATTGAATTAGTATAGCTACCCAGATAAACACAGGTAATACAAAATAAGAAGAAGAGCGATAATAATGACAATATTAATTTATGTAGCGTCTGAAGCAACTTAAGATGAAAATAAATATGCCACATCAGTGGATGCACAGTGGATTTTCGAATATCAACTCAATCTTTATATAGTAAACGAAAGCAAACGTCTTAGCGTCCGCCCTGTCCGGTTTCAACAAAACTAGTTCTAGCCAGAAATCAATTCGAACAAGAGACAAACAGTCATTCAGTTTACATTTGTAAAATTGTCCGTGATTACTGCTTGATATTTTACAACCTTATTAAGACAATTTAAGTTTGCATATATTAAAAATCCTAATAAAAGAAACTGCATTAAAAATAAATTAATGCTCACGCCACGACTGTTGTGCTGCGTGCCTTGCAATTACAGTAGTAGTAGTAGTAGTAGTAGTAGTAGTAGTAGTAGTAGTAGTAGTAGTAGTAGTAGTAGTAGTAGTAGTAGTAGTAGTAGTAGTAGTAGTAGTAGTAGTAGTAGTAGTAGTAGTAGTAGTAGTAGTAGTAGTAGTAGTAGTAGTAGTAGTAGTAGTAGTAGTAGTAGTAGTAGTAGTAGTTGTTGTTGTTGTTGTTGTTGTAGTATAGAGGTGGTTTTTGATGTACTGCTGGTGGCAATTGGTGGATTGGCGGAGCCCGGAGCCACATCCGGGCGCCTGACATATTATGGTGGGGCCACCCGGTGGATAGTGATGGCATTACTTGAGCGCCTCCTGGGGGACATTATTGGCACTTTGCAAGGAAATACAAGCTTAAGACGACACCAATATAGAGGTGATCGTATTAGCGGGTCTAATATTTCTATGCTTTACTGTTTCTGAAAATAATTTGGGACTGTCCCAGGGTGACCATAATGTCGAGGTGGCCTGTATTATCGAGGTGATCGTAAAGAGAAGTTCGACTGTACAATGCATTAGTATGTACAATACTGAATCGGCAAGAGCACATGACTCAGATATCAGACAGCAACGTTGCCAAGTACGTAATCCTACAACTACACTAACATGTCAACACATTAACATAACTGTACAGTAGACTTCGGACTGTCATTCGGGGAAACGGCGGTTCGAGTCCATCTGCTGCAGTTTCGAAACTTGACCAATCTCGTTCATCCCACTTTGCCTGTCTTTCAGAAGAAACACTAGCCTATGGTCCTTTCTATCTTGTGTCTGTGCCAGGGGATGTAAAATACGCCATACGGGGTTAAATATTTAAAATGTTGCTGTGGAGTCTATTTTGAACCACTGCAGAAGCGTCAATGACGTCAATGACGTCAATGACGTCAATGACGCGGATCAGTAAATTATGCTAACTACCTCGCACGAATGAATGATTGAATGAACGATTGAGTGAAAGAACGAACGAACGAACGAACGAAACACTGAGTCACCGCGTCCCACAATATTATATTACCTCCATGTTGAAAGATTGTCCATAACACGTCACGTTACGTTCCCACCTCTCAGAGTGCGCGACAAAATCGTTGGCATGTTTCGCACCGCAACATTTCAACTAAAAACAAAGCGACACATTTTGAATAGTCGCCGGATGTCTTCGGTCTCAAGCCAGTCTACAATGCATTGAGCGTAGTACCGACGTGCGGCCAACACCGCCGACATGCGAGTTGTATCATCACAAAACGGTTGCGTCTTTTTGAATTTAAAGCCTGTCAATGTGCGACGTTTCATACGGCAACAATGCATACAAGATTAATGAGTTCGGTGGTGTCTGTGTGTATGTGTGTGTGCGCGCGCGCGCGCGCGTGTGTGTCTGCGTGTCCGACCGAACGTACGTACGTGCGTCCGTGCTTGTATTTGCCCGTGTACTCGTGCTTGCGTAGGTGTGTTTGTGCGCGCGCGCGCGCTAGTGTGTGTGTGCATGTGTTTGTCTTTAGCATAATTACACAACCGAATACATCACAAAGTTTGTTTTTGTGAAAAGGCCTGACGTTAGGTCATATAAGTGCCTTATGCATAATAGAAAACGGAAGGTCGTTTTCGCAACTGCGTCGCCATATATCGGATATTCACGTAAATGCATCATTATTTGTCGGTAATTTAGGAGCATGCGATATTAGTAGTTTCACTATTTCATAATATGTTGTTACAATTTATAGTTGCAATGCACCAGTACGACATTAAATAATTAAGCGAAGTTAAGCGAAGAATTCGATATGTTGCACTAATAAACATTTGTTGGTCTGATGTTTCGTTTTTAATGCAGGAACATGAGTAATCGTTTGAATGTTCGTCGATTCGATTGTTACTTGATGCCTTTTTGTTGTTCATGAACAATGACTTAAGATGCTAAATTTATTTAGTATCACGTTTATTGGGTGACTCCTACGACATCAATTAAATAGGTGTATTATGCTTCCTCAACATTATACGTATTTATAGCTTGTAATTGTGTAAACACATAATATTTATGAATCTGCGTACTATCTATGACTATGTTACGTTGTATCTTTTTGGGTCAAACAAACATTTCCGGTTATTGCACATCACATTACATAATCACCAACATAATTACTGATACATGGATACGTACCGTTGTCATGGCTTTGTCAAACACCACCGAGTCAGTGTCGTTGGAGTAGACGACATTACACGAACTGTCCAGTGCAACGCCACCTAGTGGCACGATGCATTGTATGATGCTGCATTCACATAATGTCAGTACATTACCTTACTTAGATCTAGGTGAAACAATACAATACAATATAAAACAATATTATTGCTTTAAAATCGTCGGGAGACTCACACTCGGTAGAGCACCAAGACAAAAAGAGTTACGCAGTTACTAATTGACAAGCAATTCCTCTTGTAAGAAGTTGGATTAGTGCGTTGAGGAGCAATGGATAATAAGCGAGTTCACGCAGGTGGGTTTTAATGTGTCTTCCGCATTTTAACTAAAAAACATATATCTAAAAAATAAATAACACCACAAAGGCCAACAAACACGGGTACGTTTGAAAAGGTTACGTAAACGTTAATACGTAATAAGTAAACATTGGTCACTTCATCCCACGTTTAATCCGTTGTATAAAGCCTAACGTACCCCTGTATGATATAGTGATGTATTCTAACAGCGAAGTGCCGACCGTCAAATCGACCTGTGCATGGGAGAAAGAGAATTAAGGGGCAATTCATTATAATTGTCGACATGTACTCGTTCGTACAAAGCATTATAATTACCATAGCAACCCCACTCCCCGAATGAGTCCTTTCAAATACTGATAATTTTCCTGATTGAAAAATATATAGAATGCTAGGATAGAACACACAATAATAACCAATAATGTGCTAAACAAAATTTTATCCAACAATTATGTTAAAAACTAAGAAGAGAAGACGGATCTCTGAGAAACTATGTCGTAATCACTATGTCGCAAATGTTTATACATTGGCAGTTTTACTAATTTCGCAAATGTATATTCTTAACAACAGTACTACAATTACGGTTAGCAAGTTGCCGTACAGTACACTTTACTGAAAACCGCTGTGACAACAACAAAACACATAACTAATATATTATATAAAATAATGTTGTGACTCTGCGCGTATGATCCCTCGTAACTCCGTCAGATTCGCGAGTAAGAGGCTACAATTTTGTACGTTTCCACGACGATGGTTCGTACATTTAAAAAAAGAAAAATTCCTCCGATTCCCTCAGGGATGCGTATATTACGAATGAATCTGTGTGGACGTTTGACGTACATAATACGTAACTCATATCAATAGAACGTACACTTGTTAGCAACGATACGCGTGTTTCGATGATGGTTACGTGATATATTTCAAACGACAACCGAACGCTTTGTGAAACCTGCAGTTGTACGTGACTTTTGAAGCGTGAATTTAGCAGTGCCATTGATATTGCCCTACCAATATTGCCCTACCAATATTGCCCTACCAATATTGCCCTACCAATATTTGACCAGGTAGTGCAAGGAGTCATAAGTTCTTGCACTGGCTGCCTTTTTGTCATGACTACGACTACGATGGCGATCATAATAAACTAAGAAAGTGTCGACGCCGCCTCCTCACAGGCGAACATGAACAGTAATATGAAGAAGAACGTACCTTAACAGCATAGTACGCGCAACACACGACAACGGCGATTTGAATGAGGACAAGTGCTGCACACGCACCGAGGTACTGAATCACATCATCACATCATTAGTAATTGCAATAGCACGCGTCATGTATATTCTACACTTAGAAGTCGTCGCATTAGTTCTCAAAGTCCAAAAAAGTATAGTGAAGGTAAAGATACGTTCTTATATAGCGCGGATTCCTGTCTTCAGGGCTGTTCAAAGCACTTTATACTTCACCTCCTGGCAGACCTGCTCATTCCAACGCCTTCTCGACTTCTCTTGAAAGCATTCAGCCACGCTGCAATTACTGCGTGACGACTATTCGTTCAGATATCCACATTTAGGCAGGTAATCATTTAAACCGCTGAATGAACTGTGCCAACATGGGGTGAACGAAAGTGTAGCAATAGGATTCGAACCCGGGTTCTCTCGATTGAGAGCCCAACGTTCTAACCGCTACGCTACCGAACCCCACAAGTGTTTAGTATTTGTTCCCCACCCCCAATTCGTGGAGTGGGATATAAGATAATGGGTATATTGCCAATAAAAAACAAACTTGAGCAGTTTTTTGCTATCTTGTAAAACCAAAATTGTAAGCTGATTTGACCCGGATTTTTGTTTCCAGTGTTACGTCACTCATTAGCGCCCACCACTTTAAGTTTCGCCTTAGCGAGATCTAGAAAGATTTATTTAACAAGATTGCCATCCAATGCAAAGGCCCAGATGGCAAGTGGACAAGGAAGCCATTGGCTTATCTAGAGTAAACAAATTTTATCTAGGTGTAACCCGCCCTCCTGAGATATGTGTCAACCTTGTTTTTAAACATAATCACGCTGCTAGCATTTATACAATCTGTAGATAATTTGTTCCATTCATAGATTTTCCTCTGTGAGAACGAGTACTTCCTGATATCCAGTCTACACTAATCCATTAGGTCAGGTATATTGGACTATGGCCATATATATCTAACTACGGTACCGAAATTAACGTGGCTCCATCTGCCGACTGACTTTAAAATAAAATGTTCAGCGAGGGTAAACAATGGCGGATTCCGCAAAAAACTTCGAAAATGTGAGCACATATTAGGTTTTTTTCACTTTCTGACGTACCGTTTGTGTGTATAAACAAAGTGAAGTGGGAAAGGAGTATGTAATGCTTCATCTAACCGAGGCACATGAGCGGTGAAATAAGTATTTAAACAATGAATGAATAAGGTTTGAAGAGCACTGTGTGATCCGCTATATTGGACCACGTTCCGGTATATTGGACCACTGATAATGCGAGCTGCGACACCCCATCTGTGGGCAAACGATGGAGGACGACAAGAAGATACTTGACGGCTAACACTGATACCTTCGTTGAATAAAGTTATTTACACTTGTTGTAGCCAAAACTTGTTTTTTCTATTAGCAATTGTATTAATAAATCCTAGATTACGCATTTGTGGGAATTTCAGATCATCATACAATATATAAATGCTTGCAGGAGCAGAGACTTGTGACATTTTGATCGTTGTTCCCTACGTCCCCATTTCCTAAACCAACCAATATAACCAACGAAGAAATCCATTGAATTGACCCGGTCCAATATAACGTAAAAGGTATAGTATAGACGAGTGGTCGTCTATATTTTACCGGCATATCATAATACAAATTTATAATTTTCACCGAAATGCCTGGTCGACTAGTTGCCATATTGTACCTATTGGTGCCTATTGGTACCTATTGGTGCCTATTGGTGCCTGTCACTGACGAGTTTCAAGTGAAATAGTGGAAAGCGCAACATTGATAGTTTTCATTGATACATCGGGCCAAGTTCAAAAGTAGTCCAATATACTTTCCCCTACTACCTCATGTCCTCTAGTTCTATTATCATTCTTGAGTGAGAAAACATATTTCTATCAACATTTGCATACACATTCAAAATCTTTAAAACTTCAATTAAATCTCCTCTTAACAGCCTTGTCTCTAGAGTTATTAAGCCACATTCTTTCAGTCGTCCTTCATGGCTAAGGTCTCTCAGTTCTGTAACCATTTTAGTTGCTCTCTTCTGTATTCTTTCAAGCGTATCTATCTCCTTTTACGATATGGTTGCCAAATTTGTATACAATATTCTAAATGAGGCCTAATCATACATATGTATAATTAGCCTTTTCTCCTTGTATGCTATATTTCTACTAATAAACATAAGAATTGTACTACTCTTTGAAGCTGCAATACCACATTGCACTGACACTTGCATATCAACACTTATTGTACCTCCTAAGACCGTTTCTTTTACAGTAGTACATAGAACAGTGTATCCCATTTCATTGTTTTGTTTGTATCCAAGTTCCCATTTCCTGTATGTAAGCATTTACATTTCCCAAATTTAGCAACATCTGCCATTTCTCAGACCATGTAACTAATTTGTCTAGATCGTTTTGTAAACGTTGTTTATCACCATCAATGTTAACCATTATAAACACTTTTGTGTTATCCGCAAATGCTAGTATGTTGCTAGTTATATTAGCATCTAAGTATATATATATATATATATATATATATATATATATATATATATATATATATATATATATATATATAAACAACGTTTACAAAACGATCTAGACAAATTAGACAACGATCTAGACAAGTTAGTTATATATATATTGATCTAGACAAGTTATATATATATATATATATATATATATATATATATATATATATATATATATATATATATATATATATATATATATATATATATATATATCCTAACAATGATCCTTGTGGTACCCCACTAAAAACTGATTTCCAGTTTGAAACCTCCCAATCTACTAAAACACGCTGTCTTCTCTAAGTCAGAAGTTCTATACATTCGATTATGCCATCACCGATACAACTGTCTTTTAATTTAAGTAGTAATCTTTGATGTGCCACTTTACCAAAAGCTTATAATATCTACTGGTAGTTTATAATATCTACTGGTAATCCCTCGCCTATCCACTTAGTGAGTTCTTCCAAAAAGATAACATATAAGCATGACCTCGCTTTTAGGGATCCGTGTTGAGATGTGTTTAATAATTAATACCTAACAAGGAAGTCGGCAATATTTTCTTTGACTAACCTCTTTTAATGACAAGTTGAACACTCTTGCAAGTGGTATACTAATTGTTCTAATGTTTCCTTTAGTAGTCTTGGAGGAATTCCATCTACTCCAGGTGATTTATTTTCCTTCATTGCTTTTATTTTCTTAGGTTTTTTGGAGTTACAAATAACTGCCCTAAATAGTCCGATTTAGCTTCCTGAAATTTAGAATCTGGAACTGGTAATGAACTAATATCTTCTCTGGATAACACTGAACTGAAGTAACCATTAAAAACCCCTGTGATATTATATTTCCAGCTTTGTCTTCTAGTCGGCCAACCTTTTCTCGTACGATTTGTTTACTCCTGATATATGCATAAAAACTCTTGCTCTCATTGTTAAGTTACATGCTAGTATTTGCTCATAGCTTCGTTTGTTTGGACTTTGGTAAACTAATCCAACATTTAATGTTGAATTTCCTGTAACTACATTGCACCAAACAGCTTCATCGCAATTTGCTTCCCTTTCTAATTTTGTTTTGTAAGCCTGAATATATGCTTTAATATATAAAATCCCCCTTCCTATTCGATCTCTCCTAAACATTACGTATCCTGTCAGCTCATGATTCGGTTATACCAATTATGTGAGTCCAGTTTTTTCCATTTCCCTGAGTGGGATCGTTCACTTCCTCTGGAATAGACACCAGACACGGAATATAATATAATAATAATAATTCTATTGAAATGTTTGCAGAAATTTTATATAATATTCTGTGAAAAATATATTGAATATCTGAATTCTACACAACTCTCCGCAGAAACCATGTAGAATATTCAATAACAGTATATCGATTTTTTATGGTATACTCGCATTCGTAACTTTGTTTTATATATATATATATATATATATATATATATATATATATATATATATATATATATATATATATATATATATATATATATATATATATATATATATATATAAATATATATATATATAGATATATATATATATATATATATATATATATATATATATATATATAAAACAAAGTTACGTAAAGTTACGCATTCGTAACTTTGTTTTATATATATATATATATATATATATATATATATATATATAAATATATATATATAGATATATATATATATATATATATATATATATATATATATATATATATATATATATATATATATATATATATATATATATATATATTTGCAACAATCTCTAGTGACAACGTCGTGGTACATGTGTAGGTATTGTAATTAGTAATCGATTTTTAGGGGGGAGTAAACAGTTTGTTTGGGGAGTAAACAGTTTTCACTTCAACATCCTCTGTTTTTAACACACGATTAGTTAAGACTACCGTTTGGCATACTGCTGTACATAATAATATTCATTCATTTAAGGTAAGTAAAGCATGCTAGAGTATGTACGATGATGTGTAATGTTGATGCAAATAAATATTTTTTATTTATTGATTGATTGATTGATTGATATTTGTATTGGAGAGCATACATACGACTGCCAACATTGTATCCCACTTGAACGCTGCGACAAATACGACACGTAGCGTACAGCATCATTCATATTATTAATTGTAAATACAAAATTGCTTAGTAGCGTAATAATTAACTATTTACCAAAATTACTACTGAACATTTCTCAGGACAGTTAATTCTCATGAGAATACAGCTATTTTACCGTAGAGCATCAATATGGCTTCATCTATACCAATGACGTCGGCGTCCAAAAGATTGGTTTCGCAGAGAATGAGTACGGTATGTCTGCACGAAAAAGACGGAGGGTACGTACAGCTGTCAGCATTGTCTCCCACTCGAATGCCGCGACAAATATGGCATACAACGACGACACGATGATGAATCCGCCTGTACAGGTCACTGCGCTGGCACACATCTCGAACACAGACGGCTGAACGAGGACAGGGTCGCGGCCAAACGGGCCGAGAGGAAACCTGTTGAGGAGCAGTTGCCAGTCTTGCGACAGTTCACTCTGTAGACCAACGCCGACACCAGAGACAGATGCGCCGACGATCTGTGCACATATATAGAGCAACCAATCAATGTAGATTGGACATCAGGAAGCACTCGTTCTCACAGAGGACAATAAATGAATGGAACAAATTGTCTACAGATTGTGTAACTGCTAGCAGCGTGAATATGTTTAAAAACAAGTTTGACACATATCTCAGGAGGGCGGGTTATAAGTAGATGAACATTGTTGGACTCTCGATAAGACAATGGCTTCCTTGTCCACTTGCCATCTGGGCCTTTGGCTTGGATGGCAAATCTTGTTAAATCTCGTTAAAACCAATATCATTTAACAACATTTAACAAGACTGAGCGAGACTGAACGAGATTGAACGCGATTTAACGATATTTGACATTATTTAACAATATTTAACAACACTACAATCCGATTCAAAATACTCAGATAGCCAGAAGGCAAACATATTCACGATGGTAGCATCAACATAATCTGTAGACAATGTGTTCCATTCATTTATTGTCCTTTGTGAGAATTAGCACTTTCTGATTATGATCTACACCGGACCTTCACTAAAGTTACTTCGTGTCCTCTAGTTCATGTTTACACAACATATATTACTGTTTAGTAAAGTAATCGATCCTACCTATTCATTGGGAGAATATACCAACACGTATTAGGGTATATCTCCAAATAGCGTACTTTTTTCTACCTTCGTTATTTTTTCATTAGATAATGTATCTATATTTCTGGTGTGAGACCGCACATTAGGTCCGTTTCGTAACAGTCAGCACATTTTTCAAACTTTTCTTCGGCTTGGACGGAAATCATCCAAATGTCACTGGTGCTACGTGTCTACGAGTCGACTTCTAATATATCACACACACGTGGAGATGGGTGGATGAGTGGGTGGGTTGGTGGTTAGTTGGGTAAGTAATTGAATGAATGTATGTGTGGGCGAGAGTGGGTAGGTGAGTGGACTAAGGTGGGTGAAGTAATTTATATATGCACCCAATGCACAAACACACACACACACACACACACCCACACGCACGCGCGCGCGCGCGCACACACACACACACACACACACACACACACACGCACACGCACGCACACACGCACAAATCCACTATCGTGGCATAGGATTTAAATGTTTAAACAACTTACACACAGAAAAATGTTGACAATGATCACGTTGTGCTTCCAATCTCCGCAGAGGCGACAACGGACGCACCTCGACCCTGTCCAAATTAAAACATGCGCCATCGTCATGAGCAACTTCACATTCACTCTGGCGGTGGCGTAACATTTCAAACTTCCAACCTCAATCAAGAGAACTTCGAATCTTCTTGCTGCCGTTTCAAGGCTTTCGCAATTTCTTTCATTCCACGTTGCCACATTCCACTCATCTGTATAAATGAGTGCATAGCTACAAACATATGTGGATACGTGAACGAATAGTCTCCGCGCAATAATTGCTGCGCTGCTGAATGCTTCCCAGAGAAGTCGAGATGAACAGGTCTGTCAAGGAGGGAAGGATAAAGCGCTTTGAACAGTCCCTAGGATTGGATCCCGCGTTACCTACAGAACGTACCTCTCTACCTTTACACTGGCATTGTCCCTGATAATATATGTTAAAGCCGCCATCTAGCGGATGCCATACATTATTAATAGTGCGACTTTCAAATGTTGTGAGAGTGGCGCTAAGCAACGCCACGGTGATATCATTATGACGTTCATCATGAAGGATTCCCAAAGGAATAATAATTGCCTTATGTGACCAGACATCTTGTCTGATTTGGTCACTAATCAAAACCCACGCTGACGCTCACTAAACGGACTGACAAAGTTTCCTGTTAAACATATCTATATTATCGCCCAGTCTGGGGTCGCCTCAAAGCGGCATATTTCTCCTTTAATGAGCGGCACATAATTAACGCGAACTTGACTAAGTTATCTTAGATGTACGATAATAAAAGTTACTTAGCATCGATTGGTAACAGGTTGTAGACACATTTCAATAACCACGATACCCCTTCCTCGGCGAGTTTTCCGAACGCTCTGTGCAATATTGATTGGCAAAAGCAAAACCAGTAACGCTAGCTTACTACTAATGCTTTTAACCGTGTCGTCGCACCGTCATGCGCTACGATCAACGTGGCAAGAAACGCTCATATTAAATATGCGACACGAAACGAGAGACGTACTTACGTTTCATGGCAGAGAGTTTTGTTTACGTTTAGTGCACAACGTCTGCCACGTCGTCTCGCATTGTTCTTTCGCGCTGTTTCACGTTACCGAGATCTCAACGATATCGGAGTATATTATATTGCACCTAGCCTCGATTATCCAGGTTCCGTGCTGTGGCGCCACCGTTTGTCGCACACATCGTCGTCTGGATGCAATGTGTACTTTTCATTGTGGCGGAAATTATGTATGTACCCAGATTCTGGGTGCATACATCATTAGCTAATTACTATGTAATCCGGGCATTTGGCTAATTCTCATAATAAAAGTGAACCTGTTTTCAGTTTATACGATGCAAATCGAATTAACGCCAAAATGTTGATTATATTGACACAACTGTCAGACTGAAAAGTTAAATCAGGCAAACATGTTTAGTGTAGAATCTTGATAATGACACTGATTGGCAGCTGGCTTTTCAAGGGAACACCTACACAAATGGAGCGGTGACGGTGGGCAATAACGAGACCTCGCTCCTGAGGCCATGCTCTCTTCTCGGCGAATTCACGAAGGCGAGCGAGAGTCGGATAAGCGAGACAACTCTGCACACAAAAAACACTGCTCATAGGGCTAGCACGCATTTTTTCGAAGAAAATGTTAGGTTTAATTAATAAGCCATTTATTTAACGGCTAGAAATTAGCATATGATACTACTTAAGCACATACGGATGTAGGATCCTTGTATCCAGGATTTGAACGATAAGCTGCGAGGGTTATTATTTGAAAAAAAAATTCACTGGTTATAGTCTTCTGAAGACTTAAATTCACAACGGATCAACATCAAGAAGTATCGTTTAACTATTAGTCTGTGTGCCTATCAATCTCTGTTGGCATCAATCGTTTTTTATTGACTTTTACACTGCGACTTCTCGACAAACTATATTATCGCCCGCTGCTATGGCGACCGACGATATTGTCGTCATTAACGAACTTTTATGGTTTTACATTAATCGAGTGGACGTTTTACCACGATCCATTCTTAACCGCATTACATTGGACAACTTTAAGGATGGAGACATCTTAAGTGCGAAAGACACTTTACATTCACATGTTTCTATCACTTTGAAACATGTCGGATTAAACGACAAGGGGCCGATAAAGGCAAACACAACGTTGACAACATTTCGAAAATCTTGGACGAAGTTGACCCTGACGCAACCGATCTATGTCGCTCGTGATCTTGGCAAACTACCGACCATTGATTTTAATCATGTCGACAAGTCTACATTGTCACGTGAAATTACCACGTGCAAAAGCAAATTATATGACACTGAACTATCTCATCAAACTCTTGTCGATTCAGTGTCTGAACTTTCTACGCAAATCACCACTCTTGTATCATCACTGCTACCTGTACTTTCTTCACTGAACTTGACGTCAGCTGCAACGACTTCAGCTTCTACATCTTCTCCAACACCTGCCATACGCGAGATGTCTCCGAAATCTGCCGTACCTACTTCTTCAAGAGTTCGATCTGCCCCCAAGGCAACTGCTCCGTCTTTTACTTCGTCACCATCTGTTGTGTCGAACATGGCTACTGTTTCTTCACGATCTGCCGTGTCGAGCTCTCCAATTATTTCTTCACGATCTGCTCTGTCGACGACTGCAACTTCTCATTCAAGACCCGCTGTGTCGACCTCAACAACTACTTCTTCACGATCCGATGTGTCGACGACTGCAACTTCTCCTTCAAGACCCGCTGTGTCGACCTCGACAACTACTTCTTCACGATCCGATGTGTCGACGACTGCAACTTCTCCTTCAAGACCCGCTGTGTCGACCTCGACAACTACTTCTTCACGATCCGCTGTGTCGACCTCTGCAACTATTTCTTCACGATCTGATGTGTCGACAGCGACTCTGTCAACTGCTACCGCTTCTACATCTATCACTGGTAGCACTACGTCGACACTGCGGACAACAGTAATCTCCAAAAAGTCTCGCAACACTGTTAAACCACTGACATCTACTCGTAAGTCGCACACCATGACCGCAGGAAACTCTTCCAAGTATAGTCTTAAGTGTGCTCCGATGCGACTCATACCTGCGGAGTACTTTCTCACAGGATTCTATGCCGACACAACTTGTGACGAATTATATAGATACGTGTCATCAACTTTGAATTTGAAATGCGCATGTGAGCGATTACCAACCCGACACAACTCGTATTCTTCCTTATAGCTGTGTGTTGACATTCCCAAACCTAATTCGCTATATGACGCTGATCTCTGGCCTGCTGGAACAAAGATTGGACGGTATTTCCCACCTAGGAAAAACACACCAACATATTCAATCCACTTATAGAC
This sequence comes from Lamellibrachia columna, assembly GCA_963662155.1. Classification (NCBI taxonomy): domain Eukaryota; kingdom Metazoa; phylum Annelida; class Polychaeta; order Sabellida; family Siboglinidae; genus Lamellibrachia; species Lamellibrachia columna. The sequence goes on from OY759268.1 coordinate 14,879,112, forward strand.
TTTCCTCTCCGTATTGCTTCCTTTAACTCCAGAAGCATACGGAAGAGTTCTTTTGACGTGGTTGACATCTTAAACTATTTACATATACTTGCTGTGCAGGAACACTGGCTCTCTAAACATAGCCTTTCTTTTCTTAATTCTGTTCACTCTGACTTTTACGCCAGATGAATTACTTCCATTGATTACGGTGATGGTTTGAGTGGACGTCCTCATGGTGGACTCTGCTTTTTATGGAGGAGTTCACTCGACCCCTTTATTGAACAACAGTTGATTTATGTTGATGAGAAGAGGCTCCTGGGTCTAAAAATTACCAGCTCTAATGCCACTATTCTACTTCTTAATGTCTATCTATCATATCAGACTGATGACAATGCTGATGAATATCTAGAAATGTTACGCAAAATCCAGGCCATAAGCGATTCATTTGAATCAACCAATATATTCATCATTGGTGATTTTAATGCGGATATTAAGAACCCCAGTCTTTTTACTCCATTTCGCAATGCTTTTATAAATGACTGTCACCTTATTGCAAGTGACACATTGCTTCTCCCCTCTGATGCTTTTACGTATGTTAGTGATGCGCACGGCTCAATGAGCTGACTCAACCACGTGCTCACCACCCATTCTAGTCACTCATCAATATCTGATATGGAAGTTAAATATGCGTGTGGCTCTTCCGACTACTTACCTCTATGCTTTACTATACTTCCGAAGCCCCCATAGAGGAGCAAATTCAAGCACCTTGTCCTGTGTGGAATGCTGCCTCCCCCAGGATTTCCATAACTACCATACATGAACTGGTTTGCTTTTATCTGCTATTGATGTACCTCATGAGGTTTTAAGATGTACGAACCCTAATTGTAATGATGAAGTCCATCGCACTTCGCTAAGCAATCTTTACAATGATATTATAAAATCACTCAAAGACGCTGCCAAGGCAATCCCTACTAAGGCTAAAACACGTGATGATTGTGATGATTACAATCATAGCCCCCATAATTAAAAATAAGGCGGGTGACCTGTCTGATAACAACAATTACCGACCCATTGCTCTAGCCACAATTACTAGTAAATTATTTGAATCCTTGATATTATCCAGGGTTTCTAATTTTTTATCTACATGTGTAAACCAATTTTTTCTTAAAAGAACTCTTTCAACACTACATAGTTAATGGCTCATATATGTATGTTACTATGCTGGGTGCCTCTAAGGCCTTTGACAAAGTCAATCATAGTAAGCTATTCACCAAACTAATTGACCGGGACTGTCCTTCTTTTATTGTGCGCATTATTTATTACTGGTACAGAACTCAGAAATTCACTGTTAGATGGTGTTGTAGCTTCTCAGAATTGTTTACCATTTCAAACGGTGTTAAGCAGGGTGGAATCCTTTCTCCACATCTTTTTAACGTTTACATGGATGACTTAAGTGTAAATTTGAATAAATTACAAATTGGCTGTCTTTATGCAGGAACCACAATGAATCATATGATGTATGCCGATGACCTTTGTGTTTTTTCACCTAGTGTTGCTGGGTTGAGAAAACTCACCGATTGTTGTGGCGAGTACGGCAATATGTTTGATATAACATGCAATGCCAACACATCTTTCTGTATGGCTATTGATAACAAACCTAGCGACAAGAAAAATATTAATCCTGTTATTATCAATAACCATACACTACCTTACACTGAGAAATGTAAATACCTTGGCAATATTATAAACAATAACCTTACTGATGATGAAGATATTGCCAGGCTGAAAAGATGTATCTATGCACAGGCAAATGCTTTAGCCAGAAAATGTAACGTATGCAACAGTTCCATTAAGACAACTTTATTTAATTCATATTGTGGTTTATGGTACACCTCAAGTCTTTGGTGTAATTTTAAAAACAGAGTCTGAATGGTATTACTGTTGCTTATAACAACAATTTTAGAATTATACACAACCTGTCACCCCGCTGTGGTGCAAGTCATATGTTCGCTACTAATTATGTTAAATCCTTTAATGAACGCATTCGCTCATCAATGTTTAGCCTTTAATGCCGGTTGGAAAAATCCGACAATATACTTTTGGTGAATTACTTTCACACTTTTATTTATTATCGAAGTCCATTGATTAAACGTTGGATTGATCAATTGTATGCTTTTAATTCATGACGTTTGTACTTTTATACAAATATATATATATATTTTATCCTGACTTATTATATATATATTTTTACTACACGTCATGTATGTACATTTATATATATATATATATATATATATATATATATATATATATATATATATATATATATATATATATTTTTTTTTTTTTTTTCTCACTACATGTACCTCTATTGTTCATCATGTGTGTATATTTATGTTTTTTTACTTGTGTGTATATATATGTGGGCTCTTGCCTGAAATAAAACATTATTATAATATAATAATGTTTTATTTCAGGCAAGAGCCTGAAATTATTATTATTATTATACCATTTCGAAATAATAATAATGATATCTTGACTTTGAATTGCTAACATGCACTTGCATATAAATTAAAGAATGGATAAATTAAATTAGATCCGAATAGTAATATCCAAAAAGGAGTTGGTGTAATTTAGAAAAAGACAATGCAATATTAATATAAATTTATTATGTTGAAACATATATATATATATATATATGCATCAACAGTTATATATAAATTATAAGTTGGACCCTTACATCCACAAAATCGTAAATACATATAATGTGTTTAGATATTACACCCTTGCAAGATAAGACGACAGCAAATTTCACATTTACCATAGCGACATTTTAAAGATAATCATAGTCATCCGCCTATCTCGGGCGATAATGGAGCTGCGCTACCCATGTTTTGCATAGCATCTGTTGTGACTACAAAGTCCGATTTGTAATGGCAGTCTCTGCTACAGATGGGACAGGTATAGGTAGTTTGATGTAGAGGCGTGGTAGTCTAAACGAAATCTCATGTACAGTTTGCTACATACCTTAAATAATGCACCTTATTTATTAAAAGACAATGTCACCACTCACAGTTTACATGGTTTCTCAAATTATGTAAAACTTTATTGTCGGAATACATATATTGAACAATGTGCAATCCTAAATTATTATATATGTCAACATGACTGACTATGTCTCTGTTCCTCCTTGGTTAAAAATCACTCTATGTATATCCGGTTGTATGAATATATTTGGCATTTGTAATGTACATACATATTTATATTAATTTTGTTCACTCAATTATTATGCACTAATATCTATAGTCGTCGCCTATTTTTTGCTGTCTGCTGCAGCAGATTCCCAGGACTCGATGTTGATCTGAGCAAATTTAATATATCGTGGCAAGCGTCCATGAACCATAGAGGTGGATGGCCGACACACCTTGCATCAGAGGCAAGCTCACTATATATGACGTCTTTGGATGCGTCTGAGACATCGGAGATGGAAACTGGTGAGGCGGTTTTCCTGTCCTGTTTCGCATATGTTGTCCATACTTCACTACCGTAGAGGAGGGTGCTTATGAGACAAGCCTGGCATACTCGAACCTTGGTGTTCTCAGTGAGCATGCTGTTCTCCCACACCCTCTTGGCTAGCCTTGACATGACAGATGTTGCCTTTCCGATGCGCATATTTATATCTTCGTTTAGCGGCAGGTTTTTGGTGATGGTTGACTCCAGGTAGATCAACTCCTGCAGCACTACCAGAGTGCGGTCATCAATGTTGATGGCTGGAGCTTCGCTGACTTCTTGGCCCATGACATAGGCATAGGAAAGCAGCAGGGACAAGAGAATCCCAAACACGGTTGGTACAAAGGGCAACAATGCTTCGCACCATTGCGAATTGGGAAGGACTCGATGATGATCCGTCGTACTGCCCTGTGCCTTGCATGTCTACGTGGAACGAGGTAATCATAATGCACTGTGCCGTGCATGTCTACGTGGAATGAAGTAATCGTACTGCACTGTGCCGTGCATGTTTACGTGGAACGAGGTAATCATACTGCACTGTGCCGTGCATGTCTACGTGGAATGAAGTAATCGTACTGCACTGTGCCGTGCATGTCTACGTGGAACGAGGTAATCATACTGCACTGTGCCATACATGTCTACGTGGAACGAAGTAATCATACTGCACTGTGCCGTGCATGTCTACATGGAATTAAGTAATCATACTGCACTGTGCCATACATATCTACGTGGAATGAAGTAATCATACTTCACTGTGCCGTGCATGTCTACGTGGAACGAAGTAATCATACTGCACTGTGCCGTGCATGTCTACATGGAATGAAGTAATCATACTGCACTGTGCCATACATGTCTACGTGGAATGAAGTAATCATACTGCACTGTGCCGTGCATGTCTACGTGGAATGAAGTAATCATACTGCACTGTGCCGTGCATGTCTACGTGGAATGAAGTAATCATACTGCACTGTGCCATACATGTCTACGTGGAACGAAGTAATCATACTGCACTGTGCCGTGCATGTCTTCATGGAATGAAGTAATCATACTGCACTGTGCCATACATGTCTACGTGGAATGAAGTAATCATACTGCACTGTGCCGTGCATGTCTACGTGGAATGAAGTAATCATACTGCACTGTGCCATACATGTCTACGTGGAATGAAGTAATCATACTGCACTGTGCCGTGCATGTATACGTGGAATGAAGTAATCATACTGCACTGTGTCGTGCATGTCTACGTGGAACGAGGTAATCATACTGCACTGTGCCGTGCATGTCTACGTGGAATGAAGTAATCATACTGCACTGTGCCGTGCATGTCTACGTGGAACGAAGTAATCGGACTGCACTGTGCCGTGCATGTCTACGTGGAATGAAGTAATCATACTGCACTGTGCCGTGCATGTCTACGTGGAATGAAGTAATCGGACTGCACTGTGCCGTGCATGTCTACGTGGAATGAAGTAATCATACTGCACTGTGCCGTGCATGTCTACGTGGAATGAAGTAATCGGACTGCACTGTGCCGTGCATGTCTACGTGGAACGAGGTAATCATACTGCACTGTGCCGTGCATGTCTACGTGGAATGAAGTAATCGTACTGCACTGTGTCGTGCATGTCTACGTGGAACGAGGTAATCATACTGCACTGTGCCGTGCATGTCTACGTGGAATGAAGTAATCGTACTGCACTGTGCCCTGCATGTCTACGTGGAATGAAGTAATCGTACTACACTGTGCCATACATGTCTACGTGGAATGAAGTAATCATACTGCACTGTGCCGTGCATGTCTACGTGGAATGAAGTAATCGTACTGCACTGTGCCACACATGTCTACGTGGAATGAAGTAATCATACTGCACTGTGCCGTGCATGTCTACATGGAATGAAGTAATCGTACTGCACTGTGCCGTGCATGTCTACGTGGAATGAAGTAATCATACTGCACTGTGCCGTGCATGTCTACATAGAATGAAGTAATCATACTGCACTGTGCCGTGCATGTCTACATGGAATGAAGTAATCATACTGCACTGTGCCGTGCATGTCTACAAGGAATGAAGTAATCATACTGCACTGTGCCATACATGTCTACGTGGAATGAGGTAATCACACTCAGCAGTTTTGGGGGACATCCAATCTTCTCGAAGTTTGTGAAGAATCCTTTTCTGAGGACCAGGTCAAAGGCCTTTGTCACATCGACAAATGTAATGTATGGTGGTCTCGTAAATATACTAACTACGCGAAAATACGTTCAAATGTATTTTTTTCATTTAATAAAACGTTGAGGTGCACAGTAATATTGCTAAGAACAATAAGTAGCCATGCAAGTTATCACCGTGTTAATGAACGTTCACTAATAAGATTTAACAAGAAGATTGACATTCAAAGCAAAGCAATATAAATTGGGAAGAGGCCGAGGAAGCCATTAGTATTCTTCCCACCAGCGAGTTGTTCGGCGTTGCACGGGAGAAAAGGCACTAATCAACTATTGGTAGCACACTGCCATGGCAATGATAACCTGTTCACAGTAAGAAACTGGACAACACCAAAGCACGAGAACTTCACATGTATCTCAATCGACAATAAGGCCGGTGAATCGAGACAATCAGCACCAGTTTTGCAACAGTCGTTGCCTGTGGCAACGTTGGTAATTAGTCAATGCCCACACCCCCCAATACATCACGTGGTTGATTACTCTCATTAAGTCAACGAACGCTCCTCTTGAGAGGAGGAAGTTGACACACTCAAGATAAATTACACATGTGTCATACATCAAGGGCATATATGTAACGGCATCACATGGCCAAGAGGGTGTGGGAGAACAGCATGCTCGCTGAGAACACCAAAGTTCGAGTATGCCAGGCTTGTCTCATAAGCACCCTCCTCTACGGTAGTGAAGTATGGACAACATATGCGAAACAGGAAAACCGCCTCACCAGTTTCCATCTCCGATATCTCAGACGCATCCAAATACGTCATATATAGTGAGCTTGCCTCTGATGCAAGGTGTGTCGGCCGTCCACCTCTGTGGTTCATGGACGCTTGCAACGATATATTAAATTTGCTCAGATCAACATCGAGTCCTGGGAATCTGCTGCAGCAGTCAGCAAAAAATAAACAGGCGACGGGTGTGCAGCGTGGTTTGAGGAAGGCAGAAGAAAGAAGAAACGAACTGTGGACGGAGAAGAGAGAGCTTCTGAGAGAAAGGTCATCGACTATAGGAAATAACAGGAAATATTTATTCGTCCCAAAAACAACAAAACAGAGTATTCAACACAAAAACCATACAATATATTACATCTATGTCGACATGAGAAAACGAAGTGGTAAGAATATAGAGTACGGTCAGAAAATAAAAGATAATGTTATATAAGGGACGGGAGACTCCTACTAATACTAAAAATTAATCGCTGTCGTAGGAGTCATCCTGTCGATTAATTTCACCCATTATTTAAATTAAAAAAAAATCCCTCTAGATATTAGTGCATAATTACTGAGTGAACAAAATTATAGATATGTATGTGCATTACAAATGCCAAATATATTCATACATCCGGATATACATAGAGTGATTTTTAACCAAGGAGGAACAGAGACATAGTCAGTCATGTTGACATATATAAAAATTTAGGATTACACATTGTTCAATATATGTATTCAGATAATAAAATTTTACATAATTTGAGAAACCATGTATACTGTGAGTGGTGACCTTGTCTTTTAACAAATCAGGTGCATTGTTTATGGTATGTGGCAAACTAGACCTGAGACTTCGTTTAGACTACTGTAGTAGGTTAAAGTAACAAGTCATTATTCTTCTTCCGCTTTAAGGCTTGGCTATTTGAGAGTAGATTTTACATTCTTTTCATTTTGTATTTTACCCTCTTGTGGGGACGTTTTACTTCCCCTGGCATGGACACCAATTAGAAGGGACCAGTGACTTATAGCGTCTCTTCCTGCGTCGACACATTTCTTAGTCCCATTTCAATTTATGTTAGTATTAAAACTGCCACTGCAATACTATGCAGCAAGTTATCCAGCAACAATCAATGTTGTTAAAATGTTAATTAAACTGTGAACTAATCGTGACAAATATGGTGCGAATTGGAGTGATATGTACGGCAGAAAGTGAAATGGTATTTAATGGTGCGTTTTCCGTTACGCACAATTTGGAATGTCCTCCCCAAAATGCACCTGAATAATAATAATGATGAATTCATACAACTTAACTTGTCAGCCAATGTTTAGGAAATGTATGTAACATCATGCTCCTAAAGTGTCAGTGTTAATATAACATCATATATACTGTTGGATAATAACATTAACTAAGGGGGGTAACTGGGTGAAAAAATCGCAAGTTAATTCAAGTCTCAAGTCAGTGACCAGCAAATCCAGGTCAAGTGTCGAGTCGTCTGTTTGAATTCCAAGTTAAGTCCCAAGTAACGACTACTCACCAATCGCAATGATTGTTGTGGATTGTCTGCGGTAAGCTTTAGCGACAACGTTACTCGGACTCTACCCCGCCAAGACGTTAGCCAATCATCATAAGTACGTAATAATTACTGTAGTATTTAAAAATAGACAATACACTGTTAATATAACATTATCACTACCACGTAGTTAGCTACCAATAAAGCGCAGAAAACATAACAATTTATTCGTGATTGAGGTAAAGCGCTTAAGATATACAATAGTTCTCAAACAAATCATCGTATTTCGCTAAATTGCAGACAACCCCCTCCCCCCTTTCATCTAGTCATGAGACAAGAGTACATAAACTTCTTGACCCGTTGTTCATAACCAGGAAGTTGTCATATCCAAGACAAATTATTGCTGCGTCACACAAACATCACACAAACGTCAGCGACAACTTATTGTAATCGACCTAGAGTTTGTACGTATTTGTGTCTGTATATTTACATGCTTAGATGTATGTTTGTCTGTATTTGTTTATGTTTGTATGTTATGCTACTCCTCCTAGACGCTTTGCTTTTCGAGCACCGAACGTTTTGGGGTTCATATATTACCCTTTCTACGAACAAACAATTTACCCTGTGTAATTATTACGTAATATTGTCGGCAACGATATGCGAACAATTACGTACAATTGTTCACAACGTCTTGCATCTTTTCTACGATTGTCCCAAGTGACGTAATTCAATTGTCCCACTGCATGTCAAGTCAACTGGCGAGCAGAGGAAGAACTAGTTGTCCCAGAATTCCATATGAAGGCTGCCGTTAGCAATCGAAACGTTGAGAGTAAGTAATCTCAACAGTTGCGGTTGAATAAAATCGTTACCTATTTGCAAATATTGTTATCGTGACAGTCATACACGAAATACCAAGCTGTCCCGTCTGGAGGATGGGTATTTTTGCTAGTGTATGTAAATACGCTATATGTGATCAGTTAACGTAGGCTCTGCAGTGTAAGATCAATACTAAAATTATTAAATGAAACGGATTGAATGTGTGTGTGTGTGTGTGCCAAAGGAGACGAACAAGCAACATGGCGCACATGCAACGTATAAAGCGCGTGCTTGGTAGCCAACTAATCACGAAGGACACACGTGCTACGGTGACCTAGTCACGCTGGTCCTGTTACAAGCGGACACAGCTAATTGTGAAATGTGTGTCAGCTTCTTCACCTCAAGTGAACGGGAATGTAACGAGCACTCCAAGTGACAGGTTTGATGCAAATCGTGCATAGTCGCTGACGACCAACCAGACATGCAACGGAGAGGACAGGGCACGACACACACGAATATATAGCGGCACCAGGACTAATGTAAGCTGTAGACCATCGTCAGACATACGGCTTCTCAACTTCTCCAATGATGTGAGTATTTCGCAGCAGACGCGATACTTTGATGCATTTGTATACCAAACTTTCGGTGTATTCCTACTTACTGACACACTGACTGGCTGATTGACTGACTGACTGACTGACTCACTCACTCACTCACTCACTCACTCACTCACTCACTCATTCACTCACTCACTCACTCACTCACTCACTCACTCATTCACACAATCGATACCTCAATTACTCATTAACACACACGCACACATGCACACCGCACACACCCACACACAAAGACACACGCTTTGTTGCCCATTTTTTTAAACTGTTGCAGCTTAGCATTTCGCTTCATTTCGAAAATGTTAAATCAATAGCATTGCCGGTAATATCTAAGTATCCATAATCATATGTTTGCATTGCTAATAAACCATCTACAAAAACACTGCAGAAGCAAAAATGCCAGCATACTAGCCACTTGAAGTTTTTTAATTTCACGTTCGTTATTTTCGGAATACCAGGATACGGATTTGGACGATTTACGCCGTCGTTGCGTTGGCAATGGCTGAAGACATAGACGTAACCGCCAGTAGGTCGACCATCACGCCCGGCAGGTCGACCATCACGCCCGGCAGGTCGACCACTACGCCTAGCAGGTCGACCACTACGCCCAGTATGCCAACCACGACGCTGCAAAAGTCGACCACCGCGTTTATCGAGCCTCCTCCCGACCAGAAGCCTGACGATATACAAGAAGGTATACTTGTGAAGTTGTCTCTTGCCTTCTGAATGAAAATGATTCCACAAAACCTTGATGTCGCGAAAACTGAATGTTTCCGCGTCTCTGTGATGCCTCCATCAGTGTCAGTTAAATTGTGAACTGGTGGTGTGTATGTTTACGTGTATGTGCGTGCGTGCGTGCGTGCGTGCGTGCGTGCGTGCGTGCGTGCGTGCGTGCGTGCGTATGGCACGCGAATGCGTGTGTGTACTAGACGACATCTTTCGTCGTAGCACAAACAGTGGAGATTCGCTTATTTCTCCTTCGGCCTTTTAACTATTCAGATATTCACTACTTGCTACGGATATACATACTATGCGATATTTTACATGTATAATATGCATATTTTTCACTAACTTAGACACCACATTAACGCGCCTTCTCTGTCGTTGCAGTGGCTATGTGCGGACTACATGTCTACTTCCCAAAGACGCATCTATGCTGTCTCGACAAGATCACACCGAAGATCAGCGAGTTCACGAAATGTTGTGGCAAATACCGCTACGACAGCCGATTCATGATATGTTGCGGAGAGTTCATTGGCTTCGGCAAGTTCGCTCGGTGTTGTAATGGCAAGGATGTGTATGATGCTGTCAAACAAATGTGTTGTGTAGGCAAAGTGAGGACCAAAAAGAAGCCGGAAGAGTATTGCTGTGGAATGCGAGTGTGCACTGGACAGTGGTTGTGAACAATTATCCCAAATGTGCAGACCTAAGAAGCTCGCCGCTTTTGTACTCGAAGCCAACTGCTGTTCATACTGACACTTTTGTACTCGAAGCCAACTGCTGTCCATACTGACACTTTTGTACTCGAAGCCAACTGCTGTCCATACTGACACTTTTGTACTCGAAGTCAACTGCTGTCCATACTGACACTTTTGTACTCGAAGCCAACTGCTGTCCATACTGACACTTTTGTACTCGAAGCCAACTGCTGTCCATACTGACACTTTTGTACTCGAAGCCAACTGCTGTCCATACTGACACTTTTGTACTCGAAGCCAACTGCTGTCCATACTGACACTTTTGTACTCGAAGCCAACTGCTGTCCATACTGACACTTTTGTACTCGAAGCCAACTGCTGTCCATACTGACACTTTTGTACTCGAAGCCAACTGCTGTCCTTACTGACACTTCTGTACTCGAAGCCAACTGCTGTCCATATTGACACTTTGCTAGACCCAACGATGTTGCTCCAGTTGTTAAGGTGTTCATGTCAAAGTTATATTACATGCAACAGCTGCAGCATTGGATGTACAATAGTTTGCTTGAACTTGCTCCGAACTTGAGATATAGTCATATCGTTCATCATAGTCACATTTAGCACATATATGGCCGCCAGCATGATGGCTTCCAATTTCCCATGTGTGAAAACATATAAATAAACACATGGCGAATATATGAAAATAAGCTGATTTTCACGATTCTGTGGCGACCATTTTGGATGTTCTCACTTTTGTCAATTTCCCCAAGGGAGAGAACTCCAGACCCACCTGAATATAATTATACATATGCCATAGATGAATAGTCAACAATAAATACAAACATTATCACGCGAAAATGGATATGTCAAAACCTTGACATTTGGCTGCCCGACTAGAAGCATAATATTCCCTTGCCATATACAATTGGCACAATTGCTTATCGGTCACAAAGGAACAGGATTTAGCTGGAAACGGATCTTTCTGTGCGTGTATGTGTGTGTGTTCGTGCGTGCGTAGCGTGCGTGCGTGCGTGCGTGCGTGCGTGCGTGCGTGCCTGTGTGCATGCATGCAGTTGAGCGTGCGCGCGCGTGTGTAACAAGTAATGTGTAACAATTTAGCAACATTACCATCCAAGATAAAACATGTGGACAATGACGCTATTAGCTAATCGAGTTTGACTTTAATGCATAATTCAGTTTTAAGCATAATTACGCTGCTAGCATTTACACATCTACTGATAACTTGTTCCATTAATTTATTGTCCTCTGTGAGAATAAAGACTTCCTTGTATCCTTCGTCCCTCTATCGCACACTCATACACACAAACACACACACACACACACACGCTCACGCACACGCACACGTACGCACGCACGCACGCACACACACACAGACACGTTCTATTGCTGTCCTAAAATAAATAATTTATGAAGAGCATACACAAGTATATTGTTCCGATGCAACGGAAACGAGACCTCTCCAATGATTCTTTCGACCGCACCTTCAGCCTGTGTCCATTGATGGCCGCCGGAAGACGGCAGCACTGTATGCATGTTCAGGTGCCGCTGCACAAAGCAATCTTGCGACTTCGCCTATCTGCACATCTTTAGACGATACGGTCCAGTGTTGTCACTGTGTGAGATGGAAATCTTCTTCGTGCACCAATTAAGGGAAAGAGTTTACGTGAATGTCTTGAGGTCACATGTATGTTTTAGTTGACGGAGCTGTTATAAATTGCACCACCGTGTAAACATGTCGCGGCTTGAGCGACTGTTGACATTGTGTCTTATGAATGCTACACGAGTGTAGTGAAGTGATATGAAACATGCCCCTTTGCTAACAAATACTGTTTTGCGTGTTTTCTTAGTTTGAACGATTCAGGCATTTATAATAAGTTTTCATGTACATCTTAATTTAGGAAAGGAAAACGGTAAACCTTTGTGGTTAAGAGCATGTGTATTATAGATTTCAGAATCCTGCGACCGTACATTTGCTTAGAAACATCATTAATGAAAAAAGTTATTGTACATCGTTAACTAATTAGTAGCAGGGAATACTTTCGTTGGACTGCTCTGTCGTATAGGCAAGATCTTTATCGATATCTGGTTCTGCAATTTCTTTACAGTAAAAATCAAAAGAATAGTGTATTTTATCCAAATATACGATTTAAAGAAAGTGTACTTGTTCGATTTGTTTCTTTTAATCAAAAGTGTTAGCTAATATACGACACTAGGCAAGTTGCCAGGCATTACACGGAGTAAAGGCAAGCACTGCAAGAGCTTATGACTCCTTCCACCAGTCAAGTTTTGTAGTGCAATCCCAATGGCAATGACAACTTCACGATCCAAAATTCATGCACGCCTTCAACACTTCCACCTTATACTTGATTACCTTGATGTTGCCGAACTGTCTCTGAGTGGGGATTGTACTTTGTACTGTCTGCCCTCGGCTTCGGCCTACATTAATATACACGCCAACTCATGACTCAACGATTTTATTTACAGATCCCGATGCAGAACGATCACCTGAACGTCGGGAATGTTCGCGTGAGAGGATGCGTGGAGTCGGTGCTGAAATCGTACAATTGTAGCACCTCCTTTTCCAATGAATGAATATTAATGTCCTTTCAGTTGGTAACAGGTTAATTTTAGCTTGATGTTGTCGAACTGTGTGAGGTCAGGAATTCTCGGAAGAAATACTTCCCTGTTTCCTATTTTTCCCTTTCCGTTCTCCCGTTGTTACATAAATGTTTCGAACATTGCTCCGACCTCCTGATTACCAAAAAAAAATTAATTAAGCTCCCACTTTTGACTTATTTGATTTTTTAAATGTATTTAAATGTGATTGACCGGTGTAGTCTGTTACGTCTACGCTACATATGTAAATTAACATGAAATCCGCTTCACTTGCAAGCAATCACTTGCCATGTTCACTTTCTCTTGATTCATGTAAACTGCACTCGGTAGGTGGCGCTCATGTACGGGACATGTCCCACTGTTTGCTTGTGCCAACTTTTAAATTCTATAATAGGTAAATATAGTTTTTTTTCAGTTGGGGTGATAGCCATTTCGACACAAAACATAAAGCAGGAAAACCCATTAATTGACTCGCTGACATAATTAAATAATGTATAATTATCGAGATTTACAATTACCTTGAAATATACTGTCCATCGCAAATTCCACAATACTGAGCTACAAAGATATCGCCAACTCACTGTTTCTGAATAATCATACATTTATTGTGCGTTCTGTATACAACTCTGATGGAAACCTATGCTACAAATTTAGTATAAGTCATGATATTATATACACACACTATTTGGTGAATGGTCCAGGAGAACATACGTATTATTAGTTGTATATACGTAAAGCTGCCTTTAACAGTCTAACTGAAATCTGTCATTCAGTTAACTTAATTTTAATTAGCTGTAGGCCGGTCGTGGGAACAGTCTTTGAGGTAGTTTGCCACTTTGGGCGCGGACGCTTCTAGTTCCAAGAAATAGGTCGACCAAGACACCAACTGGGACGAAGTACAAATGATTCAGCGTTCATCCACACAGTGGCGCCACTCCGCATGATTAACACAACTGCCACAAATTGTTTATCATTTCAAAATAGATAGTTGCGGAGTGGTATAAAGCAGGGCTTCCCAAAATTGTTTCCTTGAGGCCGACCCATGGGTCTGCTAAAGCCACTGAGGCCCACCCATGGGGCTGCTAAAGCCACTGAGGCCCACCCATGGGGCTGCTAAAGCCATTTAGGCCCACCCATGGGTCTGCTAAAGCCACTGAGGCCGACCCATGGGTCTGCTAAAGCCACTGAGGCCGACCCATGGGTCTACTAAAGCCACTGAGGCCGACCCATGGGGCTGCTAAAGCCACCGAGGCCCACCCATGGGGCTGCTAAAGCCACTGAGGCCCACCCATGGGGCTGCTAAAGCCACTGAGGCCGACCCATGGGGCTGCAAAACCATTGAGGCCCACCCATGGGGCTGCTAAATCCACTGAGGCCCACCCATGGGTCTGCTAAAGCCACTGAGGCCGACCCATGGGGCTGCTAAAGCCACTGAGGCTCACCCATGGGTCTGCTAAAGCCACTGAGGCCCACCCATGGGGCTGCTAAAGCCACTGAGGCCCACTGTATCACCAAAAAAATCGATATAATTGAAGATGTGAAATTTTATTAAACCAAAATATATTATATATAATTTTCAGAATCTGTCTCAGTTGCCCGGGGAAAAACAGCACACGCTTAATTCAATTTGCGGGATCTAATCACTCTGATGGGTTAAAGGATTTTTACACATTTAACGTGGACATTGCGTTGTCGCTTGGGTCCACCTCAAACCATCCCGCGGACCAACTGAGGGCCGCGGACCACAGTTCTGGAACCCCTGGTATAAAAAACACGTTTGCTAGGTAAAGCGATTGTTGTCTGTGACTTGTTACGTAAGTGCAACTGTGGAACTTTAAGTACACGTAATATAATTTACAAAAACGAAAGTTGTGCTTCTAGACACAATATTGTTTGCAACTAAAATTTACCAAATTAAATAAAGATTTCCCGAATCTGCATGCTGAGTGGCGCCAATGTCGGAGAATCAAAAGTTGGGGACCAAGTTCTCTATCGCCGAAACTGGTTGTCGGGTAGTTGTGATCGCTGTTTAATTTACCAATTCCACCCCTAGCATTAAACAATGTACAGAGCATAGCAGTACCGCTGTTACTGGGGGGGGGGATAAGCGAGGGGGAAATGGGGGGGGGTGTTCGTAGCCGAGAATGGCAACGGGGATCCGCGAAAAAGACAGCTCGTTGTCAAGATTTGGGGCCCGCGAAACCGCTACGTCCGCGCACTCCGGAGGAAAATGACTCGGACGATACGTTTCAAGCATATCTAGTTTATATTAGCAAAATTACAATTTTATGGGCATAGAATGTAAAAAATTGGAGAGCATCATATCGGTACATATCGGTACATATCCGATGTGTGACGACTGTGTTGGTTTTACCCACTGACAGCAACAAACGATGAAAGTCATTTCAAACCGTTGAGAACAGCGATTTTTGAAGCCATGATTGCCCGCAGATATTCGTCTCACATTCTGTACTCGATGAACGCGTACAAATGCAAGCACACAGTGGCGTCATAATCGCACGCATGTGCGATTGCGAAATCATAGCAATAACCATGTAATGGAGTAGGACGTAATATCCGCGTGCGCAATAATAGTAAAATATGATTGGATACGTTTTAGTGATTCAGTCACATAACATAGTTAATCTATGCGAGATCAAGAAATAGTACATGCCTATGCTGCTCCCTCATTCATTCACGTGCATGCACTTAATATATATATCGTTTATATCGACTAATATATCGTCGTGTAACATAAATAGGAATCATTCAAACTCGCTGGTGCGCCAGGTGGCGCGTCACAAAAACAGAATACATTCAATCTGAACAAGGTAGAACGGTTTACCATAAGTAACGTGATCAATCATGATAGTTTTAACAAAATAAAACAAGTAATTTCAAACATTGTTCAATCATATATTCATGCTCTCGTCTAGATGTGTACCAGTGCTATGAGAGGGCACCATTTGTTTTCCTGGCATAATACGTGCGAAATAGTATTATTCATCATAAACAATTATTTTCAAGGAGAAAAGATAAAATCTTCAAAATAATGCAACAAAAGATTAACGTACACACACACACACACACACACACACACACACACACACACACACACACACACACACACACACACACACACACACACACACACACACAACAAAAATATTTTCCTCTAGGATGCTATGAACAGTTATTATATATATATACAAATTCGTGTACACAAACCGTATATAAGCGTCTACTTGATTCTTGGATATTGAATGCGACGAGTACGTAGCCGGATGTAAAACATACGAATGTGCGTACTCACTCATGCTCGTACATACCTTTGTACAACCGTGGGTACACTCTTTTGTACACAAGTTTTCACACACGTTTGTACATACGTTGTACACACCTTTGTATACACGTTCTACACACGTTGTACGCACGTTTGTATACGCGTTCTACACACGTTTGTATACACGTTGTACACACGTCGTACACACTTTTGTATACACGTTCTACACACGTTGTACACATATTTGCTATACCAATTGAGAAGTTTCGCAACAGTTTGTTATGGCAACTTGGTCACATATGACCAATTAATCATACTCCCATCACTCGCGGGCTTTGGGGATATTCGCCAGTTTGATCATACCCCAGTAGCTAAGTTTGGCCTTCATAACGGCTCGTATATCCTCGTTTTGCACTCCAATGCTGATATTCTGGCCGGGCGTCAGCAAGACAACCCCGGACGTTGTGCACGTGTTCGTGAGAACCTCGTTGGAAGCGTTCCTAATCAGAAGAAAAGAATAACAACGTGAGCGTTGACAAATGTACGTTGATGAACGGACGCACGCATGCACGCGCGCATGCACGCAAGCGAGCACGTGAAGTGGAATTTGCATGTGCAGTGGGAATTGAAACTGAACGCATGATAGACTATCATTAGAAAGAACATGTATAGCCAGAGTGGAAACTAATCGTACGACAAAGAATGTCAGTTTATATTACATTTGCGTTATAATCAGGGAGTAGAAATGACATGAACATATCTGGTTGACCGAAACATGCTACAATGCATTTTCGTGATTATTCAACTTAGGGGTGGTTTACATTCAGAGTTGCATTCCTTTGATATATATATATATATATATATATATATATATATATATATATATATATATATATATATATATATATATATATATATAATATATATCAAAGGAATGCAACTCTGAATGTAAACCACGAAAAGAGGTTTAAATATTTACTCGTTAAATGTATTCAAACACTAAAATAAGATAAAATATATTAAAATGCAAACATGTAAACAAACAGATTCAACTGACGTGACACGGTTACCTAGACACTACTAACCACGCTGCCCGGCTCAGGTATCAACCGTAGGGCACCAATGTGTATTATTATGCATTAGTTTCACTCGCTACTGGGATATATCTGTCCTGCGAAACGTGGTGATGACTAAGCCGCCACCCTACAGTGCGTAATGCTGTACGGGTTTTGGACTTTGATAGCATACGCGACCACCCACTTATACGTACTTTGGTTTCTGACTGACACAGGTGAACAGAGGACCGTTGTCAACGTAAATGCTATATCCCCACCGTACTCCGTCAAAGCTGATTGTGATCTGTAAGTAAAAATAACCATTTAAGAGTTACACAAAGGCTATGTATGTGATCAAACAAGTATTTCATTTATGTGATTGTCGACATTCGCGTGAACAAAATATTGAATATTTGGACGAGGGCTATTTATGCGATGTGTCGACAAATGGGAACATAACTATTAACAGTTGAACAACGGCTATTTTTCTATGGATCGACAAACGGAAACAAAACACAATACATTTCGGCAATGGTTAGTTCATGTATATTGGAACTGAGTCCTAACTTACTTGGCTGTAGATGAAGTACAGACCGCCTTCGTGCACGGCTGTTTGCCCTGTTGTGGGATTATAGTGGTGCTTCGGTGCGAATCTGCGTGTCCACTGTGCAGCGGACCAGTACCGAAATTTCATGTCATCATGATCTATAAAACAAAATATGTTTTGTCATTAAATGTTCGTAATTGTCTTTCACCTTTTGAAAATCCTAGCTATTTCCTTTATGCAGTCAACAAAATCAATACACACACGTGTTTTTTTATTTAATGCTAAATCATGAACAATACCGACATTACATTGCCCGTAGGAGGTATCCCCCCCCCCCCCCCGTACACATACAGCAATAACCAGACAGGCACTCTGCAATAAAATAAGAGATCACGTCTTTGAATTTTGATCCAGCGCCAACTGACCTTCACCTGGCGGGGGAGAGTAGCCATCTTTAGTAAGTTTACCACCACGATCCAGAGCCCTGACGTCGTCCCCTATAATATAAAATATCCCAGTGTCATTCTAAGGGGCTATCCACAGAGTACGACACGCTATTTTTATCCTATGCCTTGAAACGCCAGACATCCCACCTCCTGAGAGTAACGAATTCATGGATGGAATAACAAAGGACCTGATCGTTTTATGCATGTTCTCGGTGTGGACATTTGCCTTTTGAAAGCGAACTAAATGGAACGGGATCAAGGCACGCGTACTAATTGTTTAAATGTTGTTCTCATGCTAGATGTCACCACCGTTGCGCTCGGCAGCGCAGCACGATGAACTGTTACATCAGTACGTACTGTTACACCAGTACGTACTGTTACACCAGTACGTACTGTTACATCAGTACGTACTGTTACATCAGTACGTACTGTTACATCAGTACGTACTGTTACATCAGTATGTACTGTTACATCAGTACGTACTGTTACATCAGTACGTACTGTTACATCAGTACGTACTGTTACATCAGTACGTACTGTTACATCAGTACGTACTGTTACATCAGTACGTACTGTTACATCAGTACGTACTGTTACATCAGTACGTACTTCGTGGTAACCAATCATCAGCATAACATCATGCAAGTGTTAGATAAACACAAACTTGAACATAACTATTGGAGATAAATGTTTGTAAACATATGATGGTCATTATAATATGTCCCATATAAATGCTTTGTGTCATGACATTGTTACATCGATATACGTTTCAAGCTGGAACATTATCAACATGTTAAGTACTAATTCAGGGAGCGGGATGGATTATAATTAATACGCTTTGCACGAATATGTAAATGCCGACAATTGTGAACGCCCCCTAACGTCGTTCCGAATCGTCATCTACATTATCAATCCCGTAATACAATCCTATGCTAAGAAGTTTCGTTCAAACGTATTTGCTAGCATAGCCCTTTAATGAACGTGATCGTCATACATGTACATACATGTATGTACATGTACATACGTGTGCATACGTGTACATACATGTACATACATGTACATACATGTACATACATGTACACACATGTACAGACATGTACATACATGTACACACATGTACATACATGTACACACATGTATACATATGTACATACACGTACATACATGCACATACATGTACATACATGTACATACATGTACATACATGCACATACATGTACACACATGTACATACATGTACATACGGGTACCACGGACGCGATGTGTGGATTCTCAAAGTTTGCTTCAAAACTCCACCTACTACTTACAACGCATTCGTGTAATGTATGCATTTCACGAATGCGCGAAAGCAACGTCTTCCAGATATTTGCGCGTCTTCGAAATAGTTACGTTAAATATTTTAACTATAAGCTGTCAACATAACAACGTTTGTTTTTTGCCAATATTCCGCAGGCTGTGAATGTATTTCGCGAATGCGTTATGAGCCGTGGACAGAGTTTTGGAGCAAACGTTTGGGAATCCAATATTCGCAGCCCGGAGAAAATAAATTGGTGAAATGGCGTGAGAGAGATCGACACGTACCTGTAATCGGCCCTACTGACGACGGCATCTGTGCTTCCATGTGTAGAGCCTTGATGCCTAAAACACAATCATGTATCCATATTAGCGGTGTCTTAAACAACACTACAAATAAGCCACATTTGCTAAACATTGGCAAAGAGACGGACCACTCGCTTGATGTGACGCTTCGATCGTTCGTCGCGTATTGTTGCATGCAGCCCATATTCATTTTAAGCCAAATATTTTTTACACAAAACGCCTACAATAAAATAAAACAGTATATCCATAGAAAATACACATAAACACTGTGTGACAATGCAAAAAAAGCTATTATTATTACACATAAATATGTAACATTATGATTATGTACCTTCTCAACCCCATGTATTCACCAGGTGGCAGCACTTTTCGAGTTACGCCAAGCATTAGGATACCCAATATTAATAAATGTTATGTAATAGGCTACAATATCCGAAAAAGTATCATGTTAAATGCACAACTTTAAAAGCATTATTTTAATGGGCAATATTTATATCTTAACCCGAGCACACGAATCACAATAACATTAGTGCACAGTTCATTGATAATGTGTTAATAGAATTAATAAAATTAAGTTAATATAATAAACTAGGAATCCAATACAATAAACTGTATCAAAAAGGCTCTTGTAATGTATTTACATAAATTATATTTATCAGAAGAGGTTAATTCAATTTAGTTTAATTAACAAACACGTGAGTTAAACATAATTTAATTAACTAACTGTTCAAGATAATTGTTCAACGTATGGTGCACAGATCGTCTTCGGATGCAAGAAGATACCCAATGAGATGTCCAAGCAGGGGTCAATTAACTTGAAAAGTTAATTAATTAAATTACAATTAAGTTATAAATTCTGCAATTAAATTACATTAAATTAACACATTTGTCATGTCAATTAAATTAAATTAACCTATACAATTTTCAATTAAATTAAATTAACAATTGGCAATTAAATAAAATTACGTGATGGTAAAATTGCAAATAAGATTCATATTCGCTCAGGTTTTATTTATGCTTTTATCGATCGTAAATACATTACACTGTAGCATTTCATTTTCATTTCTGAAAACATCTCCTTCTTGAATAATGTCAGCCAATACAAAAAGACACCATGATAAACCAACAATGCCACGATGTCGTTTACAGGATGTCAATGCAGAATGCTAGCACTAGGGTTAGCCTGGACTATCTTTGAATTCATCACCATACAAGTGATCCATCATCCGCCCCTCCAATAGTTACGTTTACTACTCGACCATGTCTTAACGTGTTAACTTAAATGGCGCCTTCTCCTTTATCAGAGCAAGTTATTTTGGCAGCAGCTGAAGCGACGCCCGGATGGATTTTGTTGATCGACACCAGCGTGAGTCCACGACAGGTTTCTTGTCAACTTCCCTCCGTTGGGTCTTTTACCACCCCTGGAATTGAACCAGGTAGAATGAACCACTGGTTTCCATTGTGTTTTCCGATATACACGTGAAGAGTGGAGTGAGCGAAATTGCCCAAGCATCGAGACGGCCGAAGTGAAACCAAGATCCTCTCGTGTGGTAGTCCGTCACTTTAACCGCCGACCTATTGCGGCCCACGTAATGCATAGTGCAACCATGCTATTCAGGTATTTGGTGCCAGACCACAGTACAAAATTGCATTGGTGGCCATGTCAACGTTTTGTCTGATTATATGAAAGCCTGACCATCAAAAATTCTTTAAAAAAATTCGCAGCAACTACCTTCATCTCATTGACATGCTCACCAGTTTTATAAAAAAATCACACACATCCAGCTCTTTTAAAATGCCCCCACGTGCGATGTCCGTCAATATTTACAAAAATAGCCATGTATTCATGCGCCAACGTGGCCCATAGCAGAACATTTCCATAAATCACTCCGCCTGTTAAACTCTTAAAAAAATGCACTATTTCACAGCCAAAAGCTTCTACAAAGAAACCTGTGAATATGCCTGCTCAATTGCGCTTATGTCAGACCGTATCAATTGTTTAAATTCACATATCACAATTTAATACGCCCTACATTCGTGCGAAACAATGAACAGGAAGGTCAACTATGGTCTTACCCCTAAGAAAACATAGTTGTTACTTCGGCTGTACGGCCACTTGTGTGCAGTGGACCAATTTGACCGATTATCATCGCTTCGCCTCGTCGATAAATCAGCCGTATTCACCCATATATAGCCGCAAGCACACGCATTGTTGGCGTTAACTCTTCTCAGTACCTGCCGCCTTTAAAACGGACGATTTCTTTCTGAGTGATCGATATCCAGGTCGTTTGGTGAACCCAATTTTACAAACAGCACGCTGCCCTGAGGCGAGCTATACATGTGCACACACTATACGTTGAGTTGGTTAGCTAGAGTTGTAAAAAGCGAAGTTCGGCTAGGCATACAGGCTTGGGGGTACTCCCTATACAGTACCCCCCCCCCCCAGAGCATACAGGTCTTCTTTGTATGACTTAATAATACACCAGCGGCTTCGGTGACGTTGGTGCCACCAAATGATAACATAGTGTGTGTCGACTAAAAGGTCACCCGGGTTACGGTTTAACGTTACATCCAGTGAGTGCGATATCTGCGTGTAAGTTAGGTGGGAACAGAGGCCCCGTGGTTACGACCCGTAATTGGATACATTCGTTAGTCGTTTCCACGATTATGTGCGACGTGCGTAATGTGTATGTAAACGAGTGAGTGGATTATTTATTTACTGTGTGAGTTTGAATGCGGCAATGATGAATGGGTCGATTGATTGATGTATAGGTTGATTGATTGATTGTTTGATGGTTTGTTTGTTTGATTGATTGACTGATTGATTGATTGATTGATTGATTGATTGATTGTGTGTGTGTGTGTGTGTGTGTGTGTGTGTGTGTGTGTGTGTGTGTGTGTGTGTGTGTGTGTGTGTGTGTGTGTGTGTGTGTGTGTGTGTGTGTGTGTGTGTGTGTGTGTGTGTGTGTGTGTGTGTGTGTGTGTGTTTAGTTATGGGTGCGTACGCGTCCACCTAACTATTCTATACTATACTATTCAATGTATTACATTGTACTTACTGGGCTCTAGGGTTTCGTCAAAGTCTTCATCAATTCCTGACCAAAAACAGAGATCCCTTCTATTCAAGGTCAACTGATTTATGGGGTTAGTGTTATGTAGGGTGCATACAAACTATGTGACAAATAAAATATGTGTTATAACGTTGCGTTCACTCCACGCGGAGCCTAGCAAGAAAACGGCTTCATACAGGCATCACTAATGCCAAAAAGAATATTTGTACATTGTAATTATTAACTGTAACTAAACATATATACGGCTATCCCAAAAATAAGGCCCACTGTTTTTTTTTCAAGTTTCACAGGGTAATCGGTATTAGTAAGAGGACTTGTTCAATTTAAATACCTTTCGGCCGAATCAAAAGAAGGGTAAACAGTATTGTACGTAATCCGATGAAACACTTGAACTTTGAACTCATTCTCGTGCTGCTTACGATAAGAAAACTGTCAGCCGACATTAAGATGTGGTAACCGGATATAATGCATGCTGATGCAAAGCCGTGCTGATAAATGTGATAGAACACCAACAGGTTGATATTACCAAAATAGTACAGATAAGCATAACATAGTACATTGATTTGATTATTTATCAAAATACAGCTGACGTAAGAAAGCTAATTTAAGGGAATGTTCTAAATTTGCTAACAGTGATAACTCTGTAAATGAACAATGTTAATACTGAGAGGCGATCTGATTAATTTGACAGGTTATGTAATTAGCACTATTGATTATGTTTTGCCCCGAAAAATAAATAAAACGACGAGGGCCCTGGCGAAGAAAGCTAGGACGAAAAGTGTTCACGGCCAAGTATATGTTCCCTCGCCAATTATATGTTTAAATGACGTAACACCTTTTAGTCATCTATCTCAATTGTCGGACTACATAATATTGCACTTTAAATATAGGACTATGGAGATAGAGTGAGTTCAATCATATATATTTGTTTTAATTGCTCTAGCTCTAAATGGACAAAGTGCTGCACTAATCGTTTTACCATTCTTAAAATAGAATAAACTGTTAATTTCAATGAGGCAAACGTATAGCCTCGTCTACACAGGGGTAGATATTTTAATTGACATAAGGAAATTGAGAAGCAACTCAAACCGCTAACGTGATAAGTTATATAACAAAATATATTAGGTTGTGCAGAATCGGGGGATGATTTAGTGATGATGTTTAATTCACCCCGACATTTTCCTTTAGGGGAATTGTGCACTATGTTTTGTTGCAGGTGCAAACGTTTAAAGAGAAAGTATATACACACAGCGCATATATTAACAATTTACAAGTACACACCACCGGGTATCTCCTACAACTACGCAACGAACGAATGGATAATGTCAAGGATAACAGATGCATGTCGAGTATCACCTACAACTACACAACGAACAATGTAGATAATATTAAACATAAACAATGCACACTGAGTAACATATATAACTACACAACAAAAGGATTGATGGTGGTGATGATAGAAGATGCATGTCGGGTCTTACCACCAACTATTTAGTGCAGGAAACATAACAATTCAGGCTTCCTTTAGTATTACTTCATGCAATATGCAAATCAGAGTTGTCCCAGCTCCGCCGTGAAAACTCGGATAGTGTTGGTGATGGCTCTGATTTTTAAACTGCCGCTACATGATTCAGCATATATGCATAGCCATGCAACCGCCCGAGTGGTGTTTCCATTTGCAACGGCACCTGGACGAAATGCGTCACCATAAACCTTTTTTCTCCCCTCTTGCTCGTATATCACTCGGTAGTCGGTTGGCCACTTATAATTGACACGGTGTTAGTACGAGGAGTGTGCTAAATGCTGCCCTGGATTCTAACCCGGAACCTCTTTTTATGACGACAACAACAACCACACCCACGCTGATATAACAAAAGGGTAGTTTGAAAACGAACGTTACCATAATGTTAAGCACTTGTTATACGCAGCCGAAACGTTAAACGTTACCATAATGTTAAGCACTTATTATACGCAGGCGAAATCATTATACTTATAACAGTTAGGCAACACATATTCACACGTTTCGTAAAACGACAGGACATCCGGAAAAACGATATCAGTTTTTCCAGAAACAACAAACACGCATAATGCAGGGTCGTATTCACGTCTATATTAAACATGAAATTATGCACATCGCACACGTTTTGATAAAACAAATGTCGTTGATTGAGTAAACCTACCACGATGTACTATATTTAGTCTTAATCTGCAGTTGTCAATGTAAGATTAAAGATTCAGCAGCTTTGAATTTAGGGGAGACCAGGGTCAGTTAAAAATGTGTAGAAACATACATATTTAGTTATCTCAGCAAATAAATTATATGCAGGTGCTACCGTATATATATATATATATATATATATATATATATATATATTACTACTACGTTCCATATGGCGAAAAAGGCGAAGGTATTACAATGGCAACACTTGTATCACTGTAATAATCCAGTCGTGTCGATCTACACATTTATGTTATCAACATATAGTTTATATATATATATATATATATATATATATATATATATATATATATATATATATATATATATATATATATATATATATATATATATATATATATATATATATATATATATATATATATATATATTTACTACTATATGATAAATGTGGCCCCGGAGTTATCATGAATAAGAAAACATTCTGTATTGTTTGCGTTATCTGTTTGTACGTGCTACTCAAACACAGCTGATGCGCAATACACATATTATTCACGAGAAGGGGCTTCTTTCAGAGTTGCATCTACTATTTTAACAAACTCCGTGTTTTCACTAGCCCCGGTCTCGCTTAACATAGATCCAGAATGTGGTCAACACGTCATGCAATGTATTACATCGACGTTACGCCCGCGATCACCGCCAATCACCAAACCCAGATATATGTAATTAACATTGTATTATATCGACGTTACGCCCGCGACCACCGCCAATCACCAGACACAGATCTATGTAATTAACTTACCCCGTTTGCGATGTCTTCTTCTGTTCTTCTTCGCTCGTTTCCTTTTCGACGCTGAAACTTCCACCGGAGTCGCTCGTTTTTGCACATCATGGCGCCTGCCTTGCGACGGTGCATCAGGCCTAGTCTCCTTCTGAAAGACAACATCGTGATAATTTAAAGGATTGATGATACGGTTTCTTGGATTGTGATATTTGACTGTACCGATTGATCGATGCATCGATCAATATCGATACCTTTCCCTTATGGAAATGGTATATCATATATCATAATATTGTGTATGGTAATGTATGGTATATGATATAATTATTATATCATATACCATACATTACCATACACAATATGTGAAAAAGCTATGATATTCCATGCGTTGTCTTATATTGATTGTGTATGGCAATGTATGGTATACCATGGTTTGCCTGTTTCAAACCACCATTGTTTAAAAGGGTCCGTTTTCATCAGGGTTATCATGATGCAATACTCGATATATTTTACAAGAAGCGCGATACATATACGATACATACAAATATATTTCCTAAAGTGTTGTCCTGTTGAAAGTTGAAACTACATCAAAAGCAAGCCATGGAAATCGTTTCGAGCCTACTTATTTGGACACGTTTGGAGTATACTACGAGAGAACGAATGCAGTCACATTCACTTGCTACCTGTCGGTATATCGCTTGATGTTGCGTTAGAGAAGTCACTAGTTTTGCTTATTATGTTTTTCCTGAACATTGTGTTTTCAGTAGATATTTACAGTTGTGTAACGCGGCGTAAACAAATGGTTTCACTACAACTGTGTATCGTTGTGTATCGCGATACTTATTGTTTCGTGATACAAATAGCACGATGTGTATCGCATCGTGGTTTAGTGTTGTTACAACCCTAGTATTTACCTCTTAATAATTAATGTGCATTATTTACGCATATTTCGAATGACTTACACGGTCTTCGTCTGCGAGCAGAAATACAAGTTTCTTTAGAAGTAATTAACGTGTAAAACAGCAACTGGATAATGGTATATATCTACCGTGCACACATCTAATATTAATAGAATCACGTCATTCTCATGCAAGTGGGCCTAATAACAAAATAATAACAAAACGTAGGCTGTCACGACGTGCGGTCCGTTGCATTTGCATCGGGTTTTCATGTTAATGTTTACAATATTAGTGTTTACAGTATTAGTGTTACTAGTGTTTAGAGTAGGTGTGGTTCTACTTTAAACAACCGTCGTTGTTTGCAAGCAAAATGACGCTCGTACTAATAATCTGTATATAGAATATACAAAGGCAATGGCGATTCCAGAATATTGAGTTGGAGCTGAAGGTATTAGTGGATATGATCCAGATTTATGGGTGTTAATGTAAAAATAACTACCACAATCCAACTATGTTCCTGACGTAATAGCGAATGAGCCCGCACACATTCATTGTCTAGGCACTTACGCCGGTGCATTCAAAAACGGGCGCTGACGCTTATGTTGTTGGTGGGAATATGTTAAGTATATGGTGGGAATAATTGGTGCTACATATGTATGCACTCGAATTGTTGTTTTTAACTAAGCGTTTAAACAACAGCCAAACATACCCATGACATATGTTACAACACCCGCACATATCGTCTTATTCACCCACTGACCTCCGTTACATGCCCGTAGATCAGCCCGTCTTCCTCCGTCTCGTCCGATTCCACGACACGGACATCAACTTGATCGTTGCCTCTCTGCCTCGCCGGAGTCACCACGGCCCCGCTGAACCGTCCGAGCTCCGTCCGAAGTCCGGATACTTCTCGGTGTAACACAACCACGTAGACAAGCCCTGCGACGATAAGACAAAAATTGAGAACGCCGAGCAGGCGACCCGGGTCACGCCAACGTCGCGTTTTGTCCCCGCATAAACGACACCGACTGTCACTGTCACCCGTCTCCATGTTAGCGGTGCCTGTGCGGTTGCGAAGCTGTCAACACGTCAGCACGTTAGCAACAACGTCTCTGACTGGACAGGGGATTCGCCGTTCGCTAACCCCGGTGCAACACAGCAACTGTTGGTACGAAAGCTCGCAATGCTTTTAACAACTGCCGCGGCTCACATTTCGCAAGACTCCGCGTTTTCCGAGCGATCGCTCGCAATTTCCCGAAAAGTGCAACCAACCGTGACCCGCTGCTGCTGCGAACGAGTAGTGCTCGTTGACTCTGGTGCGACAGGGCTTAACAAAGGCATATGTAACAGCCGCGCTTAACTGCTTAACTGCTTCCTCAACTGATTTAGCCTATCGTAAATCCGGTTAGTTGGTGTCGAAATATGTAGTGTGTGAATAGTTTATGTAACATCCGCAGTGGATTTAATAAATCTCTTCTACCTGATGTATATGCCTGGGGGAGTAAAATAGGCACTACGAGCCGTTGGTTTCTACTGCCTGATGTATATGCCTAGTGGAGTAAAATAGGCACTAAGAGCCGTTGGTATTTTCTACCTTATGTATATGCCTGGGGAGTAAAATAGGCACTAAGATCCGTTGGTCTCTACTGCCTGATGTATATGCCAGGGAAGTAAAATATCCCACATAGTGATATGGAAAAACCTGTCATTACTAACAAAGCCACAGAGCCTAAGGTTTCGATCTATTCAAATTTCATATGGGCTCTGCCTTGTAACTTGCTCTGACAATTGAATAAGCGCAATGAACGCCTTGTCTAGGCGGATACCGGCTGACATAAGACGACATTGTAGTAAGTTGATAATAATAGCTAATTTACCATTGACAAGCTGTGTGGTTGTGCTTCTTGTCACAACTTACAGGACGAGTATCAACGACATATGGGACAGGTTGGACAAATATGTGCAGGCGTTCAACAGAACCAAAGGTTAACGTAAACTATCGACCCTGCATTTCTGAAATTACAACCCCAGTGGTTCTATGTGGATATTTTAAACACACTCAGTTTCGCTATGCGACTGGACCAATTATTCCCACGGAAGTGAGACAATGACGTGACGAAGTGAGACAATGACGTGACGAAGTGAGACAATGACGTGACGAAGTGAGACAATGACGTGACGAAGTGAGACAATGACGTGACGAAGTGAGACAATGATGTGACGAAGTGAGACAATGACGTGACGAAGCAGCCGAATGAGGAAATGCACACAAGGCCGGTGATTGGCTGAATATTCAAGGAACTAAATAATTAAATTTGGACTTTCTCTGTAGCAACCGTTTATAATTCAAGTACAATTTGTTTTACCCTATATATATATATATATATATATATATATATATATATATATATATATATATATATATATATATATATATATATATATATATATATATATATATATATATATATATATATATATAAGGCATAAGGTAACGTTTGCTAGTCGTTGTAAAAAATGCAGACCATGTCAAATCATTCCTTCCATTGCTAAGGGGTAGAGGTCAACTATGTTCTTGATTAGAGACGTAGTTCTCATAATACAAAATATTATCGCTACCTGCATCCTTCCTATAGTCATACAGGAATAATGCGCCATCATTATTTATCATCATCGACATCATCGTTATCGTTGTTGTGTTCATCGTCTTTATCGTCATCATCATCGGCTGTACAAACAGTACTTTTAATTCTTCGTCTGTTTTCCCCTTAATATCTCTCCTGTTTTCCTAGATGGTCTAATTGTTCTTCCTCATCATCGGATTATAATTCGTGCTTATGTTTCCTGATGTTGCACGTGTACTCTCTTTTAGTGTTTGCTCTTCTACAAAATTATTTCTTAATTACTTTTCTTTTCTGTCTGAAGAATCACATTGACGGTGCATCTGTGGACTTTTCTGATCGCTTTGTCATTGGCCATGATTCGTAAATGAAAAGTGTAAAGCTCTATATTTCAACACACGACAAGAAGATGTTTTTATATCGATTCATGTGTTTCTTCAGAAGTGAGCGTTATCGTTCGAAGTTTAAAGTCCATCAATAGGTACATATTTACAGATTGCGAAACACTTTGCATATCTAGATAACAGAGGTAAAGAGAATTTCCAATGTTCTTCCCACACGCGGTAGTTATCAGAGCATGACAAATGGAATGGGAAGCGACTTCCTGGTCTAGAGATCATGCTAGATATGCCCATTGTGTGTATCTCTTTGCGAAACACCGATTTTTAGACGATGTATTAAAACTGAAGGACATACACTACAGTTAGTTATATATCAATAGACAACGGTTTGCGCCTCAGAGTTACGCATTGCCGTCTCTGTCGCACTTGCTGCAGGTGAAGACAGTTTAGGAGGTGCAGGGTTTCCATCCTCTGTTTTCGGTGGTCCCTGTTCTCAGTCAGTTGTGTTGAAGGGAGGACAAAATTGGGCTTAGTAAAAGAACAGTGTGTATATACACGTATGTCTGGGCTGGTTACACAGAGGTGAACAAATGTTAGACTATCAAAAAATCAATGGCTTCCTGGGTGGCGTATCAAGGACCTCACAAAGACCGGGGGTGGGGGCAAGCTTAGTCACCCATTAGTTTATCATGCTACCAAGTAGTGGTGCAACAGGATACATAACAAATATAATTTTAAAGCCATGGTCCAATCCCCCCACAATCTAGACACGCCACTGGATTTCCTTGTCCCTATTGTCGCCACCGGCTTGTGGTTTTTTGTGATATTCTTGTTAAATCATTAAAGCATTAACTATATCCTCTTAGTGAATACCAAAACAAATCAAATTTCAATCGGATCTAGTAACTGACTTGCTGCGTGGCAATGGTGTTTACTTATACGAGGAACCTCAGCTGAGCGATTCTACGAGTGGGTAGGGATGCACAATAATTGTACGAGTGGGTAGGCTTCCACAATTCAACGAGTGGGTAGGGATCCACACTAATTGTACGAGTAGGTAGGGATCCACAATAATTGTATGAGTGGGTAAGCTTCCACAATTCAACGAGTGGGTAGGGATCCACAATAATTGTACGAGTGGGTAGGGATCCACAACAATTGTATGAGTGGGTAAGCTTCCACAATTCAACGAGTGGGTAGGGATCCACAATAATTGTACGAGTGGGTAGGGATCCACAATAATTGTACGAGTGGGTAGGATCCACAATAATTGTACGAGTGGGTAAGCTTCCACAATTCAACGAGTGGATAGGGATCCACAACAATTGTACGAGTGGGTAGGGATCCACAATAATTGTACTAGTGTGTAAGCTTCCACAATTCAACGAGTGGGTAGGGATCCACACTAATTGTACGAGTGGGTAGGGATCCACAACAATTGTATGAGTGGGTAAGCTTCCACAATTCAACGAGTGGGATCCACAATAATTGTACGAGTGGGTAGGGATCCACAATAATTGTACGAGTGGGTAGGGATCCACAATAATTGTACGAGTGGGTAGGGATCCACAATAATTGTACGAGTGGGTAGGCTTCCACAATTCAACGAGTCGGTAGGGATCCACAATAATTGTACGAGTGGGTAAGCTTCCACAATTCAACGAGTGGGTAGGGATCCACAACAATTGTACGAGTGGGTAGGGATCCACAATAATTGTACGAGTGGGTAGGGATCCACAACAATTGTAAGAGTGGGTAGGGATCCACAATAATTGTACGAGTGGGTATGGATCCACAACAATTGTACGAGTGGTTAGGGATCCACAATAAGTGTACGAGTGGGTAGGGATCTACAATAATTGTACGAGTGGGTAGGCTTCCACAATTCTACGAGTGGCCAGGTCTCCAAAATTCTACGAGTGGATAGGCTTCCACAAAGCCGGACTATCAACCAACTGAACAGGGGTTCGAATCAACCTGCTGCCGTTTCGAAACGTGGGCAATTTTTTTCAACCCACATTGCCTGTGTCTTTCGGATGAGACCCTAAAAGACGAAGGTCGTTTCTATCTGGTGTCTAAAAAGTAAAAGATCCGACTACATCAGTGCCCCCTGGCAGATCGACCTGTTGACATGCTGATTGTTCAGTTGCTGTGCTAACCAATGGGATTGCTCGCTGGAATTTATGGGCTGGCATACGGGAACTTAACCTTATTTGGTAGTGGACCCTTCGTCGGTGGTCCGACGAATAATGACGGGCATTTCTGGATATCTCAGTCTTCAGGTTGCAAGAAACACGTTGACCAGGACAGTAAGTGGGGCGAAGTACACATGATTTGGCGGATTACTGCACAGTGTGTAGGGTATATGCCAGAAGTAGTATTAACACTACCGCTGGCTCGCGTTGATAGCTTCGGTCAACTTCATCAATTTGTGTTCATGCAGTCGTTGTTTCCTTTCCACTTCTGCGAAAAGTCTCATCTTTGTAAATCAGGCGTAATTCATGGCTGCGTTGAAAGACCTACATATGCTTCTAGAAGAATATGGCGAACAGCCCATCACGCCGGTGTTTTTCCACGAGCTGAAGTATATCGTTTACACAACAACCCCCTTAAAGACGCATACGAAAACGGCGCATACAAAATTGCACATACTATGAAGGCACAACTGAATTAAGGACGAAAACGGCACATATGGCTATCAAATGTGGCTCGCAAAAGAAATAAACGCTGAAAAAAATTACACATTTGAGTATCAGAGTAGTTTAATCACATGAAACATATCTGGTTGCATGCATGTTGTGTACGCACAAATTTATGTTTAGTTTAATCACATCAACATAATGAAAATGTAACTGTTCGTGATGGTGGGAGTTCATGGTGAGACACTGACTGACCTCTCTGGTTACTCGCACGCAACTTATTAAAATGTGCCATTATCTTCCCTAATTATGTCGTGCCGTTGTAGTATGTGCCATGTTTATTCGCCTTCTTTGTATGTGTCATTTTGGTCGTGTCATTTAAGGACGTGCCTTTTTGTAGAGTGACATATGCCACCTGCGTAATCGACCGGGTGTTGGTGCGGTACAATTTAGTGTCCTTTCGGTCACACTGGCGACGACCTGGGCGCACTGGTGATGACGTGTCGTTTACAATGCTTCTGGCTGACTTAGTTTCTTCTCAGACCACAGTAAATCTCGCTGACCAAACGGACGCAGTGACCACTGCATACACTGCTAAGACTCAGGTCACATCCTGTTTTATCTCTCTGACACAGTTTCAACAATGTATGTGTAAATTTGTCTGGGCTCAGACCACAATAATCATATAGACCCAGTTTGTTTAATCTATGTAAATATTGCTGGACTCAGACCACAATAGATATGTATGAGCTAGTGTTCTCAATCAATGTAAATATTCCTGGGCTCAGACCACAATATATCTGTCTGACCCTGTTTCAACAATCAATGTAAGCAATGCTGGGTTCATACCACAATGTTTATTTATAATCAATGCTTGGAATCGAATTAGTCAACGTCATATGTATGACTGAAATATATGTGCCTCCAGTCCAAGTATTCAATACTGAGTACAGACCAGTGTCTTCAAACCAAGAGACGCCACTATCAATAGAATCACCGTGAATACTATAGACTTGTAATACAATAACACCGGCTTAGCAAAATAAACTAGATAATAATAATATAAGAATTCAACACACACAGAAATATCAATAAAATATCAAGTATAGATAAATCAAATAGCATGTATTTTAATCACCGTAATTTTTGTGGTATTCATTTCACGTTAGACCAATATTACTGTCACAAATAACGGCAACAAAACAGAAAACATTTGTATACTCATAAGATTGTGCAAGTGGCTTCTGAAGAAACCAATGGCGTATCCGGTATTTCGAAAGGGGGAGGGCATCTAAATCACCCTTTAGTTTACCATGCTACCATGTAGCAGCGCAGTGGAAAAATACGGAAACAATCCAAACATTTAAGTCAAAGGGATCCACGGCCCAATACCCAGTTAACTTCCTCTTTGGTAGCTTTCCAGAAAATGAAACTTGACGACATTTTCCAGTCCGCTCGCCCAAAAAAATATATTAAAAACTTCCGCAATGGAAGCCCCCCCCCCCCCGTGGCAATTTCGGCCACTTGCTTTTATCGGACATTATATACCCGGATATGCAGCAGACGAAATGATTGCGCTATTGAAAACGATGAGTTGGGAAATTCCCTGTGTGATTACTGAGCCGCGTCATGAATGCTTCTTTCGGGACTCAGAAGGTTGAGAAATATAGTCCACAGCAGCTACACATTTGTCATTTCGTGGGATAGACACCATGGATGACTGAGGGAGCAGAGACAGGCAGCTTTGGGCGTTTCTTCCGAAAGACACAGGCGGTGTGTGGTGAACGAAATTGCCCAAGTTTCGAAGTAACAGCATAGTGGACTCGAAACCCGGTCCTCGTGATTGACAGTCCGGTGCTCTGACCCCCGAGCCACCTTGCCCCACACCGTGTAGGTTCTACTCCAATTGGTATATATTCCATTAAGTAATAATGCTGGCTGGCTTAGTCGTGAAGCAACAGGAATTCACAAACACGCCAGAGACACTTTCCTTAGCCAGGGTCCGGGGGCCGCAGACCGCCAACCACCCCCCCCCGCCTATGGACTTCTGTGAATTTTAGGAGCATTTGTAGACCCTTAAACACACTTTTTATTCCAAAAGAAAAGGTTAAGCTTATTTTAACATGTGTTTTCCAGCAGGAAATCTCATTGACCAATCACTAACTGAGTTTCACACGTCATTCTGTAAAAGGCGGATATAACCTGTACATTAACATGCTTGCGTCACTCACAAATATATTATGTGTCCCATTTTCGTAGAAGCGGGATTTTTTTCATATTTTCAATTGCTAAATAATATGAAAATATACTTAAGATTGCAGACCTCTACCGTGATATTTAATGCAACACCGTGAGAGTTAACAGGTATGTTAATAATAATAATAATAATAATAATAATAATAATAATAATAATAATAATAATAATAACAATAATAATAATAGATTTCGTATATATTGCATTTAGCCACCAGCTGGTTCATTAGGCATTATGCAGTAAATACGATTTCTTCCCCGAACGAGGTTGTTACGTTGTCAATGAGTACTATTCCAGGGGGCGCGGCGGCTTGGCTGCATATCGTGGGGCGAGGAGGCTTTGCGGTAGAACGCCGGACTGTTGATCTAAAGGACCGGGGTTCGAGACCACCTGGTGCCGTTTCGTTTACCCCACGTTGCCTGCAAATTGCCTGTCTTTCGGAAAAGACACTGAGCGCCGTTAGTCATCTGTACCTGGTGTCTATGTCTCGAGTCAGAGCAATTCGATTGTGTTAAGCGGCATTGTATCAATATAGTACCATTGCGTGCGTGCGTGTGTGGGTGCGTGTGCGTGCGTGCGTGCGTGCGTGCGTGCGTGTGTGTGTGTGGGGGGAGGTATGTGGGGAGGTCGGCAAGTAACCAAGATTATGTTGAGCAGTCGATGTGTGTGTGTGCGTGCGTGCGTGCGTGCGTGCGTGCGCGCGCGTGTGTGTGTGTGTGTGTGTGTGTGTGTGTGTGCGTGCGTGCGTGCGTGCGTGCGTGCGTGCGTGCGTGCGTGTGTGTGAGAGTAAGTGTGCGCGTGTGTGCGTGTGTGCGTGTGTGCGTGTGTGCGTGTGTGTGTATGTGTGCGCGAGTGTGTGTGTGATTCTGTTAAACGGAGTCCACCGTAATGGCACAATGAAATTGTTATTATGTTTCATTTACCACCAGGAGAGCTGGTGTGCGTTTTTTGGCACACCGCTTTCATCCAGCGACACGCTTCGGTTGGCAGCGATATGCCGTCACAGACGACTCAACGCAGACGATCTGCCACAATGCACACCACGCATTCACGTACGAGTTCGCCTTAGCATTTGATACCACTTCTTTTGGGTGAACACCGCTTAGTGTTAGGGACCGTATCAAGACGGACGGCAAGTGGCTTTTGACTTTAACCTTTCAGTGATGACAAAATCTTGGCTCGGTTTCAAGTTCAAATATTTTGGCTGTATAGGACAGCTATGCCTGTTATATCAACATAAGCAGTGCCGGATAATTTCACGGGGGGCCTCCACAACAGGTTTTTGGGATAACAATAACAAAACATGAATAACATGTATGTTGTGCCACTACGTGGTAGCAATTGACAAACTAATGGGTGACAAAACTAATGGGTGACAAAACTAGGTGATTTACGTGCTCGAACGAAACCAACATTTCATACATATTTTGCACCGACTGCTCAACAGAATATCGGTTATTTGCTGACCCCCCCCCCCCCCCACACACACACACACACGCGCGCTGACCCCCCCCCCCCACACACACACAGTCTTTGGCTTTGTACTAGGAAGTATTGTGATAAGACGGCCGGTCAATCACTGCCCAGGGCCTCCACTGTCCTAAATCCTGCCTTGGACATAACATTGCAAGACAGGTAGATCACGGTTCGTCACCTTGACCCCCCCCCCCGAATGTCTGGGTGTAAACAAACAGCGGTGTCGTTGCTGAGTAAATCAGTAAATCAGGCCAGTGCGGCCGACTAAAGCAGTAACCCAGATCGAGGCGATTTTCCTGGAAAGCGAACAAACCAAAGTACAGTATTTATGTAACAACATATTTGAATATAAAACTGCCGACTAAAGAGCTATATTGGTCATTATAAAATGTTACGGGTCAGAGACGCTATGTGAAATGCAATATTGACTTTGCCCGTGCGCATATAACTACTGTTTAGCAGAAGAACTTTGATAAGAAGAATACTAAATAGGTCAAAGCGCAAAAATCGTTGCACGCGGACAATGCTTTGTACGTGGGGACCGACATCTAGCTGTTAGTGTCTTTTGACGTTTTTATGGACATTGATGTCAAAGTCTCTTTGCTTTCGGACGTGGCCCAGACACGTCAACAGTTATCTTTCAGCGGCACTCGCTGACCCACATTCTCGAGGCGTCGAACTGGATCGGCAAGCGTACCACTCTGACAGTATAGTACTGACAGAAAACGAGGTCAGATTATTAATAGCTGCGGCAAAAACGTCGCGCGAGATTCTCGCTTGTTAGCGAAGTCGTAGCGTTTCCAGCCGCAAATATAATGAGCGATTGTTATCGTCCAAAATTACTGGAACCAACTATCATGCATGGAAAGTAATGCCCTGCACGGGCTTGGAGCCCTGTCAGAGGATAGCAGTTAGAATCCAGGCTAGGCCAAGCCCACAAAATACCTCAAGTTCAGCCCGCCCCAGTCCACGCCCATTATAATGTGGGACAGGACCGGTCCATCCCAGACGTAATCAGTGTGTCTGAGGCCCATAACACGTCCATGCAAATGGGCTAAATATTTGTAAACCCAAAGCCCAAAAGCCCTATATCCCAAGCACAAGTCCTTTATTGAAAAAATTGCCTTATGGCATTTCACGATGCAATTGGTGCAGTGTGTTGGTGCATTTCATAATGCAACTGATGCAGTGCCTTTAGGGCATTTCAAAATGCAATTGCTGCAGTGCGTTTGTGCATTTCACAATGTAACTGATGCAATGGGTTAGTGTATTTCTCAATGCAACAGATGCAGTGCCTTGAGGCATTTTACAATTCAATTGCTGCAATGCCTTTGTGTATTTCACAATGTAATTGATGCCTTATGTTATTTTACAATGAATTTGATACAATGCGTTTGCGTATTTCACATCACTACGGCGGCATTGCATTCGTTTGCTTCAGGCCTCGGCGGGTTGATAACACCAGGGAATTCGATAGCGTATGAACTTAGTAGGTTGATGTTGCAAGGGAATTCAACAGATTAAGACCTCCACAGGTTGATGTCACAAGGGAATGCAACAGAATGAGGCCTCCATAGGTTGATGTCACAAGGGAATTCAACATATTGAAGTCTCCATAGGTTGATGTCACAAGGGAATTCAACATATTGAGGTCTCCATAGGTTGATGTCACAAGGGAATTCAACATATTGAGGTATCCATAGGTTGATGTCACAAGGGAATTCAACATATTGAGGTCTCCATAGATTGATGTCACAAGGGAATTCAACATATTGAGGTCTCCATAGGTTGATGTCACAAGGGAATTCAACAGATTGAAGCCTCCATAGGTTGATGTCATAAGGGAATTCAACATATTGAGGGCTCCACAGGTTGATGTCACAAAGGAATTCAACAGATTGAGGCCTCCGTAGGTTGATGTCATTAGGGAATCCAACATATTGAATCCGAGATATTGAGGCCCCGTGGGTTGATGACAATGGGGAATTCGAGAGATTAAGGCTTCGATAGGTTAATGACACAAGTATATTTAAGAGATTAAGACCTATGTAGGTTAACGACACTAGGGTATTTAAGACATTAAGACCTAGGTAGACTAATGACACTAGGATATTTAAGAGATTAAGACTTAGGTAGGTTAATGACACTAGGCTATTTAAGAGATTAAGACCTAGGTAGGTTAATGACACTAGGATATTTAAGAGATTAAGAACTAGGTAGGTTAATGGTACTAGGGTATTTAAGAGATTAAGACCTAGGTAGGTTAATGACACTAGGCTATTTAAGAGATTAAGACCTACGTAGGTTAATGGTTCTAGGATATTTAAGAGATTAAGACCTAGGTAGGTTAATGACACTAGGCTATTTAAGAGATTAAGACCTACGTAGGTTAATTGTACTAGGATATTTAAGAGATTAAGACCTAGGTAGGTTAATGACACTAGCTATTTAAGAGATTAAGACCTAGGTAGGTTAATGACACTAGCTATTTAAGAGATTAAGACCTAGGTAGATTAATGGCACTTGGGTATTCAAAACAATAAGATCTATGGAGGCTAATGACACTAGTGAATCGACATATTAAGGCCTCGTCAGGTCGATTACAGTAGGGAATCGACATGTCGACATGCCTAGACAGATTGATGACACTAGGAAATTGACATATTAATGTCACGGTTGGTTGATGACACTACATAGAATTCGATATAGAAAGGTTGATGACATTATGACATTCGAGAGATTAAGACATATACATGTTGACGACATTGTTATTAAGGTAGTAGAGTTGCCGTTTCCACATAGTCGTCGCCAACATTGTTACACTTGGCAATCTATTGTAGTGTGGTTATATTCCGGTTATATACAGTATCCAATTCCATTTCCACCATACCATAATCATCTAGCAAATTCCATTTCCACCATTCCATAATCAGGGGGATATAAATTGAAGCATCAACCAGAACGTCAAACACTATCACATGCACCTACCTCTGTCTTCATCACTACTAGATGTCCTGCTTTCTCCTCCCCACTTCGTGTGTGTGGCTATAGAGCTGACGAGGCCGTTTTGTCGACACATAACCACGGTTATAAGCTGCTTGTACACGCAAATAGGTGCGGGGAATTTCTCGCGTGTCAATGGCTAAGTGTGAGTGCGTGATACTATGCGCGCTTCGAAATTAGCATACCACGGCGTCATTGTTTAACCCCAGTTGGTTTACCCCATCTTGTCTACTCTGTTATGCCCCCGAATGGTACATTCAGGATATACCACAGTTGGTCTACTACATGAAGTAACGTTAATGAAGAATCAGTGTAGATTAGACAATAAATTAACGGAACAAAGTATCTACATATTGTGTATAGGCCAGTAGCGTGAACAAGTTTAAAAACGTAATCGTCAAATATCTCAGAAAGGCGGGATACACATAAACGAAACATTGCCATGTGTTTTTTTTTACCTTGGATGGCAATATTGTTAAATGATTGTTAAATTTACTGTGTGTGCGTGCGTGCGTGCGTGCGTGCGTGCGTGCGTGCGTGCGTGCGTGCGTGCGTGCGTGCGTGCGTGCGTGCGTGCGTGCGTGCGTGCGTGCGACTGTCTACACTTGGAGTCTGATGGCTTCTTTAAATATTGAAATACCCCTTAATAAATATATGTTGCAATAGTATGCATCGATTTCTTAAATATTCCAATTACTCATTATCACATATTTTGAGTATGTTCTCATTAAAGCGTAATAGTTTTGTGTTTTTTATTATTTTCATTAGTTGTTCGTGTGTATAGCTACTTCTCCGCACCAAATTCTTTATGTGAAGGTGCAATTTTTTGGAAGGGCTATTTTCCTAGTTGGCAAATTTTAATGGTTAATTACACGAAGCTATATATAAGTATTCATTGTGTAGATCCATTTGGTATACTTGCAATCAAGAATAGACAAACTGGGGTATACTATTCAATTTTTACAGCAGACGAGATGGGTGAAGACCAAAGGGGGAAACCTGAGAGAGATCATCTCGATCGGTACGGACACACAAGCATTCATCATGTGAAACGTAGCTGCTGTTATGGCAGGATAAGGCCGAATGAGAAAATAACTAATGCATGAATGTTTCTCAGAGAGTTTCAGTTGTTGTCGAACTGGTTTGTCAAGGGATGTGGTGGATTACCAGGGGTGGTGCGGTTTATTAGAGGGTTGTGTAGTTTATCAGGGATGTAGTGGTATACCAGGGGTTGAGCGGTTTACCAGGGATTTAGTTGATTACCAGGGGTGGTGGGGTTTTTCAGGGGGTGGAGTAGTTTATCGGGGATGAAGTGGAATACCAGAGGTGGTGCGGTTTATCAGGGGGTGGAGTAGCTTATCGGAGATGATGTGGATTACCAGGGGTGGTACGGTTTATCAGGGGGTGGGGTAGTTTACTAGGGATGTAGGGATTACCAGAGGTGGTGCGGTTTATCATGGGGTCGAATAGTTTACTAGGGATGTAGTGGATTACAGAGGTGGTGCGGTTTATCAGGGGGTGGAGTAGTTTTCAGGGATGTAGTGGATTACCAGATGTGGTGCGATTCATCAGGGGGTTTAATAGTTTACTAGGGATGTAGGGATTACCAGAGGTGGTACGGTTTATGAGGGGGTGGAGTAGTTTACTAGGGATGTAGGGATTACCAGAGGTGGTGCGGTTTATCATGGGGTCGAGTAGTTTACTAGGGATGTAGTGGATTACCAGAGGTGGTGCGGTTTATCAGGGGGTGGAGTAGTTTAGCAGGGATGTAGTGGATTACCAGTGGTGGTGCGGTTCATCGGGGAGTGGAGTAGTTTAGCAGGGATGTAGTGGATTACCAGGGGTTGTGCGGTTTATCAGGAAGTAGAGTAGTTTATAATGGATGTAGTGGATTACCAGGGGTGGAGCGGTTGATCAATGGATGTATTAATTCTTCAGGGATGTAGTGGATTACCAGAGATGGAGCGGTTTATCAGGGATTTGAGTAGTTTATGGATGTAGTGGATTATCAAGCAATGAAGTGGTTTACCAGGGGGTAATATGGTTTATCAGGGGGGTTGTGGTTTACCAGGGGATTGCGTGATGTGGCAAGGTTAAAGTGGTTTTCCAGGAGTGAAGTTGTTTACCATGGGCTTAAGTTGTTTATTAGGAGTAAAATTGTTTACCAAGCTTTGAAGGGATTTGTCAGGGGTTTTCTCAAGGGGTGAAGTGGTTTACAAGGTTGGTAGTGCAAAGGGGACGCGGCGGGATGAACTTTGATGTGTCCCAGGGGAAATGCTATGTAAACTCCGTACATTCATTGTGTTTTACCTTAATACTACCTTACCTTCCAAATCTGACTGTTTCTTATGCTTACGAGGTGCTATATGCTTCAAAGTGACAGTCTGATTGTATTAAAACGCTTAGAATGTACACGACACAGCGAAGTCTTAATGTGACAATTCCTTATACGAAGCAATAGTTTCGTATTTGGCAAACTATTAGAAAATACACAGATTAATTGAGACACATTCCGGATGAAATGAACTCCGGATCAAGCATATATCGTTTCCAACGCACGCCGGTCCAACCGCACATCCACTGCTGCCAGCGCGATAAAGCGTCGCCGGTGACTGGTCAGAAATCCCCCTGGCCTATTTCTGTGCAGACAGGTTATACCCGTAGCATAACCGTGGTTATGTACTGACAAAACGGCTTCGTCAATCCCGAGCCCGCATATGAGACTGTGAAGTAGAGGAGACATCACGTAAACGAAAGCTATGTCGGATGAGGTAAGTAGAAACATATATACAGTTTTATATAAGCAAGCTATAGTTATGTCAGATTAAATCCTATCGGAAAGTATGTGTGATCCGCCACGTGCAGTGTGGTAGGTTTTGTCAGATTTCAATTAAGATTAATTAATAAACGTATAGTCACAGCATTGTCAAAGTTGAAGATTAATGTTGTCACTGCACTTCCAATGAGATGTCAAACAAATGACTTTCAAACAGCACGTTGTGCACCGTTCTGGTAAGTGACGTCTAGGATCCAGAATTTTAGTTATATAATTGGTATAGTTAGGTATTTTTAATATATTCAACCAATGTGGTCACCATGAGATTATTGTGTAAGACATAGCCCCTCACGGATATAACCACGGACATAACCCCTAAGAACAAAGCCCCTAAGGGTAATACCCCACAAGGGGCAGGACAAAACCCATCTTTTATATCTATCCGGCTATGTCACATTGATATCTGATTTAGCTTTTATAGTTTGATGTTACATACACTATATATATATATATATATATATATATATATATATATATATATATATATATATATATATATATATATATATATATATATATATATATATATATATATATATAAAGAGCATATGTAAGGGGTTTTGTCCCAAACACTCTAAAAGTTGAGGGGTTTTGTCCAGAGGGATTATGTCCTTGGATTCTTGCCCATTTCGCCTACTGTGGTTATATGACTAATTCTGAGACAAATTCCCAGTTCGCCTATTGCACAATAAATGTCTACTTTTACTTTGTCTACTCTTAGTTCACGTGGTCTACTTCTACTTTGTCTAATCTTAGATCACGTGTTCTACTTCTACTTTGTCTACTCTTAGACCACGTGGTCTACTTCTACTTTGTCTACACTTAGATCACGTGGTCTACTTCTACTTTGTCTACACTTAGATCACGTGGTCTACTTCTACTTTGTCTAATCTTAGATCACGTGGTCTACTAGCTACTTGTACCTGTGTTGGCTTAAATGTGATTAAACGTTAATTGGATGTGGCGCATTCAGAAATCATAGTGTTATTCGAGCTCAATATACGTTCTTTAGGATTTAGTAAATGTTATATATTAATAAATAATAACTATGAAGACTAAAAGTTTAGTCAAGACAAACTCTGATTTCTGCAACGAATATTTTACATTCACAAAATTGCTTACAAGTATTACATTTAAATGGTGATTTTGGTGGGAGAGGAGCGATCTTAATGCAGAGTGGGTGAAATGGGAATAATAGCAGTACAGGAATACTGAGAGGATGAATCACTGAGAGTAGGCGAAGTGCGAATAATAGCAGAACAGGAATACTGAGAGGATGAATCACTGAGAGTAGGCGAAGTGGGAATAATAGCAGAACAGGAATACTGAGAGGATGAATCACTGAGAGTAGGCGAAGTGGGAATAATAGCAGTACAGGAATACTGAGAGGATGAATCACTGAGAGTAGGCGAAGTGGGAATAATAGCAGAACAGGAATACTGAGAGGATGAATCACTGAGAGTAGGCGAAGTGGGAATAATAGCAGAACAGGAATACTGAGAGGATGAATCACTGAGAGTAGGCGAAGTGGGAATAATAGCAGTACAGGAATACTGAGAGGATGAATCACTGAGAGTAGGCGAAGTGGGAATAATAGCAGAACAGGAATACTGAGAGGATGAATCACTGAGAGTAGGCGAAGTGGGAATAATAGCAGTACAGGAATACTGAGAGGATGAATCACTGAGAGTAGATGAAGTGGGAATAGTAGCAGTACAGGAATACTGAGAGGATGAATCACTGAGAGTAGGCGAAGTGGGAATAATAGCAGAACAGGAATACTGAGAGGATGAATCACTGAGAGTAGGCGAAGTGGGAATAATAGCAGTACAGGAATACTGAGAGGATGAATCACTGAGAGTAGATGAAGTGGGAATAGTAGCAGTACAGGAATACTGAGAGGATGAATCACTGAGAGTAGGCGAAGTGGGAAT
Organism: Lamellibrachia columna; assembly: GCA_963662155.1. Taxonomy (NCBI): domain Eukaryota; kingdom Metazoa; phylum Annelida; class Polychaeta; order Sabellida; family Siboglinidae; genus Lamellibrachia; species Lamellibrachia columna. The sequence goes on from OY759268.1 coordinate 14,923,492, forward strand.
AATAGCAGAACAGGAATACTGAGAGGATGAATCACTGAGAGTAGGCGAAGTGGGAATAATAGCAGAACAGGAATACTGAGAGGATGAATCACTGAGAGTAGGCGAAGTGGGAATAATAGCAGTACAGGAATACTGAGAGGATGAATCACTGAGAGTAGGCGAAGTGGGAATAATAGCAGAACAGGAATACTGAGAGGATGAATCACTGAGAGTAGGCGAAGTGGGAATAATAGCAGTACAGGAATACTGAGAGGATGAATCACTGAGAGTAGATGAAGTGGGAATAGTAGCAGTACAGGAATACTGAGAGGATGAATCACTGAGAGTAGGCGAAGTGGGAATAATAGCAGAACAGGAATACTGAGAGGATGAATCACTGAGAGTAGGCGAAGTGGGAATAATAGCAGTACAGGAATACTGAGAGGATGAATCACTGAGAGTAGGCGAAGTGGGAATAATAGCAGAACAGGAATACTGAGAGGATGAATCACTGAGAGTAGGCGAAGTGGGAATAATAGCAGTACAGGAATACTGAGAGGATGAATCACTGAGAGTAGGTGAAGTGGGTATAGTAGCAGTACAGGAATACTGAGAGGATGAATCACTGAGAGTAGGTGAAGTGGGAATAATAGCAGTACAGGAATACTGAGAGGATGAATCACTGAGAGTAGGTGAAGTGGGAATAGTAGCAGTACAGGAATACTGAGAGGATGAATCACTGAGAGTAGGCGAAGTGGGAATAATAGCAGTACAGGAATACTGAGAGGATGAATCACTAAGAGTAGGCGAAGTGGCAGAGCTATCCAAATGCAAATAATGCTAAACGGGAATAATATCAGTAGACGAAGTTGGGATACCCCTATCCGCGAAGGGTTATGTCCGTGAGGGGTTACGTCCGTGAGGAGTTACGCCCGTAAGGGGTTACGTCCGTGAGGAGTTACGTCCGTATCCAGGTCACCACATCCTAGGACTCAGAAGGGTTAATATTCAATCAGGTTCCTGTGCTCTTTTGTGGCGGTTAAGCATAATTATTTTTGGTAGTTTTACCAGTCTGATAGTTCATAAATAACGCCGGAGAATGCAGATGGTACAACTCAAAATACAACATGACGCACATACAAACACACACGCATAACACGCATACACGTTTACACATTCACACGCACACACATGCACACATACGAACACACGCACACACATATGCACACGTACACATGTACGTGCTCACACATACACACGCACGCACACACACTCACCCGTACACACGCACGAACACACGCACACGCGTATACACAAGTACACACGTACGTGCTCACACGTACACACGCACGCACTGTACATTGCCAACCAACCGGACACATCCGCACTGCTTGGTCCAGATGTGTGGTCAATCGGTCGGGTCACAATGTCACTGGAAAGCGTGGTCAACCATATAGGTCTTCGATCTTTCACCTCGCTCCACCTATATATACGACAGGTAGGCCCTACATAGTAGCTATTGTTACCCGCCTCCACAATCTTCTTTAATCTGTGTGAAACCCGGTCGCGGCGCTGACCCACCATGATAAGCATCAACACAGCGCATTCACAAAGGCGGGGGATGTCAAAGGTCTCAGATCTCAATCTCCTTCACTCTCCATTTTTGGGCCAACCTCCCATTTCCCACCATGTGTTGACAGTCCACCTTCCCACCTCTAACACATCCCTACTCCCATCAATTCTTAGGACCAACTTCCTATTTAAGAATAAGACTTAAGATATGCAAATCCAGCCAGTAATAATAGCTAGCACGTAGATAAATGGTACAACATAAATCAATCTGAATTATACAATAAACATACGATGGAGACATGGATTCTACCCATACGAAGAGTTTACCGCTCGGCTGGTAAAGCATATCTACACGGACACACGCTTGAATCATGCGTGACGATTTGCCACTGGTTATGAATAGCTGACAAACATGTTACCGCTGCGCCAGCCAAGGTGAGACGATAGGCACGCAACCTCGACACGAAGAGAATTTGGGTCAGTGCCGTGCACCTACGTCGAGTGAGTCATTCAACCGGAACGTCAGCGGCACTTCTAACCGACTCGAGCACCTGTCGTTAGCGTCTGGTTGCTGGGAAAATGAAGTAATCACCAGGAAGACGCCGCAGGTGGATAGTGAGTTCAGCCTGGTTACTCGACGTAGCTCTTTGTCTGGCAGAATTAATGAAATGCGCGTGATAGTTGTACAAGTCACAGCTGTCTACGCCACTCCTGTGCACAACACAGCTGTGTACACAATAACTGTACAAGTGACAGTCGTACAGATCACATTTGTACATGTCACTGCTGTACAAGTCACATTTATACAAAGCACAGGTGTATACGTTATAGTTCTACACGTAACAACTACACAGGTCATGTCTGTACAAGTCACCGTTCTGTACGTCACACATGTATAACTCACACACATGCAAGTCCCCGTTCAGTACGTCACACATGTATAATTCACACACATACAAGTCGCCGTTCTGTACTTCACACATGTATAACTCACACACACATAAGTTACAGTTGCACACATCACAGTCACAATTGTATAGATAACACTTGTACAAATGTAGTTGTACAAGTAATCGTTGTACAAGTTACAGCTGTACATTTCACACACGTACAAGTCATACATGTGTACATCACCTATGTATAAATTACACTCATACAAGTCACAGTACAAATCATAGCTGTGTATATCACATCTGTAAAATCACCGTGTACGGTCACAATTGTACAATTCACAGTTATGCAAATCACAGCTGTGCAAAATGTACAAGTCATATTTTACAAGCCACAGTTGTACACGCACCGAGTGGGACGTAGTGGTTAGCATGTCGGACTCTCAATCGGGGTGACAAGGGTTTGATTAGTTTTATAGCCGTTTAGAAGCCTATGAGATAAACCTGGTTTCTCGACTTAGCTCTTTATTTGGCAGAAATAATGTAATGAGTTTGACAGTTGTTCACGTCAAAGCTGTGTACGTAACACAGGTGCACGGCAATACTGTATACGCAACCATTGCACAAGTCACAATCGTACAAGTCATACTTATACAGGTCACAGTTGTACAATGCACGTATGTATAGTTCTACAAGTAATAACTATACTCGACAGATGCGTACGCCACAACTATGCAGGTCACAGTTGTACAAATATAGCTGTACAAGTAACTGTTGTACGTGTCACAAACGTGTACATCACATATGTACAAGTTACAGTCATACACGTCACAGTTGTACAAATCAAAGATGTGTACATCACATCTGTAAAATCAACATTGTATGGTCACAACTGTACCATTCACAGTTATGCAAATCATAGCTGTGCAAGTAACACTTGTACAAGTCACATTTTACAAACCACAGTTGTACAAGTAACGTGTTACAAGCCACGGCTGTACACGCACCGAGTGGGACGTAGTGGTTAGAACGGACTCGAGGTGACAGGGGTTTGACTAGTGTTACTGCCGTTTCGAAACTTCGCTTACGCCACGTTGCCTCAATTCACTCAGTTGTGTAAGCGAATAAATGGGTAAAGACATTGCAAACGAATAGTATTCGTTCAACAAATGCGGTATAGTGGAATGTCACACAGATAGGTCGAGTTGGTATTTATTGGCACGGAAGGACGTTAGATTGTCTTGAACAGTATTAGTGATTTGATACAACATTATATTATAACATGTATTTACCTTCGCGAAGTAGAATGTGCTAAACGTTACACGATTAAGGAAGATAGTAGAACTAAAGGACATCAGGAAACATTAGTAAATGATCAGTGTAGATTGGATATAAATCAGGAAGTATTTGTTCCCACATAGCTCAATAAATGATTATAACAAATTATCTACAGATTGTGTAAATGCTAGCAGCGTGAATACGTTTAAAAACAAAGTCGACACATTTTTCAAGAGGGCGCGTTACACCTCGGCGTTTATTCAATCTTTCACAACTGCTCTCACAATCCACATTTTCATAAGCTCTTCTGATGTAATGACGGATAGATCCTGACAGTAGCCAACAACATTCGGGGGGGGGGCTTGGGGGTCAGTTACACAGGACAATAATAAATCTGACACCAACTCGGGAGAAATTACTTGATGACACATATGTTCAAGAATACTGCACGCAATCTGCAATATGTACTGGGGCCATCACATCGCCAAACAGGATCTGCACGGCTCCCTCCCGTTGGTCTCGGCTTTGATCCGGCTTATGCGTGAGAGATGACAGGTATATCAGTAGGCTTTCTTATACGTTTGTACCTTCCTCGTCACTGATATACTTGCCCAGGTCTTGGCACAACCGAAGTGAAATTATCGCGGTAAATGCGTTTGACAGCTTCGTACTACAAGATGTAACGTGAGATTGAATGTGCGCCACGCAATCTGGGTATTGCCTCAAACTGTCAGTCAGCATGAACTTCACAATTGTAATAAGTTTCACTTTCAATTTGCATTTGATGGTAAGGCTAAGGCCGAGTAAGATTTTCGTGACAAAACATATAATTGTATTATTAAATTATTATTATAGTGATATCAATTAGTTATCCCAGGGTCATAATCGACAATGGAGCCAAATTTTCAAAGAGAACAAATTGTGGCTGCCAAAACTGGTCCCCGGACCGATGTTTGCTGCGGACCAAATTTAGATGGAACTTGCTTTAACTCACTGGAGATCTACAGTTTCATGCTTACTACACTTTTCGTTGTATTATACAAGACATCCTTGGACTATCTCTCAAATGTAACTTTTAAGATCAAATGCATTGCATGTGTATATGCCATTCCACATTGGTTACAAAATAAAAATGGGAACATATCTAACAAAGGAAATGACAGAAAAGTAGCTTTGTATACCATCTGTGATCATGCGAGTTGTGCGGTGTATAGGTCTGTGTGATACGCCTAGTGCTGTTGTGTAGTGGGTTGTATTTGCTTAGTACTCTCGCTTCCAACTACAATATTGTGTATAGGTCTGTGTGATACGCCTAGTGCTGTTGTGTAGTGGGTTGTATTTGCTTAGTACTCTCGGTTCCAACTACAATATTGTATATAGGTCTGTGTGATACGCCTAGTGCTGTTGTGTAGTGGGTTGTACTTGCTTAGTACTCTCGCTTCCATCTACAATATTGTGTATAGGTCTGTGTGATACGCCTAGTGCTGTTGTGTAGTGGGTTGTACTTGCTTAGTACTCTCGGTTCCAACTACAATATTGTGTATAGGTCTATGTGATACGCCTAGTGCTGTTGTGTAGTGGGTTGTACTTGCTTAGTACTCTCGCTTCCAACTACAATATTGTGTATAGGTCTGTGTGATACGCCTAGTGCTGTTGTGTAGTGGGTTGTATTTGCTTAGTACTCTCGGTTCCAACTACAATATTGTGTATAGGTCTGTGTGATACGCCTAGTGCTGTTGTGTAGTGGGTTGTACTTGCTTAGTACTCTCGCTTCCAACTACAATATTGTGTATAGGTCTGTATGATACGCCTAGTGCTGTTGTGTAGTGGGTTGTACTTGCTTAGTACTCTCGGTTCCAACTACAATATTGTGTATAGGTCTATGTGATACGCCTAGTGCTGTTGTGTAGTGGGTTGTACTTGCTTAGTACTCTCGCTTCCAACTACAATATTGTGTATAGGTCTGTGTGATACGCCTAGTGCTGTTGTGTAGTGGGTTGTATTTGCTTAGTACTCTCGGTTCCAACTACAATATTGTGTATAGGTCTGTGTGATACGCCTAGTGCTGTTGTGTAGTGGGTTGTACTTGCTTAGTACTCTCGCTTCCAACTACAATATTGTGTATAGGTTTGTGTGATACGCCTAGTGCTGTTGTGTAGTGGGTTGTATTTGCTTAGTACTCTCGGTTCCAACTACAATATTGTGTATAGGTCTGTGTGATACGCCTAGTGCTGTTGTGTAGTGGGTTGTATTTGCTTAGTACTCTCGCTTCCAACTACAATATTGTGTATAGGTCTGTGTGATACGCCTAGTGCTGTTGTGTAGTGGGTTGTACTTGCTTAGTACTCTCGCTTCCAACTACAATATTGTGTATAGGTCTGTGTGATACGCCTAGTGCTGTTGTGTAGTGGGTTGTATTTGCTTAGTACTCTCGCTTCCAACTACAATATTGTGTATAGGTCTGTGTGATACGCCTAGTGCTGTTGTGTAGTGGGTTGTACTTGCTTAGTACTCTCGCTTCCAACTACAATATTGTGTATAGGTCTGTGTGATACGCCTAGTGCTGTTGTGTAGTGGGTTGTATTTGCTTAGTACTCTCGCTTCCAACTACAATATTGTGTATAGGTCTGTGTGATACGCCTAGTGCTGTTGTGTAGTGGGTTGTACTTGCTTAGTACTCTCGCTTCCAACTACAATATTGTGTATAGGTTTGTGTGATACGCCTAGTGCTGTTGTGTGGTGGGTTGTGCTTGCTTAGTACTCTCGCTTCCAACTACAATATTGTGTATAGGTTTGTGTGATACGCCTAGTGCTGTTGTGTGGTGGGTTGTACTTGCTTAATACTCTCGCTTCCAACTACAATATTGTGTATAGGTCTGTGTGATACGCCTAGTGCTGTTGTGTAGTGGGTTGTATTTGCTTAGTACTCTCGCTTCCAACTACAATATTGCGCGGTAGCGTAGAGTTTGGAAAGCCGAACTCTCAATCGAGAGAACCGGATTTCGAATCCTCTTGCTGCCGTTTCGAAACTC
>OY759268.1:14935242-14945242 GCA_963662155.1 Lamellibrachia columna
CCGACCGACCGACCGACCGACCGACCGACCGACCGACCGACCGACCGACCGACCGACCGACCGACCGACCGACCGACCGACCGACCGACCGACCGACCGACCGACCGACCGACCGACCGACCGACCGACCGACCGACCGACCGACCGACCGACCGACCGACCGACCGACCGACCGACCGACCGACCGACCGACCGACCGACCGACCGACCGACCGACCGACCGACCGACCGACCGACCGACCGACCGACCGACCGACCGACCGACCGACCGACCGACCGACCGACCGACCGACCGACCGACCGACCGACCGACCGACCGACCGACCGACCGACCGACCGACCGACCGACCGACCGACCGACCGACCGACCGACCGAGACTTGTATTGGACATATGTGACTTGTACAGGTGTGATTTGTACAACTGTGTATCGAACAGTTGTAACTTGTGCAGTTGTAGTTTGTACAGCTGCGATTTGTGCATATGTGATTTGTACAGCTGTGACTTAAATCGCTGTGATTTGTAAAGATGTGGCTTGTACAGCTGTGATTTGTACAACTATGACTTGTACATGTGTGACATGTGTGACATGTGTGACGTATGTGACATGCGTTACATGCATGACTTGAGTAACATGTGTGACATGCGTGACATGTGTGACATACGTGACATGCGTGACATGCGTGACACGCGTGATATGCGGGACATGTGTGACATGCGTGACATGCGTGACATGCGTGACATGAGTGACATGTGTGACATGTGTGACATGTGTGACATGTGTGACATGCGTGACATGCGTGACATGAGTGACATGTGTGACGTGTGCATATTTAATTTGTCTTGTAGAGCTGTGACTTGTACATTTGTGATCCGTACATATGTACCATGCACAACTGTGACTTGTGCATCTGTGACTCATGTACACATGTGATTGGTACATATGTGATTTGTGCAGCGGCTACTTTTACATCTGCGATTTGCAAAACTGAGGTTTGCACAGCGGTGACTTATACATATGTGACTCATGTAGGTGTGACTAATACAGCTGTGCAGGTGCAGCTGTGAATTCTGCACACATGTGACGTGTAGCAACTTTCATTTTAAGGAAAGCGACCAGCGATGCACTAGTTATACCGGTAAGCGTCATGTTGACTGTGGAACATGATATATCGGTATTAACCACCCTATTTATTCTACGGAACATTTCATTGTTCGTTTATTTGTGTCCACTCTCACGATTACTCATTAAACCCTTGACCGCGACGATCGTTGGGGGCCCCATTTGGTGACTCATCAACTACCCATCGTTACCGTTCTCCATGTGATCACTGTGATCTATCTGATCACACTGATCACTGCCATCACTAGCATCACTGCCATCACTAGCATCACTGTCATCACACTGATCCCTGGCATCACTGTCACCATTGCCATCACAGTCATCACTGTCACCACTGCCATCACTGCCACCACTGCCACCACTGCCATCACTGTCATCACTGTCATCACTGCCATCACTGTCATCACTGTCATCACTGTCATCACTGTCATCAGATTGATCACTGTCATCACTGTCATCACTGTCATCAGACTGATCACTGTCATCACTGTCATCACTGTCATCAGACTGATCACTGTCATCACTGCCACCACTGCCATCACTGCCACCACTGCCATGACTCTCATCACTGTCATCACTCTTATCACTGCCACCACTACCACCACTGCCATCACTGTCATCACTGCCACCACTGCCACCACTGCCACCACTGCCACCACTGTCACCACTGTCATCACTGTCATCACTGCCACCACTGCCATGACTCTCATCACTGTCATAACTCTTACCACTGCCACCACTGCCATCACTGTCATCACTGCCATCACTGCCATCACTGTCATCACTGCCATCACTGCTACCACTGCCATCACTGTCATCACTGCCACCATTGCCACCACAGACTGATCACTGTCATCACTGTCATCACTGTCATCACTGTCATCACTGTCATCACTGTCATCACTGTCATCAGACTGATCACTGTCATCACTGCCACCACTGCCATCACTGTCATCACTGCCATCACTGCCACCACTGCCATGACTCTCATCACTGTTATCACTCTTATCACTGCCACCACTGCCATCACTGCCACCACTGCCATCACTGTCATCACTGCCACCACTGCCACCACTGCCACCACTGCCACCACTGCCACCACTGCCACCACTGCCACCACTGTCATCACTGTCATCACTGCCACCACTGCCTTGATTCTCATCACTGTCATCACTCTTATCACTGCCACAACTGCCATCACTGTCATCACTGCCATCACTGCCATCACTGCAATCACTGTCATCACTGTCATCACTGCCATCACTGCCATTACTGTCATCACTGTCATCACTGCCATCACTGCTACCACTGCCATCACTGTCATCACTGCCACCATTGCCACCACTGCCACCACTGCCACCACTGCCACCACTGTAACCACTGCCATCACTGCCACCACTGCCATCACTGTCATCACTGCCACCACTGCCACCACTGCCACCACTGTCACCACTGCCACCACTGTCATCACTGCCATCACTGCCACCACTGTCACCACTGCCATCACTGTCATCACTGCCACCACTGTCACCACTGCCACCACTGCCACCACTGCCACCACTGTCATCACTGCCACCACTGCCACCACTGTCATCACTGCCACCACTGCCACCACTGTCACCACTGCCACCACTGCCACCACTGTCATCACTGCCACCACTGCCACCACTGTCATCACTGCCATCACTGCCACCACTGTCACCACTGCCATCACTGTCATCACTGCCACCACTGTCACCACTGCCACCACTGCCACCACTGTCACCACTGCCACCACTGCCACCACTCTCATCACTGCCATCACTGCCACCACTGCCACCACTGCCATCACTCTCATCACTGCCACCACTGTCACCACTGCCACCACTGCCACCACTGCCACCACTGTCATCACTGCCACCACTGCCACCACTGCCACCACTGTCATCACTGTCATCACTGCCATTACTGCCATCACTGTCATCACTGCCATCACTGTCATCACTGCCATCACTGTCATCACTGTCACACTGCCGTCACTGTCATCACTGTCGTCACTGTAATCTTTGCCGCCAATGTGATCACTGTTATCACTGTCGTCATTGTGATCATTACTGTCAATGCGGTTACTGTGATCACTTCCATCATTGCAATCATTGTCATCACTGTAATCCTGCCATCATTGCCACCGCATTGATCACAGTGATCACAGTGATGGCAATGATCATGGTGTTCACAGTGATGGCAATGATCATGGTGTTCACAGTGATGGCAGTGATCACGGTGATGGCAGTGATGACAGTGATCACTGTTATCTCTGTCTTCACTGTCTTCTCTTATCATCCCTAGGTATGACGCAGGTGGCGATTATAATTTTCATGTTGAGATTGACGTCTCTAACCAAGTTTATAGTAGAACACTCCACCCTGGTAGTACTCTATATAATTATATATTTTCCTCGAACTGCCCCACTTTTGTGCATCTGGAGAGGTATTCTTTCACCGTGATTATGCTCCAGACGTTATGCTACGACACACCGAATGATAAGCCCGATATAATGTGTATGCCGCGAACAGTAATGTCTAGTACAATATATATGTCTGGCTAAGATGCCCTGGTAATTGTTTGCACCTTTTATATATATTTTATTCTGCATTGCCTCCCCACGACACCACTGCTGGCGTTGTACAATCGACGAAACTGTTCTTTGCAAAAAATCCCACCGTTTCCCGAAAACGAAACTAACTACTTCCTTAATGTTTTAAATGTATTTAACCCCGAAACTACCGATTTAATGTCATTTCGTTGAAGTCGTTCTTTAGCATTCCTAACAGTGCGACGTATTGCCTTCACCAAAATACTCGGATTTCCGTAGAATACGCTGCCGAACCCCCAAAAAACATCGGACGAACGGGAAAACCCCGTACGTCCAGGGCCCATGTTGCTAGCAACGGTGACGTTATAAGCGTCGGCGTCAGCACTTCAGGTACAGCTAACATGGAGGCGGGTGACAGTCGGTGTCGTGTGTGTGCGGACAAGAAGCGACGTTGGCGCAACCCTGGTCGTCTGCTCGGTTGTCTTAATTTTTGTCTCGTCGTCGCAGGGATTGTCTACTTGGGCGTGTTACACCGAGAAGTTTCCATACTTCGGACGGAGCTCGGACGGTGCAGCGGGGCCGTGGTGACTCCGGCGAGTAAGACGGGCAACGGTCAAGTCGATGGCCGGGTCGGGGAAACGGACGAACTGATCTACACGAACGGACAGGTAAGTGTCAAAATTGTGGTCTTGCCCCAAATGGGTTAGAGTCACTGTGGGTGGCTTGTGCTAAGAAACGCTTTATGATTGTTGATATTTACGTACGGCGTTCATAACTAGGTCAGTGCATCGTAACATTACAGCGCTGGAGAATACAAATGTATTATGTACACATATATCCGTGCCCTTGTCTGTGTTTGTGGAAGATGTGTGTAAGCAAAATATCAAATCAAACAAACCGTCACCTTTTCCCAAAAATATCGGAATTACGACATTTTGAGGTATTTTGACTTTTGTTTCGCATGAAGTCATATTTGGATAACATCCAAGAGCCATGCCCTTCGGGAATTCTAATTGTCGCTTTGTCTGATTGAAACGCACAATTGGCCTGGTTGGGCAACATGCGTTACACATTTGTATTGGCACACTTACACTTACACTTACACTTACACTTACACTTACACTTACACTTACACTTACATTTACACTTATACAGCGTTTCTTATTAATGCTGCAGTTTGTTTTCTGAACACACAGAAAACAAAGACATATGTTAAAACAAGTCGACTCTTTCACGCAGCAGTCGCCACAGAAGATGGCGCCAAGAGAACAAGTTCCTGGTCGGCAGGCACGGGGGAAGTCGCCGAGGAAAGGAAAAGCGAGGAAGAACAAGAGGAGACATCGGTCTCGGAGACGTGGTACGTTAAGCTACTCTTCCTGAACGTCTTGCATTTCGTACGTACTTTCAGGGGTTCATCTACGACCCCAAGAGGAGTCAAGAGAACCCGTGGTCGAATTCTCTTGCTGAAGTTTCGAAAATTTTGCAATTTCATTCACCCCACATAGCCACATAACTCTGCTGTATGACTGAGTATCTCGATACAAACAGAGGTGGATATGTGAACGAATAGCTTTCACGAATTAATTGCAGCATGGCTGAATGCTTCACAAAAAGTGAAGTTGGCATTGAAATGAACAGGGGTGCCACGGTTGAAATGTAGAGCGCTCTGAGTAGTGCCAATGACTGGATACCGCGCTACATAAGAACGCACCTTTTAATCATTATTATTCTTTTCCAAATATCAAGGCTAAGATGGATGTTTCTGCGATAATGTTGTGTACCTGAATATTAATATCATGGCAGTCATTCAGAACTGCCTAGCTATCCTGTCCGGTCCGGTTGACATTTTGCTAGTTTGTTTAACACACGCCTTGACCAATTGTTTCTTATGACAGTATGTGATACGTGTGAGGCGAAGTTGCTCGGCGGTCAGAGCGCAGGACTGCCAATCGAGATGTCCAGGGTTCCCTGAGTAGATACACTAATAGTGTAGGTCCTTTCTGCTTTGTGTCTAAGTATACTATGACACACAGGGGGTAGATTTGTAAATTTTCGTGAGCTCACAGAGTAGTGATATATCTAAATTTGTAAACGCTCATGGACTCACAGAGCAGTGGTGTCAATCTTCCCACAGAAGTCGAGATGTCGTTAGATTGAACAGGTCTGCCCGGTGAGAAGGTTAAAGCTTTCAGTAATCCCAGGGACTGAATACAGCGCTATATAAGAACGTAACTTTACTTGTTATCTCTAACCCACCAAACGTACGATTACACGAAACTCGAAAATACTCCAGTGACATCATATGTGACTATAAATACAAAGGCATCAACTTTAATGGAAGACGGAGGACACAAACAAGTCACGGGTCGCTGGATTGCTTTATATAACGTATCTTGATATTTGACGATACGATCGAGTGTTAGTTGGCTTTATTCATTGAATTGCTACCTTTATCGAGTCAATTAACTGGTCAGGTCACTAAAGTTAAGTATACGTATAACATTCTGAGACAGATCGAATGTGGGAACGTTTTCGTCCGACTCTAATCTTATATGATATTACTTAATTATATGTTTACCGGTATAACCAAGTGCCTGGTGGTCTAAGCCAATCCACAGAAAGTTGTTATTTACCAAAATGTCTTGCAATGTGCATAGTTGTTTTCTGAACATATTATATAAATTTTAAGGTACAGGTATGTTCATGTTTTTTTATCGGATAATCATATTTCCAGTCGCCGTTTGCTAAAGAAACGTTAATCAGAGAGCGCTGCCATGTCACTATTAAGTAAATATCACAGTGGATGCAACATAATGGTGTTTAGCAGGAAGGGAGGTTGGGAGATCGTTCCTAAAATATGTGGGGTGGTTGGCTTTAAAAATAGGTGGGAGTTGGGATTGGTGGGAGGTGGGAAGTGGACTCTCATAAATGGTGGAGGGTGGGGTGTTGCCCTCAAAAAACAGGTGGGGGTGTGAAGTTGAGAACAGTAAAACACACGTTTACCCCGTCAATGTCTTGGGACACAAGACACTGTCCTTATCGTGCTGTCTTAATATAATGTCGAATGATAGAAGTACAACATTCAATATTGAATGTACTGTATCATCTCGTTCCGAAACTGTGCACGATCGAGTGCATCCTAGACACAAATATTTGACAATAGGCGCTACTTATCGCCATCTAACGAATACGAGTGGACGGGTGTTCTACGCAGTCTACATGTATCGTAGGCAATCAACATTAAACTTTCGCTGTTCATCTCCTACCTTATAAGTGCACAATCCTACTCTGGAGCATTGTCACATTGTGGTGACTAATAATACTGACTATATACAACGTGAATGTGGTGCGATGAAAACCTGGATAACATATGTGCTAAATGGCTAGGTTAAACCTGCAGAGAGGTCATGAGAGAGGTCAAGTCGGGGTATGATTATGGGTGAACGAATCCGTTGCATTTAAATGACAGCCAAATAAAACGCAAATAAAGGCACCTTTTCTTTGTGATAATTTGCAGACATCAAGGCTGTGCACATGGAAGGTCGTCTCCCTTCGGCAGCTAAGCATACTTACCGTGAGTATAATTCTCCACGCCAAGTGCTGAGCTCATTCAGTCCAGGTGTTACACAAATATTCGTCGATCTGCACTTTGTAGCAGTCTCACTCGATTGTACCAATCTAATTATTATGCATTGTTCTTCGTGTTCTTCTCTTTGTGCGGTGGAGGTGATGTCATTCAATTTGTTCCGCCTTATCTTGTCGTCTCCATCTATCGCGATCCTCTGCCATTTTCACCAACTTGCGTCTGTTCACCTCTACCCATCTACTCATCTACCCATCTACCAATCTACTCATCTACCAATCTTAATTAAGGTTTGCCTCTTCTCCTTCTACCAACATCTTCTGCTCGCCTTGTCAATATGGGCTCACTCCTTTTCTCTATGTGTCCTGCCCAGCGCAGTCTGCTCCCCGCTACCTTCATCCTCAGGTGTGTCTTCATTCCGATATCTTCTCTTAATTCCCCATCTTCACTATGAACAAATCCCATTAAGTTTATAAAATGTACCGATTTTACTCAATATCAAAGTCAGTAATTTAACAAACCTGTTGTTCGGTATGTGCCAATATCACTTCGTAAACGACATAAAACAATCTGACGCAATTCAGTTATATACCGATGTCATTCGATTTCCGTTTCATGCCAATTCTTACTAAATCCACGGTAGACTATACACCGACTGTCATATGATTGTTATGTTTAACTCGTTTTGTAATTTTTTAGCCGACCTCACATTTCGCCACTGGCATCCTACGGAATGGACAGAGAAGTACTTTGCTTCGATGTATGAATACAACGAAAACACTGGGCGTACGACGGTGAACGAAGACGGGCTCTATTTTCTCTACAGCCAGGTACCGCGTCAGGGAAATTAAAATAATAATTATAATAATAACATTATTATTATTATTACTAGTATTGTTATTATTGTTATTATTATTAGTATTAAATATTATAGAGCAAAATGTCATTACAAATCTCAAAGTGTTATACATAATTCATTAATGATCAAATTGTAACTAATGTAAGAATAAAACGTATATAAATAAAATTAAATATAAGATCACGAATAAATACATATACGTATAGATAAATCATTAATACATTCATGTGGCGCAAGAAAGGTGTATGATAATATTTTTATTGTATTTCTCCATCTTCCGCTTTTCTACTCGTTTCACGGAACATAACATATTTGACTGGAATTAGTGTCCAGTCACTACAAAAACATTTCAAGCGAAAATGAAAGTGAAACCCTTTACCACTTATGTACCTCTATAGTATTAAAGTGAAACACCCTTTACCACTTATGTACCTCTATAGTATTGTAGTACAGCTGTACGTACCCGGTTATCTTCAGGTCACAACTGAGAAGACCATATTCATATCAAGTCACAGTGTCGTCGTTGACGGTGAGGCTCGATTCACCTGCCAACACGAAGTCCCAAGGTAAGTGAAAAGGCCCGTTTACACGAGCGATTGTTATCCGATTGTATTGTACGACACGACATCGCACGATGACGCAAAAACAAATTATGTGCGCGTTTGTATATAGACACTGCGAGACCTATTAACTTAGTGCCAATCCTCATTTGAACTTTGATGAAAGGTCACGACGAGTATTACACCTGTCGGCGGTCGATGATGGATCACTGCTTAAAAAATCGCATCTGACTGTCGTCGCTACAAATTGTTCTCGTTAATTGGTATCGCGAGGGTGTTTCCACGAGAGATTTTGGTCCGATTATGTCGTAAGACACAGTGTCGTACGACATAATGAGAATGAAATTGTTCGTGTAAACTACCACCACCAGGGTAATTTACACTCCCAGTCTTTAAAACATGTGTAATTTAAACTAAAAAGTATCTACAATATTATGATTATTATGATTATTTTATGATTATTAAACTATTATTATGATTATTATGATTATAAAATTATGGTGACGATTGTTATGCGTATGTTATTATGATTATTATGTATTGAATGTTGTTATTGTTGCTGTTATTAGTATTATTCCTACTACTACTGCCACCGCCTACTAGTATCGTTATGTTTACTATTATTCCTTCGCCATTAAATGATACATTATTATTGTGTGGTTTCAGCGTCAACTCGAAGCAGTCTCTCAGTGACACCTGCTCCACGTCCGGGGTTGTCTTACTGCGCCAGGGCCAGACCATCTCCATCCGTAAAGAGTATAGTGATGCACGAGAAATTATGCAACCCAATCTCACCTATTGGGGAATGATCAAACTGGCGAATGTTCCCAAACTCCGCGTGTGATCTGGACAGGGCACAAGAGAAGGGTTCGTGAGGCAGTTCAGTCTTCGTCGCTGCCAGGGGCTTCTGACTACATCAGTACCCCTGACAAGTCGAATTGTTGAAACGCTGATTTTGTTCATTTGCTGCGTTACCAAAAGGATTGTTCGCTGGAATTTACGGGGCTCTTAGATGTTTTGACGCCTAGTTCCTAGAGACACGTCGACCAATGCAGCAAGTAGGACAAAGTACAAATGATTCAGCGAACATCCGCACGTGGCGTGGGATGAACTGACAAATCCACGTTTGAACAGGTCGATCTGCCAGAGGTACTGTAGTAATACTACCTCCCCTAACTAGCGAGGATGGGCTAAGCCCAGTTCGCCAACAATTTCACGTGGGTGTCTCGTCACCAGAGATCGCCGATGAAACTGTAGCAGCAATATTGTCTCAATTGATATAACATAAACAGCAACGTACG
>OY759268.1:14950242-14955242 GCA_963662155.1 Lamellibrachia columna
CTTGAAACCGGCAATTGTACACGTTTTGTTTTTTTGGGGGGGCATGGAATTGTCATTGCCAATGGCATTGCCCTATCAAAACTTGACCGGGTATTGCAAGGAGTCATGGGATGTCTTTTCTCCCGTGCAATGCCTGACAACTTTTCTAATTATATGTAGGGCTTTTGTTTGAGTGGTTCGACAAACAAGGTCACACACCGTGCGACGTGACACGTGTAGAGCAGTTGAAGATTCTACGCGTGGCTAGTTACAATGCGAGCCACTTTTGAACAGTTTACAAAAAAGAGGCAAATGCCACACACATACAGACACATGTAATTTATTATTTGCAGGCATCAAGGCTGTGCACTTGGAAGGAAACCTCCCTTCGTCAGCTCGTCCTATCTACGGTATGTCCTAATTTCATTCGATGTATGTTATGTCCCAATCTAACCCGGTGTACGTTACATTCCAAATTCACCCGTTGTGCGTTATGTCCCAATCTCACTCGATGTGCATGATGTCCCAATTTCACTCGATGTACGTTGTGTCCCAATCTCACTCGAAGTACGTTATGTATCAACCTCCACAACAGGTGGCCGATGCCATTCAATCCACGGCATGCATACAAATCTGTTTTTTTCCTGTTTTTGTTTCGCTTTGAAACAGATCGGAGAAACATGTACATGTTCAATTTGCAATACGACTGAATAAAATAAGACACAACAAAAATAACGCATTGTCACCGTACTTGCTGAAACAGTTTCTCAAACATTCAAAGTTGCTCGCTTGACATTTGATTATCATACCATTCACTCATGCAGACACATGTATTTTACAAATGATAACATGTGATTGTTGTTTTGCAGACGACCAGAAGTTTCGACATTGGCGTGCACCGCGGTGGGCAAGGAACTATGCTTCGATGTTTCACTACGATGCTAACACGGGGCGTGTAACCGTGAGGGAGGCCGGACTATATTTCGTCTACAGTCAGGTAACTCGATGTTGCGTGTAATTATTCCAAAGCCTGTGCATATGCCCTCATCGTAACTCGGATTGGATAAGTTTTACCATAATGAAACGTTTTACAGACTGTGTTATCGTTAATATCGTTGAAAGACATCGTTCCTGCAGCTCACACATATCAATTCAGTAATTCCTATTTTGTAAAGACAATACTTGAATGGAACCAACTCAGTGAGCCTCAAGTTCGGGCTGGAACAATAGGTGAATTCAGCCGCCTTCCCTGCGGCGTGCATAGCTAATAGACTTCATGCACACTCACCCTTGCGCAGACAATAGATAGCCAAAATTGGCTCCTCACGCCCTATCAACATTCGGATATAATTCGAGTTATAATAATTCTCAACTAAGCCTATTATTATTTGCTTTGTTTGTCCTTCTGTCCGTCACTGCGTGCGTCCAGTCCCCTGCGCGCGTGCCCACCACATTGGGTGCCCGTTTGTTCCCTCACGGTCCGCCCCCGCACAGTTTCCCACACAAAAATACTTGCTACGGCAACATTGAATATTTGTCTGAAACTAAGAACCACACTTCAATAAAAATGCATTTCTATCGAATATGAAAGGTGCTTCCAAAACTCTACCGTCCCCTTTGCCTTTGCCTTCGCCTTCATCCCTTGACCAGGACGGTCGTAGGGGTGTCTTCTCCACAGTCTCCGCCAGAATAAAACTGGTCTGTCTTCTGCTGTGCCGATTAGTGTCAGTAGGATTAGCTATGTACATCCCTTTATGTTGTCTTGATATTATCTTGATGTTGTATTTATGTTGTCTTGGTAATATCTTGATGTTGTCTTTATGTTGTCTTTATGTTATCCAACCAGTTTGTCCTCTGGCGGCCTCAAGACATGTTTTCATTCACCCATCACAACCATAATCACGAAACAAGACAAACCTCACATATACGTCCTATCGTCAGTTCCATTGCGAAGTATTTAAACAGTTTGTTAAGGTTCTCATATCTGGAATATAATTCCATCTTACATTCAAAATCAACCCAAACTAAAAATGTTCGTCTCATCCATAAAGGCATACGTCGTAAGGGGATACGGGGCTCTAGCTGAATATTAACATCATACACCACGTTTGTTTGTTTCTTGTGTACACATTTATTATTTCTTCTTCGATTCTATAATATGTATTCCACCGTTTGCCAGTGCTTTATATTGCCACGTATATGTATTACCTTATTACTACGCCACTTAATTACAGTGAATTGAATAAGTATTATTAATGTAATTGCTAGTAATATTACTACATCCATTAGGCCCGCTTGCCATGCTAACTGGCAAGCAGAATAATTAGTGGTCCCATAATTCAGTTCCTGCTGAAGTCTATCTATGGTAGACGAAACGTTGAGTAAATAAATTTCAATAATTGTGATTAGAGGAAGGTTGTTGCTATATTTGTATCGTGTTGCAGTACAGTTGTATGTATCTGTTTGTATTCAGGTGACAACCGACACGAACGCTCTAAGAACTGGCTACAGCGTTTTCATCGACGACGTCGCTCGATTCACCTGTATTGAACAAGCCCCAGCGTAAGTCAGAAATGACTGATTGCCTTGTTCAACAACTCAGCCGCAGTTCTCCGCCATAGATATGTGATACAGTGCTTGAAACTATTTGATACAGTGACTAGTCGGTGGATAATTAATTAAACAAACAACTCACACCGAATTGATTTTTTTTAAATGTGTACAACATTAATACAAAATTTATATAAAATTAATAAAAATTAATAAAATAAATATTTATGAAACATTAAAAAAATAGAAAATTAATACAAACATTAATTAATTAAAACATCATTAAACATTAAGCTGGAATGACAGACACCGACTTAAGTCGACATACTACTTAAACAGGATGCAAAGGAAGCAACCACAACTGTCTAGTTGTTCGCTGACGATAGGTGACACATAATCGTTATAATGACTGAGATATACGTCGCAGCAGCTCTGCGTCTCTTTAGGATGGTTCCGAAGAATAAATTAACCAGAATAAATGTTTAAGTACTTCTAACTGGGTCAATATTCGCCAGAAGGCAGAACGTGTATGTCCCCTGGCTGAACAGGTGGAGTTTGTATTCCCACGACAACCGACACGACGTAAACTATACCCAAAACTGGTTTCTTAAGTCGTACCACAACTGGTTTCTTAAGTCGTACCAATACGATATGTCGTCATTTTCACCATCATCTAGTCGATCGGGTCACATGATAGTCGTTAACGATATTTCTCCATTGGTGTCTGCCCTGTACTTTAGAGTTCAGGAACTATCATCCTGAAATCAGAATCGAGTAGTTTGGATAAGTTAAGACTCCATCCTCAACTGATTTAGCTGATCACGAATCCGGTTCGTCGAGTCCATATCTGTAGTGTATGAATAGTTTAAGTAACAACCGCCGCCGATTCAATACTGTTCATGGGCGTAACTTCCATCTTCTTGCCGATCACATTATGACATTTCACCATTGCATTGTATTGTCTTACTGTATTTCATTGTATTGTCTTACATTGTATTGTCTTACTGTATTTCATTGTATTGTCTTACATTGTATTGTCTTACTGTATGCCTTCATTCGTCAGAAAAAGATATACTATAATTGTATGATTTCAGGACCGACTCCACGCACCCTCTTGTGAGAACCTGCTCCACGTCTGGGGTCGTCGTTCTGCGTCGGGGTCAGTACATCTCCATCGGTGTCAGGTACATGGGAGTACGAGCCATTATGAAGCCACATCTCAGCTATTGGGGGATGGTCCAGCTGGCGAATTACTCCAAATAACATGGACCCACCCACGGGCGACATGCGACCAGGACTGTCAATTGGAACCTGATGCGGCAATGTTATCTCATTTGGTGCAATATAATCAATGTTATCAACCAATGTTATCAATGTTATCTAATTTGGTGTAATATAACAATAGGAATGTGGTTCACACATATATAGTTGGATATAATAGTTGAGAGAAAAAGAACATGACATTGAAATTGACATTATTCATTTTAGTTGCTTCTGTTTGTATTTTTCTTTTTCTAAACTTGTTTATTTTTCCCACTATTATCTGCACTATTAAACTAAAAAATGTACTGATCAACGTTTATTAATTGTTACATCACTCACTGCTATAAGCGACTGGTACGTTGTATTATTTAATATTAAATTAAGTTATATTTTGATGTCATTAATAGACCTAGGCTACCTTTACTCTGAAATATTCAGCATTCTTTTTATATTACTCACAATTAATAGCGACGTCTATGTTACATTTGTGTACTCGTACTATGCTACTGTATCAAATATCACCACTGCCTATATTTATTGTAAAAACAAGTGTGCACTACCATACGATGCATTTTTAAATAACTTAATACTAAATATCTCAAGCAAACATATATTTTATTCGATGAAGGCAGCTAATAAATAAAGTAAGTTGAGGTAGCGCTGGAGATCACCATGTATCATAGCTATCTACCAACATAATGTATCATAGCTATCTAGCAAAAAAATATGGAATGTACAATACATTATTGTTTTTACACAGTCATGCGAGTTGTTGATTTCCTTATCTAGGTTAATACACTTTGTACTAACGACGTTGTTACACGTGTGTTTTATTGTGTACTAGCCTGCGTTGCCCCAAAAATCATGTAGAACTGCGGTTTAACGAAGCGTTCCTATGTGGACATTTGATGTAGATTGCGTAACTCGCAACAATCGTAGAAAACACGCATAATGTTGCTAACAAATGTTCTAGGTTCTGTAATGTGTACGTCATAGGTTCACATAGTTTCCTTCGGAATGTCCCCATCCCAACGTAATCGAGGAATGTTGAATTTGTATTTAGTATACGAACCATCGCTATGGGTCACCGGACACACCTACACAGTTTCAGACCCGAAACTGGTGGAGATGAGGGAACAAACACATAGTCACACACTACTTTATATAATACTAGCCGAATAACCCGGAGTTGCACCGGACAAAAAGCA
>OY759268.1:14960242-15035242 GCA_963662155.1 Lamellibrachia columna
TCTCATCTTCATATCCCTCTCCATCTAATCGTCTCAATCTATCTACCCCTTCTCTTTCTCCAATTCCACTTCTGATTCACCCTCTCCCCTCTCAATTTCCCACTCCCCTTCCCATTCTCCCTTTCCCTTTTTGTCCCCCCTCTCCACTTCTCATTCTTTCTCTCCCCTTTTCATTCCCTCTCTCCCACATTTAATTTTCCATCTCCCATTCTCATTGTCCATCTGCCGTTCTCATTCTCCCTCTCCCCTTCTCATCTCTCTCCCTCTCCAGTTTTCGTTCTGCCTCCAACCTTCTCATTATCCCTCTCCCCTTTTCATTCTCCCTCTCCCACATCTCATTCTACCTCTCCCCTACTCGTTCTCCCTCTCCCTTTTCATTATTACTCTCCCCTTCTCATTATCCCTCTCCCCTTCTCATTCTCTCTCACTCTCTATCCCTCTCTCTATCTGAAGCACATATCAAACCACCGCAGTCTGTTGTAATTGTTTTCAACCTATCCGCGCTGGCCTCTTTTAGCTCACAGGCAACTCACCGCTAAAACCCAACGAGACGGAGATCGCAGTTCCCACGCCTCTGCAACATGTACTGGTATTAACAATAAAAGGGTCCCATGTTGTTGAACTTTCCTTATTGTTATCTAACACGAAATCCATAAACTACTTTCTTGGATGTTCGCCAAATCACGAACTTCCTTGTATTTATATTTCCTCAAAGCACTTGTTTCGTGTCAGGCGAAGTTATTGTTAGTCCAGGGAAGTGCTGGAGAATCCAAGGAAAAATATTACGTAGTGTAAAATCCCCATGTTCAGCCAGAGCCAATATAACAGGCGAGTGGGTGGAAACCATAACTTTATAAGCTTCAGCTTTAGCTTCAGCCCAACAGTCGCAGCTAAAATGACGGCGCAGGGGAGTGACAGTCGGTGTCGTTTATGCGGGGACAAGAAGCGATGTTGGCGTGACCCGGGACGCCTGCTTGTTTGTCTCAATCTTTGTCTTGTCGTCGCTGGGCTTGTCTACGTGGGCGTGTTACACCGAGACGTATCCAGACTTCGGACGGAGCTCGGACGGTACAGCGGGGCCGTGGTGACTCCGGCGAGGCAGATGGGCATTGGTCATAGAAACGTCCGTGTCGTGGAAACGGACGAGGCGGAGGAAGACGAAGAGATCAACGGGGATGGACGAGTAACAGAGGTTAGTGACACAATCGCGGTTTACCACCGGACATGCGTCGCACTGCGTGTATTGTATAACGTGTATTATATTACGTCGCACTGTGTGTATTAAATAACGTTTATTATATTACGAAGCGCGTTATTCTGACTGATAAATACCTCTTTTACGAGCAACTATTTGTTAGGCGCGCGCGTTTCTCTATGTACAATCGTTCTGTAGGTCAGAGTGTAAATTGATAAGTAGCGCATGAATATGTACACGTAGTTATTACTGAGTACTTATTCACGAATGCCGTGGCCTTAGCAGTATTTTGAGAAGACGCATGCTATACGGATATTTGGTTCTTTGTTGTCCAATTATGTTTTGTGTAATTACCACAGTCGATTTAATACAAATTAATATTTGTTTTGCTTCAACAAGCATTAAATAATTTAATAGTTTGTCTGACAATTTCACAAGAAAACTATATATAAAAGTTGCACATATGAGCTAGCATGTTACAGTAGATACTAATGAGGTTCGGTTTTTCACAAAATTAATTTGAAATGAGACTAGCAAAATATCAAATTGATTAACACCTTTAAGATTTGAATACTTTTATTAAGCATGAAGTCTACGTTTGGCGAAAATTCGAAATTTAGGATAAAGTCCAGGGATTTCGTGAAGCGTTAGACGACTAGACGACTGCGCGTAAATTACCAGGAAGTAAATTACTGGGGAAATTACCAGATGTAAGACAGCTAACTTTATTCCCCTGACTCAAAGGGTGAATGTGGATATATGTTTTGCTTGCTGCATTGTCCCTCGTGGAAGTAGTCGCCAGCGTAGGTTAACATCTCTTGTGGATTTAGTTTGTTATTAAAACTCTTTGTTCCATTTGGCATAGCTTGTGTTCTCCGCACGTAAAATAGGGTAATTCGAATCGACTCTCTGTTTCAACAGTCGCCAGGAGAGACGGTGTCTCGAGAGCTACTTACTGATCGGAAGAAATCGACAGAGAACATACGTGGTACGTACAACTTACTAATTAAAAACATTTTCATAAAATATTCTATTTGGTTCTTGCGGACGAAGCCGTGTGATATTCTACTATGCTCAGTTTTTATTATACAAAATGCTGTACAAATCGTAGGTCTATTTCTATTGAATCTATATAGTTCTATATCATTTTTTATGACATGTTGTAAAGTTGCTAAGGTGTTACACGTGTAAATACATCTATCCCGATTGTTTCTTATGGCAACATATTACTGGTTGCTGGATTGCATTAAATAATGTGTCATTACATGTAAGGAAAGCCCGGGTGTCAATTATTGTTTCACTCATTATCGAATAGATTTACTGGTCGCCAACATTTCATTAAAGTTGCGTTAGCAATAACGCTAGTATGTTAAATAATATGACACAGGTCGAATGTAGGGAGGTTTGTGTCCGTACGTGGTCTTATGTTATCCTATTTATATTGTTTGTTCAGCAGAACAGATAAACAATAACACTGGGATATTCTGTCCAGGTATATTATATATTTAGTCGATATTGCATGTCGATCTTGCCAAAAAAACTTTTTGTCACAAAACTCCCTCATGTCATTTATAAAGTAATTGCTTCATCAGATGCAGTGTAACAGGCATTGACATACATACGTGTCTAGGGATTGGAATTCCGGGGTTACTTACCTGACCCTGACTTTGATAACATTACCTTGCACATATGCTATCAAACAACACGTCGTAAACAACAATGGATTTGCCCCGTCTGCCACTCCGCAACTGTACATTTTTTTAATTAATAATCAAGTTGTGTCAGTTGTGATATATTGAGTGGCGCCATTGGGAATTGCCACGTAAGATTGTGTGACGATACGCTTAAAGTAGCGCCATCTAGCGAATATTCGAGTAGTTAAATTTTTTTTTGTTCCTGCATACATTTTCTACGTAAACATAAACCGTACATAAGTAGATAATCAAATTAAATTATATACGTTTTATGTTAGATAAATAACACAATTTGCTATGCGTACACGTATATGCTATGAAATAGTTTGTCGTTGTGTCTGTGTGTCTGTGTGTCTGTGTGTCTGTCTGTATGTATGTGTGTCTGTCTGTCTGTCTGTCTGTTCCATCGTATCTCCGTCAGTTTCGAATGTATGGAGCTGACTTTTTTAGGCGTGCCCGGGGGTCCACGGGGGGTTGTCCTTGCATTAAACAATTCCCGCGGGGAAGGGATGTTACGAAGGAACCTACGTTTGACGTCGAGTACGTAACTCAGTACAGTTCGTAGCTATGAACACTTTTTTAGCAAACCATTTGTGCTTTCTTCTATTGTTCCGAGTTACGTAATACACGTCAAACGTCCACACACGCTCCTTCGTACGATAAAAACGCTTCTTGAAATTGGCAACCTGCTTTTTTTTTGGGGGGGGCATAGAATTGGCATTGCCATTGGCACTGCCCTACAAAAACGTGACCTTGTATTACAAGGGGTCATAGGCTGTCTTTTCTCCCGTGCAATGCCTGTCAACTCGGCTAGTTATATGTAAATTGTCTTGGTGTTATTGGTTTGGGCAAACAAGGCACACTATACGACGTGAAACTAGTGGAGGAATTGAAGATTCTACGCTGGCTAGTGAGAATGCGTGCCACTTTTGAACAATGTACAAGATAACCCAATATCATACAAATACAGACATACGTAATTTATTATTTGCAGGCATCAAGGCTGTGCACTTGGAAGGAAACCTCCGTCGGTCAGCTCGTCCTAGCTACGGTATTTACCAGTCTCACTTGTTGTTCGCTATGTCCCAATCTCACTCCATATACTAATATCCCAATGTCACTCGATGGACGTTATGTCGCAACCTCACTTGATTTACGGTATGTCCTAATCTCACTTGATGTACTTTATGTTCCAATCTCACTCGATGTACGTTATGTATCAATCTTCACAGTAGGTGTCGACTCCAATCAATCCATTCCGTGTATACACATCTCTCTCGATCTTCACTGTGTACAATTCTCGCTTGATTGACAATAATCATGTGCTAATCTTATTTCGTCTACGACATCTACCAATCTCTCAATTGAAGATGTCATGTATGTCTAAATTATTTTCCGATCTCACTCAATGCAAGGCAGTTACTTATCTTATCTCATATATGGCTTGTCCCAACCTCACTTATAATCAATACAATAAAATGTCGTGGATTGAACCAATCCCACTTGATTTGTGGCATATAGAAATTTTATTTTATATATTTTTCTCAATGCAAGGCATGTAGCAGTCTCACTTGATTCACGTTTTCTAGCAATAATACTTTCTCTACGCATATCCAAATGTCATTCAGTCCAGAATAATGAACATACTCACTAGACCCTCGGTGGCTAATGGTAATGATTTGGACACCGGATACTCAATCGAGAGAATCGGGGATCGAATACCCTTACTACCCTTTCGAAGCTTAGGAAATTTAGTTCACCCCACATTGCCGTAGTTCACATAAATTTATAAATTAGTACCTGACAATAAACAGTGATTGGATTCCAGTGAAGGAATAATTAGAACGATCAGCTTTCGCGCAGCGACTGCAGCGTGGCTGGATTCTTCAATATAAGTTTAAATGTGAACAGGCCTGCTGGTAGCAAACTGTAACTTTGCTTTTTCCAAAAACGGTTTCGCCGACATGTATAGTTGTGCGCTTGGCGATTGCATTTTATTAAGCAACTGATCCTTCTGTTTATATAATTAATGCAATGTCTACTGATGCACATTTTACATCCACATAAAAAGGGGTACATTCATTCGATCCTGCCGCCCGAATACCCCCTCTGATGATACAATGTAACGTTTGTTACAAAACCAAACCAAAACTTAACATACAATTAAGTTTATAAATGTGCTGTTAAAAATATATAAATCCATTCACCCACGGAACAAATATGTTTTACAATTGATAACACGTGATTGTAATTGAGTACATTTCTTATTTTGTAGACGACATGAAGTTTCGACATTGGCGTGCACCGCGGTGGGCAAGGAACTATGCCTCAATGTTCCATTACGATGCTAACTCGGGGCGTGTAACCGTGAGGGAAGCCGGACTATATTTCGTCTACAGCCAGGTAACTCGATGCTGCGTGGAATTATTTATAATCTTGTACAACAGAACCCATGCCCTCACAATTATATATGTTTTACTATTATGCCTATTATGCCTATTGTTGTTCGTCCTTCGGCCCGTTCATGGGTGCGTCCCCTCCCCTGCGCTCGAGTCCACCACCTGGGTGCTCGTATACTCCCGTACGGTCCCCCCAACCGTTCGACCGTACGCACTATGTTTCCACAGCAAGGCTTCTCATATATCGTTCGGGGGCCATTTCAAGTTTGCGCCAGCTTAAAACTGGTATGTCTTCTGCTGTGCGGATCATTGTCAATAGGATTAGATTTATGCATTTTTTATTTTGTCTTTGTGTTGTATTTATGTTGTCCAGCCAGTTTGTCCTCTGACGAAGTCGTGCCATGTTTTCATTCACACATGACAATCACAATTACGAAACAGGACAAACCTCACATATACGCTCTAGCTGAATATTAAGATCCTCCACCACGTTTGTTTGTTTGTTTGTTTGTTTGTTTGTTTATTTGTTTGTTTGTTTGATTCTTGTGTACACATTTATTGTTTCTTCTACGAATTTATAATATATATTCTACCGTTTGCCGGTGCTTTATACCACCACTTGCATGTATTACGTGACAGCTATGCTACCTAAATGAATTGAATTGAAATATGTATTATTAATGTAATTGCTATTAATATTACTACATCCATTATTACACTAATAATAGCCTTGGCTCCGCTACCAACCTGGAATTGTATACAACTGTACCATCTACTCTACCTTTTGTTTATTGATTTATGATTTACATAATTATAAATAAAATATATCTATATATCTTCTCTTGACCGGCTGTGTACCTTGTAGGATTGTTTTGAGATCGTGCTGTGTGGAGTGATGTGGTTAAAACAGGAGAGTTTGCGTAGTTTTGCCGCTGACTCTTGTTTTACACGTTTCCCCACAACTGTAGTTGTGTCAGTGATGTATCTGTTGTGTCTGGTGAAGTTTACCGAAAGTAGCCGAAACGTTGAGAAATAAATCTCAATAGTTGCGATTAGAGGAAAGTCGTTGGATTATTTGTATCGGGTTGCAGTACAGTTGGACGTATTTGTTTGTATTCAGGTGACAACCGACACGAACGCTCTAAGAGCTGGCTACAGTGTTTTCATCGACGACGTCGCTCGATTCACCTGTATTAAACAAGCCCCAGCGTAAGTCAGAAATGATTGCCTTGTTCAACAACTCAGTTGAACTAGTTCTATGCCGTAGATATGTGATACAGTTCTTGGAAATATGAGTTAAGTGAAAAATTCTTTTAAAACTCATCAAACAAAACATTCATACAAAATTAATACCAAATTAGTAAAAAGAAATGTGTACAAAATTAATAAAATTTGATGCAAAATTTATACAAAATGAATAAAAAAAATTATAAAACATTACCACAAAATTGTTACAAACATTATTTAATTAAAACATTATTAACCATTAAACTGGAATGTTACTAGCTAAAATCGACATAGTATTTAAATAGGATGCAGATAAAACATATACTTTCATGACAACTGTCTAGTTTTTTCGCTGATGACAGGTGATACATCATGGTTATTGTGAGTGAAATAATTAATTTAGATCTGGTGAGGATCAAAAGAGTGTATCCCAAAACGGAAAACATTTAATGGGATCAATATTAATAGTGGGCGTGATTTCCATCCTCTCGCCGATCACATGACAAATTTATGAAATGTCACAAAGGGCGAAATGCGTGAGTTTTTATTAAATTGTATTGTCTTACTGTATGTCTTCATTCGTCAGAAAACGATATGCTCTAATTGTATGATTTCAGCACCGACTCCACGCAGCCTCTTGTGCGAACCTGCTCCACGTCCGGGGTCGTTGTTCTGCGTCGGGGTCAGTACATCTCCATCGGTGTCAGGTACATGGGAGTACGAGCCATTATGAAGCCACATCTCAGCTATTGGGGGATGGTCCAGCTGGCGAATTACTCCAAATAACAAGGACCCACCCACGGGTGACATGTGACCAGAGACTGTCAACTGGAACGTGATGCGGCAATGTTATCTCATTTGGTTTAACATAACAATAGCAATGTGGATCGGTTCACATATATATGGTTGGATGTAATAGTTAAGAGAAACAAGAACATGACATTGAATATGACATAATTTATTTTAGTTGCTTATGTTCTATTATACTATTTTTAAACTTATTTATTGTTCTAACTATTATCTACACTTCTAAATTATAAAATGCACTGATCAACGTTTGTTAATGGTTACATCATTCACTGTTATAAACGACTGTTACGTTGTATTATTTAATATTAAATTATGTTTTATTTTGATATGTTATTAATATATTTATGCTACCTCTACGCTGAAATATTCAGCATTCTTTTGTTATATTACTCACAATTAATATCGACGTCTATGTTACATTTGTGTACTCTACCGTTGGTACTAAGTTATTGTATGACTCAAATGTCACCACTGCCTATATTTATTGTAAACACAAGTGCGCACTACCGTACGATACCTTTAGAAATATTTTAATTGTAAATATCTCAATCCAACATATATTTTATTCGATGAAGGCAGCTAATAAATAAAGAAAGTTGAGGTAGCATTGGATATCACCATGTATCATAGTTATCTATAAAAAAAAATTATGTAATGTACAATACATTTTATTTTTACACATGCATGCGAATTGTTGATTTCCTTAACTAGGTTAATACAATTTGTATTAACGACGTTGTTACACGTGTGTTTTATTGTGTACTGGTCGAGTTACCCTGCGTTGCAAGGGGAAAATGCAACCCTGCAAGATTGTATGCCTCCTTTCAATATCCAGTCAAATGTTGGAAGGACAGTGCCACGGCAATGATTTTATGCCCAAAAAACATGTAGATCTGCCGGTTTAACGAAGCGTTCGTATGTGGACATTTGATGTAGATCACGTAACTCGCAACAATCGTAGGAAACACGCTAAGTGTTTGTAACAATTGTACAAACTATTGTTCTGAATTACCTAATATACGTCAAACGTCCACATCGATTATTTCGTAATATCTCCAGCCCCGGGAATTTATTTATTTTTTATCTACGAACCATCCCATGGGCCCACGGGCACGACAACAAATTACATACATACATACATACATACATACATACATACATACATACGTACGTACATACCTACATACATACGTACATACATATATACATAAATACATAAATACATTCGTACGTACGTACGTACGTACATACATACATACATACATACATGCACACATATATGCACACACACATACATACTTACATACATACATACATACATACATACATACATACATACATACATACATACATACATACATACATAAATACATACATACATACATACATACATACATACATACATACATACATACATACATACTTACATACATACATACATACATACATACATACATACATACATACATACATACATACATACATAAATACATACGTGTGGTGTGTATTGACCCCGTGGCAGGAGGACATGCGTTACGCCTAGATTGGATAATGTTTTGAAAAAACATTCAAATTGGATTTTTTTCACCAGACAGACTTTACATTGTCAATTTATACACACTCACAATTCCACACATAAATGAAACGTATCAATTTCAGAAAATGCTTATTTTAGTGGCAGCTTAGCCTGTCTCAGCCCTTCTGTACTGATTCAGTGGCCTACAGAATGGGACTGGCGTGCGCTATCCGATCTCCACTTAACACCCCAAGGCAGTTTGTGGGGAGGGGTGATCTTGCGGACAGCGAAGGGGCTTTCACTTCTTATTCCAAGCAGAATTTCAATTCAGCGTACTATGTTAAGCCTTCTTACTCCAACCAGAATCGTATATTAATACTAAATAGTTCCTATTTTGGCAGTTATTTCATAGAGTTGAGATTTAGGCTTTTCTAAATCGCAAGACCGTTGTTTGATAATGTCTCTTATTTCACTGTCTACCTGATTAAAGGATATATAATTTGCAAGGTACACAACACGTATATTTTTAGCACTAACATATCACGATATGATCAATTCCGAACTTCATTGGTGGATTTAAACCAATCAACAATGAGATTTGTAGTGCAATTATCTCAGTCTATTTTTAGAACCATATATCTTAGTGTGTGGAATTAGCTAATCATTGTTTCGTTAAGTAGCACTGAAATATGATATGTAGTAGTGACAAGTGGGAAATACGATAACATTGTCATTTATTTATTTACGATGTCGTCACGGCTTTATAACTTTGTTCAACATTTAGAAAGACAATTTGTTTAAAACTCCTAATTTAAGGGCAATTAGCACAATTGGTCTAAACGTGTGTGTTTACGGTGCTTTGACGAGTGCGGTTTGTGCACGGAGACTGATCAAAACATCAACGTACCAATTACCGTGTCGATACGATCTCAGAACCGCTTAGTGCTCCCTCAACCATGACCGGGCTGATATGTTGACGTTAGCTCGAGTGTCAATGTGCACAGCGAAGCGGAATGTCTCTGTTGACATGTTGGCGCCGGTAGGAGTCTACCATTTTACGCGCACGTGGTGGAATTTCCCAAGGAAATCTGCTGCAAAAATCCCCTACAACAACAACAATCCGAGCCTTAAGCAATTATGATAGTACTGGTGGTCCACGGATGGCAAAGAATACAACATTGCATTCCCTAAAACAGAGGTTATCAAACAGGAGGCCGTCTTATAGACTCAGGGGTTCGTGGCTTCTACGCATAGGTTATTTTGGAATGCCACAAGTGCATACTTGTGATGCTTTCATTTCGTGGAAACCATTGTATAATATACCTAAGAACACAACGCCTTTTCATTGTGAAAGACTCGAAATGGAATACACGACAAAGGTCTAGCATGACTGATAGATTAATTTCCGAAGGGCTGCAATATTTCTAGAAGCTTCTAGACGTTTTCCCTGTCTCTGTCTCTGTCTCGGTCTATGTCTCTCTCTCTCTCTCTCTCTCTCTCTCTCTATCTCTCCTCTCTCTTTCTCTCTCTCTCTCTCTCTCCCTCTCTCTCTCTCTCTCTCTCTCTCTCTCTCTCTCTCTCTCTCTCTCTCTCCCTCTCTCTCTATCTCTCTCTCTCTATCTCGGTCTCCTTTCTCTCTCTCTTTCTCGCTCTCTCTCTCTTCCTCTCTCTCTCTCTCTCTCTCTCTCTCTCCTCGCTCTCGCTCTCTTTCCTCTCTCTCTCTCTCTCTCTCTCTCTCTCTCTCTCTCTCTCATGCTCGCTTTCTTTGGCTGTCTGTTTATCTGTCTGTATGTATGTGTGAATTTATGTATGCATGTTTGTATATATGTCTTGACAGAAATACAGACAGATTTAGAGAAGGGACAGAGAGAGAAAAAGAGAGAGATAGAGAGACAGAGAGAGAGAGATATATATATATATATATAGAGAGAGAGAGAGAGACAGAGAGAGAGGAGAGATAGACAGAGAGAGAGAGAGAGAGAGAGAGAGAGAGAGAGAGAGAGAGAGAGAGAGAGAGAGACATAGAGAGAGAGAGACAGAGAGAGAGAGAGAGAGAGAGGGAGAGAGAGAGACAGGGAGAGAGAGAGAGAGAGAGATAAATAGAGAGAATCAATGAGAGAGAAAGTGAGATAAATATATAATAAATGATATTTCTATCTCTCTCTCTCTCTCCCTCATCTCCACCCCCCTCTCATCTCGCTCTCTTTCTCCCATCTCTCTCAGCTCTATCTCACCTGGCTCCCTCTCACTCTCATCTCAACCAACACGAGCATATCTCACATATCTCTCTCATCTTTCTCATCCCCCTCTTCATATCCCTCTAGCTCTTCCTTTACCTCTCCTTATCTCCGTCTCTATCTATCTATCCCTTTCTCATTCTCCATTTCCGCTTTGATTCTACCTCTCCCCTTTTCAATCTCCCTCTCTTCTTCCAGTTATCGCTCTCCCTTTTCATTATCCCTCTAACTTTTCATTATCGCTCTCCCATTCTCATTGTCACTCTGCTCTTCTCGTTCTCACTGTCCCCCTTTTCGTCCTCCCTCTACATTTCTCATTCTCCCTCTCCCTTTTCATTTTCTCTTTCCCTTTCTCTCTCTCTCTCTCTCTCTCACTCTCCCATGAACACATGTTGTTAAACTTTCCTTGTCGTTATCTAAGCCGAAAACGATAAATCACTTTCTTGGATGTTCGCCAAATCATGAACTTCCTTGTATTTATATTTCCTCAAAGTACTTGTTTCGTGTCAGGCGCAGTTATTGTTAGCCCAGGGAAGTGCTGGCGAATCCAAGGAAAGAGATTACGTAAGGTAAATCCCCATGTCCAGCCAGAGCCAATATAGCCATCGAGTGGGTGGAAACCATAACTTTATAAGCTTCAGCTTTAGCTTCAGCCCAACAGTCGCAGCTAAAATGACGGCGCAGGGGAGTGACAGTCGGTGTCGTTTATACGGGGACAAGAAGCGATGTTGGCGTGACCCTGGTCGCCTGCTTGTTTGTCTCAATCTTTGTCTTGTCGTCGCAGGGCTTGTCTACGTGGGCTTGTTACACCGAGACGTATCCAGACTTCGGACGGAGCTCGGACGGTACAGCGGGGCCGTGGTGACTCCGGCGAGTCAGACGGGCAATGGTCGTGGAAACGTCCGTGTCGTGGAAACGGTCGAGGCGGAGGAAGACGAAGAGATCAACGGGGATGGACGAGTAACAGAGGTTAGTGACACAATCGCGGTTTACCACCGAACATGCGTCGCACTGCGTGTATTGTATAACGTGTATTATATTACGTCGCACTGCGTGTATTATATAACAAAGCGTGTATTATATTACGTCGCACTGCGTGTATTGTATAACGTTTATTATATTACGTCGCACTGCGTGTATTGTATAACGTGTATTATATTACGTCGCACTGCGTGTATTGTATAACGTGTATTATATTACGTCGCACTGCGTGTATTGTATAACGTGTATTATATTACGTCGCACTGCGTGTATTGTATAACGTTTATTATATTACGTCGCACTGCGTGTATTGTATAACGTGTATTATATTACGTCGCACTGCGTGTATTGTATAACGTTTATTATATTACGAAGCGCGTTATTCTGACTGATAAAGACCTCTTTTACGAGCAACTATTTGTTAGGCGCGCGCATTTCTCTTTGTACGATCGTTCTGTAGGTCAGAGTGCAAATTGATAAGTAGCGCATGAATATGTACACGTAGTTATTACTGAGTACTTATTCATGAATGCCGTGGCCTTAGCAGTATTTTGAGAAGACGCTTGTTATACGGATATTTGGTTCTTTGGTGTCCAATTATGTTTTGTGTAATTACCAAAGTCGATTTAATAAAAATTAATATTTGTTTTTTGCTTCAACAAGCATTAAATAATGTAATAGTTTGTCTGACAGTTTCACAAGAAAACTACATATAAAAGTTGCACATATGAGCTAGCATGTTGCAGTGGATACTAGTGAGGTTCGGTTTTTCACAAAATTAATTTGAAATGACACTAGCAAAATATCAAATTGATTAACACCTTTAAGATTAGAATACTTTTGTTAAGCATGAAGTCTTCGTTTGGCGACAATTCGAAAGTTATGATAAAGTCCGAGGCTTTCGTGTAGCGCTAGACGACTAGACGACTGCGGGTAAATTACCAGGAAGTAAATTACTGGGGAAATTACCAGATGTAAGACAACTAACTTTATTCCCCTGACTCAAAGGGTGAATGTGGATATATGTTTTGCTTGCTGCATTGTCCCTCGTGGAAGTAGTCGCCAGCGTAGGTTGACATCTCTTGTGGATTTAGTTTGTTATTAAAACTCTTTGTTCCATTTGGCATAGCTTGTGTTCTCCGCACGTAAAATAGGGTAATTCGAATCGACTCTCTGTTTCAACAGTCGCCAGGAGAGACGGTGTCTCGAGAGCTACTTACTGATCGGAAGAAATCGACAGAGAACATACGTGGTACGTACAACTTAGCAATTTAAAAATTTTTCATAAAATATTCTATTTGGTTCCTGCGGACGCAGCTGTGTGATATTCTACTATACTCAGTTTTTATTATACAAAATGCTGTACAAATCGTAGGTCTATTTCTATTGAATCTATATAGTTCTATATCATTTTTTATGACATGTTGTAAAGTTGCTAAGGTGTTATACGCGTAAATACATCTATCCCGATTGTTTCTTATGGCAACATATTACTGGTTGCTGGATTGCATTAAATAATGTGTCATTACTTGTAAGGAAAGCCCGGGTGTCAATTATTGTTTCACTCATTATCGAATAGATTTACTGGTCGCCAACATTTCATTAAAGTTGCTTTAGCGATAACGCTAGTATGTTAAATAATATGACACAGGTCGAATGTAGGGAGGTTTGTGTCCGTACGTGGTCTTATGTTATCCTATTTATATTGTTTGTTCAGCAGAACAGATAAACAATAGCACTGGGATATTATGTCCATGTATATTATATATGTAGTCGATATTGCCAGTCGATCTTGCCAAAAAACCTTTTGTCACAAAACTCTCTCATGTCATTTATAAAGTAATTGCTTTATCGGATGCAGTGTAATAGGCATTGACGTACATACGTTTCTAGGGATTGGAATTCCAGGGGGTTACTTGCCTGACCCTGACTTTGATAACATTACCTTGCACATATGCTATCACACAACACGTCGTAAACAACAATGGATTTGCCCCGTCTGCCACTCCGCAACTGTACATTTTTAATTAATAATCAAGTTGTGTCAGTTGTGATATAATGAGTGGCGCCATTGGGAATTGCCACGTAAGATTGTGTGACGATACGCTTAAAGTAGCGCCATCTAGCGAATATTCGAGTAGTTAAACATTTTTTTGTTCCTGCTTACATTTTCTAAGTAAACATAAACCGTACATAAGTAGATAATCAAATTAAATTATATACGTTTTATGTTAGATAAATAACACAATTTGCTATGCGTACACGTCTATGCTATGAAATAGTTTGTCGTTGTGTCTGTCTGTCTGTCTGTCTGTCTGTCTGTCAGTCTGTCTGTATGTCTGTCTGTCTGTCTGTCTGTCTGTCTGTCTGTCTGTCTGTCTGTTCCATCGTATCTCCGTCAGTTTCGTATGTATGGAACTGACTTTTGTAGGCGTGCCCGGGGGTCCACGGGGGTGGTCCTTGCATTAAACAATTCCCGCGGGGAAGGGATGTTACGAAGGAACCTACGTTTGACGTAGAGTACGTAACTCGGTACAGTTCGTAGCTACGAACACTTTTTTAGCAACGCATTTGTGCTTTCTTCTATTGTACCGAGTTACCTAATACACGTCAAACGTCCACACACGTTCCTTCGTACGATAAAAACGCTTCGTGAAATTGGCAACCTGTTTTTTTTTTTGGGGGGGCATAGAATTGGCATTGCCATTGGCACTGCCCTACCAAAAGGTGACCTTGTATTGCAAGGAGTCATAGGCTGTCTTTTCTCCCGTGCAATGCCTGTCAACTCGGCTAGTTATATGTAAATTGTCTTGGTGCTATTTGTTTGAGCAAATAGGGCATACTATACGACGTGTAACTAGTGGAGGAATTGAAGATTCTACGCGAGGCTAGTGAGAATGCGTGCCACTTTTGAACAATGTACAAGAGAGCCTAATATCATACAAATACAGTCATACGTAATGTATTATTTGCAGGCA
This sequence comes from Lamellibrachia columna, assembly GCA_963662155.1. NCBI lineage: Eukaryota > Metazoa > Annelida > Polychaeta > Sabellida > Siboglinidae > Lamellibrachia > Lamellibrachia columna. Next base: position 14,975,280 of record OY759268.1, read on the forward strand.
TCAAGGCTGTGCACTTGGAAGGAAACCTCCCTCGGTCAGCTCGTCCTAGCTACGGTATGTCCCAGTCTCACTTGATGTTCGGTATGTCCCAATCTCACTCGATATACGTAATATCCCAATGTCACTCGATGGACGTTATGTCGCAACCTCAATTGATGTACGGTATGTCCTAATCTCACTTGATGTACTTTATGTTCCAATCTCACTCGGTGTACGTTATGTATCAATCTTCACAGTAGGTGCCGACTCCAATCAATCCATTCCATATATACACATCTCTCTCGATCTTCACTGTGTACAATTCTCGCTTGATTGACAATAATCATGTGCTAATCTTATTTCGTCTACGACATCTACCAATCTCTCAGTTGAAGATGTCATGTATGTATAAATTATTTTCCGATCTCACTCAATGCAAGGCAGTTACTTATCTTATCTCATATATGGCTTGTCCCAACCTCACTTATAATCAACACAATAACATTTCGTGGATTGAACCAATCCCACTTGATTTGTGGTATATAGAAATTTTATTTTATATATTTTTCTCAATTCAAGGCATGTAGCAGTCTCACTCGATTCACGTTTTCTAGCAATAATACTTTCTCTACGCATATCCAAATGTCACTCAATCCAGAATAATGAACATACTCACTAGATCCTCGGTGGCCAATGGTAATGATTTGGACGCCGGATACTCAATCGAGAGAACCGGGGATCGAATACCCTTACTACCCTTTCGAAGCTTAGGCAATTTATTTCACCCCACATTGCCGTAGTTCACATAAATTTATAAATTAGTACCTGACAATAAACAGTGATTGGATTCCAGTGAAGGAATAATTAGAACGATCAGCTTTCGCGCAGCGACTGCAGCGTGGCTGGATTCTTCAATATAAGTTTAAATGTGAACAGGCCTGCTGGTAGCAAATTGTAACGTGGTCTGAGTAACGATTGATAGAAGGGCGCGGTATAAATTGTACGTTTTGCGGTGCTTTGCTTTTTCCAAAACGGTTTCGCCCACATGTATAGTTGTGCGCTTGGCGATTGCATTTTATTAAGCAACTGATACTTCTGTTTATACAATTAATGCAATGTCTACTGATGCACATTTTATATCCACATAAAAAGGGGTACATTAATACGATCCTGCCGCCCGAATACCCCCTCTGACGATATAATGTAACGTTTGTTACAAAACCAAACCAAAACGTAACATACAATTGAGTTTATAAATGTGCTATTATAAAAAATATATAAAACCATTCAGGCACGGAGACAAATATGTTTTACAATTGATAACATGTGATTGTAATTGAGAACATTTCTTATTTTGTAGAAGACCTGAAGTTTCGACATTGGCGTGCACCGCGGTGGGCAAGGAACTATGCTTCAATGTTCCACTACGATGCTAATTCGGGGCGTGTAACCGTGATGGAAGCCGGACTATATTTCGTCTACAGCCAGGTAACTCGATGCGGCGTGGAATTATTTCTAATCTTGTACAACAGAACCCATGCCCTCACAATTATATATGTTTTACTATTATGCCTATTATGCCTATTGTTGCTCGTCCTTCGGCCCGTTCATGGGTGCGTTCCCTCCCCTGCGCTCGAGCCCACCACCTGGGTGCTCGTATACTCCCTTACGGTCCCCCCAACCGTTCGACCGTACGCACTATGTTTCCACAGCAAGGCTTCTCATATATCGTTCGGGGGCCATTTCAAGTTTGCGCCAGCTTAAAACTGGTATGTCTTCTGCTGTGCGGATCACTGTCAATAGGATTAGATTTATGCATTTTTTATTTTGTCTTTGTGTTGTATTTATGTTGTCCAGCCAGTTTGTCCTCTGACGAAGTCGTGCCATGTTTTCATTCACACATGACAATCACAATTAAGAAACAGGACAAACCTCACATATACGCTCTAGCTGAATATTAAGATCCACCACCACGTTTGTTTGTTTGTTTGTTTGTTTGTTTGTTTGTTTGTTTGTTTGATTCTTGTGTACACATTTATTGTTTCTTCTACGAATTTATAATATATATTCTACCGTTTGCCGGTGCTTTATACCACCACTTGCATGTATTACGTGACAGCTATGCTACCTAAATGAATTGAATTGAAATATGTATTATTAATGTAATTGCTATTAATATTACTACATCCATTATTACACTAATAATAGCCTTGGCTCTGCTACCAACCTGGAATTGTATACAACTGTACCATCTACTCTACCTTTTGTTGATTGATTTATGATTTACATAATTATAAATAAAATATATCTATATATCTTCTCTTGACCGGCTGTGTACCTTGTAGGATTGTTTTGAGATGGTGCTGTGTGGAGTGATGTGGTTAAAACAGGAGAGTTTGCGTAGTTTTGCCGCTGACTCTTGTTTTACACGTTTCCCCACATCTGTAGTTGTGTCAGTGATGTATCTGTTGTGTCTGGTGAAGTTTACCGAAAGTAGCCGAAACGTTGAGAAATAAATCTCAATAGTTGCGATTAGAGGAAACTCGCTGGATTATTTGTATCGTGTTGCAGTACAGTTGGACGTATTTGTTTGTATTCAGGTGACAACCGACACGAATGCTCTAAGAGCTGGCTACAGTGTTTTCATCGACGACGTCGCTCGATTCACCTGCATTGAACAAGCCCCAGCGTAAGTCAGAAATGATTGCCTTGTTCAACAACTCAGTTGAACTAGTTCTATGCCGTAGATATGTGATACAGTGCTTGGAAATATGTGTTAAGTGAAAAATTCTTTTAAAATTCATAAAACAAAACATTCATACAAAATTAATACCAAATTAGTAAAAATAAATGTGTACAAAATTAATAAAATTTGATGCAAATTTTTTACAAAATGAATAAAAAAAATTATAAAACATTACCACAAAATTGTTACAAACATTATTTAATTAAAACATTATTAACCATTAAACTGGAATGTTACTAGCTAAAATCGACATAGTATTTAAATAGGATGCAGATAAAACATATACTTTCATGACAACTGTCTAGTTTTTTCGCTGATGACAGGTGATACATCATGGTTATTGTGAGTGAAATAATTAATTTAGTCGTCAGATCTGGTGAGGATCAAAAGAGTGTATATCCAAAACGGAAAACACTTAATGGGATCAATATTAATAGTGGGCGTGATTTCCATCCTCTCGCCGATCACATGACAAATTTATGAAATGTCACAAAGGGCGAAATGCGTGAGTTTTTATTAAATTGTATTGTCTTACTGTATCTCTTCATTCGTCAGAAAACGATATGCTATAATTGTATGATTTCAGCACCGACTCCACGCAGCCTCTTGTGCGAACCTGCTCCACGTCCGGGGTCGTTGTTCTGCGTCGGGGTCAGTACATCTCCATCGGTGTCAGGTACATGGGAGTACGAGCCATTATGAAGCCACATCTCAGCTATTGGGGGATGGTCCAGCTGGCGAATTACTCCAAATAACAAGGACCCACCCACGGGTGACATGTGACCAGAGACTGTCAACTGGAACGTGATGCGGCAATGTTATCTCATTTGGTTTAACATAACAATAGCAATGTGGATCGGTTCACATATATATGGTTGGATGTAATAGTTAAGAGAAACAAGAACATGACATTGAATATGACATAATTTATTTTAGTTGCTTATGTTCTATTATACTATTTTTAAACTTATTTATTGTTCTAACTATTATCTACACTTCTAAATTATAAAATGCACTGATCAACGTTTGTTAATGGTTACATCATTCACTGTTATAAACGACTGTTACGTTGTATTATTTAATATTAAATTATGTTTTATTTTGATATGTTATTAATATATTTATGCTACCTCTACGCTGAAATATTCAGCATTCTTTTGTTATATTACTCACAATTAATATCGACGTCTATGTTACATTTGTGTACTCTACCGTTGGTACTAAGTTATTGTATGACTCAAATGTCACCACTGCCTATATTTATTGTAAACACAAGTGCGCACTACCATACGATACCTTTAGAAATATTTTAATTGTAAATATCTCAATCCAACATATATTTTATTCGATGAAGGCAGCTAATAAATAAAGAAAGTTGAGGTAGCATTGGATATCACCATGTATCATAGTTATCTATCAAAAAAAATTATGTAATGTACAATACATTTTATTTTTACACATGCATGCGAATTGTTGATTTCCTTAACTAGGTTAATACAATTTGTATTAACGACGTTGTTACACGTGTGTTTTATTGTGTACTGGTCGAGTTACCCTGCGTTGCAAGGGGAAAAGGCAACCCTGCAAGATTGTATGCCTCCTTTCAATATCCAGTCAAATGTTGGAAGGACAGTGCCACGGCAATGATTTTATGCCCAAAAAACATGTAGATCTGCCGGTTTAACGAAGCGTTCGTATGTGGACATTTGATGTAGATCACGTAACTCGCAACAATCGTAGGAAACACGCTAAGTGTTTGTAACAATTGTACAAACTATTGTTCTGAATTACCTAATATACGTCAAACGTCCACATCGATTATTTCGTAATATCTCCAGCCCCGGGAATTTATTTATTTTTTATCTACGAACCATCCCATGGGCCCACGGGCACGACAACAAATTACATACATACATACATACATACATACATACATACATACGTACGTACATACCTACATACATACGTACATACATATATACATAAATACATAAATACATTCGTACGTACGTACGTACGTACATACATACATACATACATACATACATACATGCACACATATATGCACACACACATACATACTTACATACATACATACATACATACATACATACATACATACATACATACATACATAAATACATACATACATACATACATACATACATACATACATACATACATACATACATACATACATACATACATACATACATACATACATACATAAATACATACGTGTGGTGTGTATTGACCCCGTGGCAGGAGGACATGCGTTACGCCTAGATTGGATAATGTTTTGAAAAAACATTCAAATTGGATTTTTTTCACCAGACAGACTTTACATTGTCAATTTATACACACTCACAATTCCACACATAAATGAAACGTATCAATTTCAGAAAATGCTTATTTTAGTGGCAGCTTAGCCTGTCTCAGCCCTTCTGTACTGATTCAGTGGCCTACAGAATGGGACTGGCGTGCGCTACCCGATCTCCACTTAACACCCCAAGGCAGTTTGTGGGGAGGGGTGATCTTGCGGACAGCGAAGGGGCTTTCACTTCTTATTCCAAGCAGAATTTCAATTCAGCGTACTATGTTAAGCCTTCTTACTCCAACCAGAATCGTATATTAATACTAAATAGTTCCTATTTTGGCAGTTATTTCATAGAGTTGAGATTTAGGCTTTTCTAAATCGCAAGACCGTTGTTTGATAATGTCTCTTATTTCACTGTCTACCTGATTAAAGGATATATAATTTGCAAGGTACACAACACGTATACTTTTTAGCACTAACATATCACGATATGATAAATTCCGAACGTCATCGGTGGATTTAAACCAATCAACAATGAGATTTGTAGTGCAATTATCTCAGTCTATTTTTAGAACCATATATCTTAGTGTGTGGAATTAGCTAATCATTGTTTCGTTAAGTAGCACTGAAATATGATATGTAGTAGTGACAAGTGGGAAATACGATAACATTGTCATTTATTTATTTACGATGTCGCCACGGCTTTATAACTTTGTTCAACATTTAGAAAGACAATTTGTTTAAAACTCCTAATTTAAGGGCAATTAGCACAATTGGTCTAAACGTGTGTGTTTACGGTGCTTTGACGAGTGCGGTTTGTGCACGGAGACTGATCAAAACATCAACGTACCAATTACCGTGTCCATACGATCTCAGAACCGCTTAGTGCTCCCTCAACCATGACCGGGCTGATATGTTGACGTTAGCTCGAGTGTCAATGTGCACAGCGAAGCGGAATGTCTCTGTTGACATGTTGGCGCCGGTAGGAGTCTACCATTTTACGCGCACGTGGTGGAATTTCCCAAGGAAATCTGCTGCAAAAATCCCCTACAACAACAACAATCCGAGTCTTAAGCAATTATGATAGTACTGGTGGTCCACGGATGGCAAAGAATACAACATTGCATTCCCTAAAACAGAGGTTCTCAAACAGGAGGCCGTCTTATAGACTCAGGGGTTCGTGGCTTCTACGCATAGTTATTTTGGAATGCCACAAGTGCATACTTGTGATGCTTTCATTTCGTGGAAACCATTGTATAATATACCTAAGAACACAACGCCTTTTCATTGTGAAAGACTCGAAATGGAATACACGACAAAGGTCTAGCATGACTGATAGATTAATTTCCGAAGGCTGCAATATTTCTAGAAGCTTCTAGACGTTTTCCCTGTCTCTGTCTCTGTCTCGGTCTATGTCTCTCTCTCTCTCTCTCTCTCTCTCTCTCTCTCTCTCTCTCTCTCTCTCTCTTTCTCTCTCTCTCTCTCCCTCTCTCTCTCTCTCTCTCTCCCTCTCTCTCTATCTCTCTCTCTCTATCTCTGTCTCCTTTCTCTCTCTCTTTCTCGCTCTCTCTCTCTTCCTCTCTCTCTCTCTCTCTCTCTCTCTCGCTCTCGCTCTCTTTCTCTCTCTCTCTCTCTCTCTCTCTCTCTCATGCTCGCTTTCTTTGGCTGTCTGTTTATCTGTCTGTATGTATGTGTGAATTTATGTATGCATGTTTGTATATATGTCTTGACAGAAATACAGACAGATTTAGAGAAGGGACAGAGAGAGAAAAAGAGAGAGATAGAGAGACAGAGAGAGAGAGATATATATATATATATAGAGAGAGAGAGAGAGAGACAGAGAGAGAGAGAGATAGACAGAGAGAGAGAGAGAGAGACATAGAGAGAGAGAGACAGAGAGAGAGAGAGAGGGAGAGAGAGAGACAGGGAGAGAGAGAGAGAGAGAGATAAATAGAGAGAATCAATGAGAGAGAAAGTGAGATAAATATATAATAAATGATATTTCTATCTCTCTCTCTCTCTCTCATCTCCACCCCCCCTCTCATCTCGCTCTCTTTCTCCCATCTCTCTCAGCTCTATCTCACCTGGCTCCCTCTCACTCTCATCTCAACCAACACGAGCATATCTCACATATCTCTCTCATCTTTCTCATCCCCCTCTTCATATCCCTCTAGCTCTTCCTTTACCTCTCCTTATCTCCGTCTCTATCTATCTATCCCTTTCTCATTCTCCATTTCCGCTTTGATTCTACCTCTCCCCTTTTCAATCTCCCTCTCTTCTTCCAGTTATCGCTCTCCCTTTTCATTATCCCTCTAACTTTTCATTATCGCTCTCCCATTCTCATTGTCACTCTGCTCTTCTCGTTCTCACTGTCCCCCTTTTCGTCCTCCCTCTACATTTCTCATTCTCCCTCTCCCTTTTCATTTTCTCTTTCCCTTTCTCTCTCTCTCTCTCTCTCTCTCTCACTCTCTCCCATGAACACATGTTGTTAAACTTTCCTTGTCGTTATCTAAGCCGAAAACGATAAATCACTTTCTTGGATGTTCGCCAAATCATGAACTTCCTTGTATTTATATTTCCTCAAAGTACTTGTTTCGTGTCAGGCGCAGTTATTGTTAGCCCAGGGAAGTGCTGGCGAATCCAAGGAAAGAGATTACGTAAGGTAAATCCCCAGGTCCAGCCAGAGCCAATATAGCCATCGAGTGGGTGGAAACCATAACTTTATAAGCTTCAGCTTTAGCTTCAGCCCAACAGTCGCAGCTAAAATGACGGCGCAGGGGAGTGACAGTCGGTGTCGTTTATACGGGGACAAGAAGCGATGTTGGCGTGACCCTGGTCGCCTGCTTGTTTGTCTCAATCTTTGTCTTGTCGTCGCAGGGCTTGTCTACGTGGGCGTGTTACACCGAGACGTATCCAGACTTCGGACGGAGCTCGGACGGTACAGTGGTGACTCCGGCGAGGCAGACGGGCAATGGTCGTGGAAACGTCCGTGTCGTGGAAACGGACGAGGCGGAGGAAGACGAAGTGATCAACGGGGATGGACGAGTAACAGAGGTTAGTGACACAATCGCGGTTTACCACCGAACATGCGTCGCACTGCGTGTATTGTATAACGTTTATTATATTACGTCGCACTGCGTGTATTGTATAACGTGTATTATATTACGTCGCACTGCGAGTATTGTATAACGTTTATTATATTACGAAGCGCGTTATTCTGACTGATAAAGACCTCTTTTACGAGCAACTATTTGTTAGGCGCGCGCGTTTCTCTATGTACAATCGTTCTGTAGGTCAGAGTTCAAATTGATAAGTAGCGCATGAATATGTACACGTAGTTATTACTGAGTACTTATTCATGAATGCCGTGGCCTTGGCAGTATTTTGAGAAGACGCATGTTATACGGATATTTGGTTCTTTGGTGTCCAATTATGTTTTGTGTAATTACCAAAGTCGATTTAATAAAAATTAATATATTTTTTTTGCTTCAACAAGCATTAAATAATTTAATAGTTTGTCTGATAATTTCACAAGAAAACTACATATAAAAGTTGCACATATGAGCTAACATGTTGCAGTGGATACTAGTGAGGTTCGGTTTTTCACAAAATTAATTTGAAATGAGACTAGCAAAATATCAAATTGATTAACACCTTTAAGATTTGAATACTTTTATTAAGCATGAAGTCTACGTTTGGCGAAAATTCGAAATTTAGGATAAAGTCCAGGGATTTCGTGAAGCGTTAGACGACTAGACGACTGCGCGTAAATTACCAGGAAGTAAATTACTGGGGAAATTACCAGATGTAAGACAGCTAACTTTATTCCCCTGACTCAAAGGGTGAATGTGGATATATGTTTTGCTTGCTGCATTGTCCCTCGTGGAAGTAGTCGCCAGCGTAGGTTAACATCTCTTGTGGATTTAGTTTGTTATTAAAACTCTTTGTTCCATTTGGCATAGCTTGTGTTCTCCGCACGTAAAATAGGGTAATTCGAATCGATTCTTTCTTTCAACAGTCGCCAGGAGAGACGGTGTCTCGAGAGCTACTTACTGATCGGAAGAAATCGACAGAGAACATACGTGGTACGTACAACTTAGCAATTTAAAAAATTTTCATAAAATATTCTATTTGGTTCCTGCGGAAGCAGCCGTGTGATATTCTACTATGCTCAGTTTTTATTATACAAAATGCTGTACAAATCGTAGGTCTATTTCTATTGAATCTATATAGTTCTATATCATTTTTATGACATGTTGTAAAGTTGCTAAGGTGTTATACGCGTAAATACATCTATCCCGATTGTTTCTTATGGCAACATATTACTGGTTGCTGGATTGCATTAAATAATGTGTCATTACTTGTAAGGAAAGCCGGGGTGTCAATTATTGTTTCACTCATTATCGAATAGATTTACTGGTCGCAAACATTTAATTAAAGTTGCGTTAGCACTAACGCTAGTATGTTAAATAATATGACACAGGTCGAATGTAGGGAGGTTTGTGTCCGTACGTGGTCTTATGTTATCCTATTTATATTGTTTGTTCAACAGAACAGAAAAACAATAGCACTGGGATATTCTGTCCAGGAATATTATCTATGTATTCGATATTGTCAATTGATGTTGCCAAACAATTTTTTTTTCACAAAACTCTCTCATGCCATTTATAAAGTAACTGCTTTATCGGATGCAGTGTAACAAGCATTGACGTACATACGTGTCTAGGGATTGGAATTTCAGAGTGTTACTTACCTGACCTTGACTTTGATAACATTACCTTGCACATATGCTATCAAACAACACGTCGTAAACAACAATGTAGTTGCCCCGTCTGCCACTCCGTACATTTTGAATCAATAATCAAGTTGTGTCAGTTGTGATACAATGAGTGGCGCCACTGATAATTGCCACGTAAGATTGTGTGACGAAACGCTTAAAGTAGCGGCATCTAGCGAATATTCGAGTACTTACAAATTGTGTTGTTGTTCCTGCTTTCATTTTCTACGTAAACATAAACCGTACATAGGTAGATAATCAAATGAAATTATATACGTTTTATGTTAGATACATAACACAATATGCGTACACGTCTATGCTATGAAATAGTGTGTCGTTATGTCTGTCTGTCTGTCTGTATATCTGTCTGTCTGTCTGTATTTATGTATGTCTGTATGTCTGTCTGTCTGTCTGTCTGTTTCATCGTATCTCCGTCAGTTTCGCATGTATGGAGCTGACTTTTGTAGACGTGCCCGGGGGTCCTCGGGGGTGGTTCTTGCATTAAAAAATTCCCACGGGGTAGGGATGTTACGAAGGAACCTACGTTTGATGTAGAGTACGTAACTCAGTACAGTTCGTAGCTACGAACGCTTTTTTAGCAACGCATTTGTGCTTTCTTCTATTGTTCCGAGTTACGTAATACACGTCAAACGTCCTCACACGTTCCTTCGTACGATAAAAACGCTTCGTAAAGCTGGCAACCTGTTTTTATATTTTGGGGGCATATAATTGGCATTGCCATTGACACGGCCCTACAAAAAGGTGACCTTATATTGCAAGGAGTCATAGGCTGTCTTTTCTCCGTGCAATGCCTGTCAACTCGGCTAGTTATATGTAAATGGTGATGGTATTATTGGTTTGAGCAAATAAGGCACACTATACGACGTGAAACTTGTGGGGGAATTGAAGACGTTCATATGTTATTTATTATTTGCAGGCATCAAGGCTGTGCACTTGGAAGGAAACATCCCTCGGTCAGCTCGTCCTAGCTACGGTATGTCCCAGTCTCACTTGATGTTCGCTATGTCCCAATCTCACTCGATATACGTAATGTCCCAATGTCACTCGATGGACGTTATGTCGCAACCTCACTTGATGTACTTTATGTTCCAATCTCACTCGATGTACGTTATGTATCAATCTTCACAGTAGGTGCCGACTCCAATCAATCCATTCCACGTATACACATATCTCTCTTTACTGTGTACAATTCTCGCTTGATTGACAATAATCATGTGATAATCTTATTTCGTCTACGAAATCTACCAATCTCTCAGTTGAAGATGTCATGTATGTCTAAATTATTTTCCGATCTCACTCAATGCAAGGCAGTTACTTATCTTATCTCATATATGGCTTGTCCCAACCTCACTTATAATCAACACAATACAAATTCGTGGATTGAACCAATCCCACTTGATTTGTGGTATATAGAAATTTTATTTTATATATTTTTCTCAATTCAAGGCATGTAGCAGTCTTACTCGATTCACGTTTTCTAGCAATAATACTTTCTCTACGCATATCCAAATGTCACTCAATCCAGAAAAATTAACATACTCACTAGATCCTCGGTGGCTAATGGTAATGATTTGGGCACCGGATACTCAATCGAGAGAACCGGGGATCGAATACCCTTACTACCCTTTCGAAGCTTAGGCAATTTATTTCACCCCACATTGACGTTGTTCACGTAGCTGTATAAATTAGTACCTGACAATAAACAGTGATTGGATTCCAGTGATGGAATAATTAGAACGAACAGCTTTCGCGTAGCAATTGCAGCGTGGCTGGATTCTTCAATAAGTTTATATGTGAACAGGCCTGCTGGGAGCAAACTGTAACGTGCTCTGAGTAACGATTGATGGAAGGGTGCGGTAGAAATTGAACGTTTTGCTGTGCTTTGCTTTTTGGTGTTCTGTTTTGATGTTGCTTTTGAAACAGGTAGTCGAAACATCAACGTGTTCATATTACAGTATCACTAAACACAACAGAACCCATGCCCTCACAATTATATATGTTTTACTATTATGCCTATTATACCTATTGTTGTTCATCCTTCGGTCCGTTGATGGGTGCGTCCGCTCCCCTGCGCTCGAGCCCACCACCTGGGTGCTCGTATACTCCCTTACGGTCCCCCCAACCGTTCGCCCGTACCGACTATGCTTCCACAGCAAAGCTTCTCATACATCATGGAATGGAACATACTGCCAAAATGATTGTGTTAATGCTAGTAGTGTAAATATGTTTTTAGTTTTGCCGTTCACGCTTGTTTTTACACGTTTCTCCACATCTGTATTTGTATCCGTGAAATGTTCTCCTAGTTCGTAGAAAATAATGAACTAACGATTTTCTTCTAATGACAACTATTGAGATTTACGTACTCAACTATTCGGCCACCTTCAGCAGCCTTCATCAGGAAATGTTTTCTGTGACGACCAGTGCTCCCCAGTTGAAGCAGTCACGCATGGGACGGACCGCTTGCCATGCCACCTGGCGAGTAGACGAACATGTGATTCATAATTCAGTTCCTGGTGAAGTTTACCAAAAGTAACTGAAACGTTGAGAAGTAAATCTCAATTGTTGCGATTAGAGAAAAGTCGTTGGATTATTTGTATCGTGTTACAGTACAGTTGTACGTATCTGTTTGTATTCAGGTGACAACCGACACGAACGCTCTAAGAGCCGGATACAGTGTTTTCATCGACGACGTCGCTCGATTCACCTGCATTGAACAAGCCCCAGCGTGAGTAAGAAATTATAGCCTTGTTCAAAAACTCAGTTCAACTAGTTCTATGCCGTAGATATGTGATACAGTGCTTGGAAATATGTGTTAAGTGATAATTTCTTTCATAATTAATAAAACAAAACATTTATACAAAATTAGTACAAACCTAATACAAAAGTAATACAAAATTAATACAAATTGATGCAAAAAATAAAAAATAAAAATAAAAATTGTCAAACATTAACACAAAATTATTACCAACATTGTTTAATTAAAACATAATTAACCATTAAACTGGAATATCACTAGCTAAAATCAAAAAAGTACTTAATTAGGATGCAAAGAAAACATTTTCCCTCACGACAACTGTTTAGTTGTTCGCTGATGACAGGTGAGACATCATGGGTATTGTGGGTGAAATAATTAATTTAGTCCTCAGAATTGGTGAGGCTCAAAAGGGTGTATATCCAAAACGGTAAACACTTTATGGGATCAAGATTAACTGTTGGCGTGATTTCCATCCTCTCGCTGATCACATGAAAATATTATGAAATATCACCAAGGGCGAAATTCGTTAGTTTGAATTACATTGTATTGTCTTACTGTATATCGCTGTATTGTCTTACTGTATGTCTTCATTCGTCAGAAAACGACATTCTATAATTATATGATTTCAGCACCGACTCCACGCAGCCTCTCGTGCGAACCTGCTCCACGTCTGGGGTCGTCGTTCTGCGTCGGGGTCAGTACATCTCCATCGGTGTCAGGTACACTGGAGTACGAGCCATTATGAAGCCACATCTCAGCTATTGGGGGATGGTCCAGCTGGCGAATTACTCCGAATAACATGGACCCACCCACAGGTGACATGTGACCAGAGACTGTCAACTGGAACCTGATGCGGCAATGTTATCTCATTTGGTGTAATATAATCAATGTTATCAGTGTTATCTCATTTGGTGTAACGTAACAATGGCAATGTGGTTTGGTTCACATATATATGGATGGATGTAATAGCTGAGAGAAACAAGAACATGACATTAAATATGACATAATTTATTTTAATTCCTTATGATTCTATTTGTCTATTTCTAAACTTATTTATTGTTCTCACTATTTTCTGCACTATTAAATTACAAAATGCACTGATCAACGTTTGTTAATTGTTACATCACTCACTGCTATAAGCGACTGTTACGTTGTATTATTTCCTATTAAATTATATTATATTTTGGTATTATCTTCATAGATCTAGGCTAACTTTACGCTGAAATATTCAGCATTCTTTTTTATATTACTCACAATTAATATCGAGTCTATGCTAGTACTATGTTATTGTGTGACTCAAATATTACCACTGCCTATATGCATTGACAAAACAAGAGTGAGCACTCTCATAAGATGCATTTAAAATAATTTCATTGTAAATTTCTCAAAAGAACATATATTTTATTCGATGAAGGCCGCTAATAAATAAAGTAAGTTGAGGTAGCGCTGGAGATCACAATGTATAATGGCTATCTAGCAACATAATGCATCATAGCTATCTACCAACATAATGTATCATGGCTATCTAGCAACAACAATTATGGAATGTACAATACATTATTATTTTTACAAATTGTTGTTGATTTCCTTAATACAGTTGTACTAACGACGTTGGTACACGGGTGTTTTTTTGTGTACTAGCCGTATTACCCTGCGTTGCAACGGAAAAAGGCAACCCTGCAAGATCCCATGACTCCTTTCAATACCCAGTCAAATGTTGGTAGTGCCATGGCAAGGACTTCATTCCCCAAAATCATGTAGAACTGTCGGTTTAACAAAGCGTTCGTTTGTGGACATTTGATGTAGATCACGTAACTCGCAACAATCGTAGAAAACACTCTAAGTGTTCGTAAAAATTGTACGGACTATTGTATTGAATTACGTAATATACGTCAAACACCCACATCGGTTCATTTGTAATGTCCCCAGCCCCGGGGATTTTTTTTTTACCTACGAACCATCCCATGGGCCCACTGGAACGCCAACAAATTACAGCGCCATACATACAAAATTGACGCATATATGAGGAAACATACATACATACATACATACATACATACATACATACATACATACATACATACATGCATGCATACATACATACATACATACATACATCCATACATACATACATACATACATACATACATACATACATACATACATACATACATACATACATACATACATATATGCATGACTCCGTATGTGTATGGCGGACTTTAACATACATACATATATACATACATACATACATACATACATACATACATACATACATACATACATACATACATACATACATACATACATATATGCATGACTCCGTATGTGTATGGCGGACTTTAACCTGTCTAAACCACTGTGTATTGACCCCGCGGCCTGAGATGTGTATTGACCCCTTGGCAGGAGGACATGCATTACGCCTAGATTAGATAATGTTTTGAAAAAACATTCAAATTGGATTTTTTAACCAGACTGACTTTACATTGTCAATTTATACACACTGACAATTTAGTGGCAGCTTAGACTGTCTGAGCCCTTGTGTACTGATTCTGTGGCCTACAGAATGGGACTGGCGTGCGCTAGCCGATCTCCACTTAACACCACAAGGCAGTCTGTGGGGAGAGGTGATCTTGCGGACAGCAAAGGGGCTTTCAATTCGTATTCCAAGCAGAATTTCAATTCAGCGTTCTTTGTGAAGCCTTCGTACCCCAATCAGAAGCGAGTATCGATACTAAATAGTTCCTATTTTGGCAGTTATTTCATAGGCTTGAGATTTAGGCTTTTTCTAAATTGTTCCGCAAGACCGTTGTTTGATAATGTAGCTTATTTCGCTGTCAACGTGAATAAAGGATACATACTTTGCAAGGTAAACAATACGTATACTTTTTAGCACTAACATAACACGATATGATTAATTCCGAACATCATTGGTGGATTTAAACCAATCAACAATGAGATTTTTAGTGCAATTATGTCAGCGCTATTTTTAGAACCATATATCTTAGTGTGTGGAACTAGCTAATTATTATTTCGTTAAGTAGCATTGAAATATGATATGTACTAGTGACAAGTGGGAAATACGATAACCTCATTTATTTATTTACGGTGTCGTCACTGCTTCATAACTTTGTTCAACATTTAGAAAGACAATTTGTTTAAAGCTCGTAATTGAAGGGCAATTATCACAATTGTTCTAAACGTTTAAGGTGCTTTGACGAGTGTGGTTTGTGCACTGAGACTTATCCGAACATCAACATACCAATTACCGTGTCGATACGATCTCACAACCGCTTAGTGCTCCCTCAACCACGACCGGGCTGATATGCTGACGTTAGCTTGAGTGTCAAGTGTACAATGTGTACAGTGAAGCGGAATCTCTCTGTTGACATGTTGGCGGCGGTAGGAGTATTTTACGCGAACATGGAAATGTGCTCAAAAATCCCCTACAACAACAACAACAACAACAATCCGAGTCTTAAGGAATTACGATAGTACAGGTGCTCTTTCTCTAACGCTCGCTTTCTCTGGCTGTCTGTCTGTCTGCATGTATGTGTGCATTTATGTATGTATGTATGTCTTAACATACAAACAGACAGACATAGAGAGGGGACAGAGAGAGAGAGAGAGAGAGAGAGAGAGAGAGAGAGAGAGAGACAGACAGACAGACAGACAGACAGAGAGAGACATAGACCGAGACAGAGACAGGGAAAACGTCTAGAAGCTTCTAGAAATAATGCAGCCTTCGGAAATAAATCTATCAGTCATGCTAGACATTTGTCGTGTATTCCATTTCGTGTCTTTCACAATGAAAAGGCGTTGTGTTCTTAGGTATATTATACAATAGTTTCCACGAAATGAAAGCATCACAAGTATGCACTTGTGCCATTCCAACATAATTCTGCGTAGTAGCCACGAACCCCTGAGTCTACATGACGGCCTCCTGTTTGAGAACCTCAGTTTTAGCGAATGCAATGTTGTATTCTTTGCCATCTGTGGACCACCAATACTATCATAATTGCTTAAGACTAAATATATATAATAAATGATCTCTCTCTCTCTCATCTCCCCCCCTCTCTGTCTCATCACGCTCTCTTTCTCTCGTCTCTCTCTCTCTCTCTCTTCTCTCACATCTCATCATTCTCGCTGTCTGATATAAAGAGAATGAATGAGAGACAAAGTGAGATATATAAAATAAATTATATTTCTCTCTCTCTCTCATCTCCCCCCCCCGTCCTCTCTCTCTCCGTCATCTCGCTCTCTTTCTCTCATCTCTCTCAACCTCTATCTCACCTGGCTCTCTCTCTCTCTGTCTCATCTCTCTCATCTCCCTCTTCATATCGCTCTACCTCTTCCTCTACCTCTCCTTCTCTCCGTCTCAATATATCTATCCTATTCTCATTTCCACTTCTGATTCTCTCTCTCCCCGTCTTAATCTCCCTTTTCTCAGTATCCTCTCCCCTTCCCGTAGTCCCTCTACTCTTCTCATTCTCTTTGTCTCCTTTTCGTTCTCCCTTTACATTTCTCATTATCCCTCTCCCTTTTCATTCTCTCTCCCCCCCCCTCTCTCTCTCTCTCTCTCTCTCTCTCATGAACACATCAAACGTGCCCAAATCAACGCCGTCTTTCGTGACTATTTTCAATCTCTCCGCTGGTTTGACGTCTTTTAGCTCGCAGGCAACGCACCGCTAAAACGCAACGAGAAGTTGATCGCAGTATCCACGCCTCTTCACTATGTACTTGTATTAACAGTAAAATGTTCCCATGATGTTGAAATTTCCTTATCGTTATCTAAACAGACACGATAAACTACTTCCTTGGATGTTCGCCAAATCACGAACTTCCTTGTATTTATATCTCCTCAAAGCACTTGTTTCGTGTCAGGCGAAGTTATTGTTAGCCCACGGAAGTGCTGGAGAATCCAAGGAAAGAGATTACGCAAGGTAAATCCCCAGGTCCAGCCAGAGCCAATATAGCCATCGAGTGGGTGGAAACCATAACTTTATAAGCTTCAGCTTTAGCTTCAGCACAACAGTCGCAGCTAAAATGACGGCGCAAGGGAGTGACAGTCGGTGTCGTTTATACGGGGACAAGAAGCGATGTTGGCATGACACAGGACGCCTACTTGTTTGTCTCAATCTTTGTCTTGTCGTCGCAGGGCTTGTCTACGTGGGCTTGTTACACCGAGACGTATCCAGACTTCGGACGGAGCTCGGACGGTACAGCGGGGCCGTGGTGACTCCGGCGAGTCAGATGGGCAATGGTCGTGGAAACGTCCGTGTCGTGGAAACGGTCGAGGCGGAGGAAGACGAAGAGATCAACGGGGATGGACGAGTAACAGAGGTTAGTGACACAATCGCGGTTTACCACCGAACATGCGTCGCACTGCGTGTATTATATAACGTTTATTATTATTATGTGGAAGTAGTTATTACTGAGTACTTATTCATGAATGCCGTGGCCTTAGCAGTATTTTGAGAAGACGCATGCTATACGGATATTTGGTTCTTTGGTGTCCAATTATGTTTTGTGTAATTACCACAGTCGATTTAATACAAATTATTTTTTTGCTTCAACAAGCATTAAATAATTTAATAGTTTGTCTGACAATTTCACAAGAAAACTATACATAAAAGTTGCACATATGAGCTAGCATGTTGCAGTGGATACTAATGAGGTTCGGTTTTTCACAAAATTAATTTGAAATGAGACTAGCAAAATATCAAATTGATTAACACCTTTAAGATTAGAATACTTTTGTTAAGCATGAAGTCTTCGTTTGGCGACAATTCGAAAGTTATGATAAAGTCCGAGGCTTTCGTGTAGCGCTAGACGACTAGACGACTGCGGGTAAATTACCAGGAAGTAAATTACTGGGGAAATTACCAGATGTAAGACAGCTAACTTTATTCCCCTGACTCAAAGGGTGAATGTGGATATATGTTTTGCTTGCTGCATTGTCCCTCGTGGAAGTAGTCGCCAGCGTAGGTTGACATCTCTTGTGGATTTAGTTTGTTATTAAAACTCTTTGTTCCATTTGGCATAGCTTGTGTTCTCCGCACGTAAAATAGGGTAATTCGAATCGACTCTCTGTTTCAACAGTCGCCAGGAGAGACGGTGTCTCGAGAGCTACTTACTGATCGGAAGAAATCGACAGAGAACATACGTGGTACGTACAACTTAGCAATTTAAAAATTTTTCATAAAATATTCTATTTGGTTCCTGCGGACGCAGCCGTGTGATATTCTACTATGATATTCTACTATGATATTCTACTATGATATTCTACTATGATATGATATTCTACTATGCTCAGTTTTTATTATACAAAATGCTGTACAAATCGTAGGTCTATTTCTATTGAATCTATATAGTTATATATCATTTTTTATGACATGTTGTAAAGTTGTAAGGTGTTATACGTGTAAATACATCTATCCCGATTGTTTCTTATGGCAACATATTACTGGTTGCTGGATTGCATGAAATAATGTGTCATTACTTGTAAGGAAAGCCCGGGTGTCAATTATTGTTTCACTCATTATCGAATAGATTTACTGGTCGCCAACATTTCATTAAAGTTGCGTTAGCAATAACGCTAGTATGTTAAATAATATGACACAGGTCGAATGTAGGGAGGTTTGTGTCCGTACGTGGTCTTATGTTATCCTATTTATCCTATTATTGTTTGTTCAACAAAACAGATAAACAATAGCACTGGGATATTCTGTCCAGGTATATTATATATATAGTCGATATTGCCAGTCGATCTTGCCAAGAAACCTTTTGTCACAAAACTCTCTCATGTCATTTATAAAGTAATTGCTTCATCGGATGCAGTGTAACAGGCATTGACGTACATACGTGCCTAGGGATTGGAATTCCAGGGGGTTACTTACCTGACCCTGACTTTGATAACGTTACCTTGCACATATGCTATCAAACAACACGTCGTAAACAACAATGGATTTGCCCCGTCTGCCACTCCGCAACTGTACATTTTGAATTAATAATCAAGTTGTGTCAGTTGTGGTATAATGAGTGGCGCCACTGATAATTGCCACGTAAGATTGAGTGACGAAACGCTTAAAGTGGCGCCATCTAGCGAATATTCGAGTACTTAAAAATTGTGTTGTTGTTCCTGCTTTCATTTTCTACGTAAACATAAACCGTACATAGGCAGATAATCAAATTAAATTATATATGTTTTATGTTAGATACATAACACAATTTGCTATGCGTACACGTCTATGCTATGAAATAGTGTGTCGTTGTGTCTGTCTGTCTGTCTGTCTGTATGTCTGTCTGTCTGTCTGTCTGTCTGTCTGTCTGTCTGTCTGTCTGTCTGTCTGTCTGTCTGTCTGTCTGTCTGTCTGTTTCTTCGTATCTCCGTCAATTTCGCATGTATGGAGCTGACTTTTGTAGACGTGCCCAGGGGTCCTCGGGGGTGGTATTTGCATTAAAAAATTCCCGCTGTGTAGGGATGTTACGAAGGAACCTACGTTTGATGTAGAGTACGTAATTCAGTACAGTTCGTAGCTACGAACGCTTTTTTAGTAACGCATTTGTGCTTTCTTCTATTGTTCCGAGTTACGTAATACACGTCATACGTCCACACACGTTCCTTCGTACGATAAAAACGCTTCGTAAAACTGGCAACCTGTTTTTATATTTTGGGGGCATATAATTGGCATTGCCATTGACACGGCCCTACAAAAAGGTGACCTTATATTGCAAGGAGTCATAGGTTATCTTTTCTCCCGTGCAATGCCTGTCAACTAGGCTAGTTATATGTAAATGGTGATGGTATTATTGGTTTGAGCAAATAAGGCACACTATACGACGTTCATATGTTATTTATTATTTGCAGGCATCAAGGCTGTGCACTTGGAAGGAAACATCCCTCGGTCAGCTCGTCCTAGCTACGGTATGTCCCAGTCTCACTTGATGTTCGCTATGTCCCAATCTCACTCGATATACGTAATGTCCCAATGTCACTCGATGGACGTTATGTCGCAACCTCACTTGATTTACGGTATGTCCTAATCTCACTTGATGTAGTTTATGTTCCAATCTCACTCGATGTACGTTATGTATCAATCTTCACAGTAGGTGCCGACTCCAATCAATCCATTCCATGTATACACATCTCTCTCTTCTCTGTACAATTCTCGCTTGATTGACAATAATCATGTGCTCATCTTATTTCGTCTACGACATCTGCCAATCTCTCAGTTGAAGATGTCATGTATGTCTAAATTATTTTCCGATCTCACTCAATGCAAGGCAGTTACTTATCTTATCTCATATATGGCTTGTCCCAACCTCATTTATAATCAACACAATAAAAATTCGTGGATTGAACCAATCCCACTTGATTTGTAGTATATAGAAATTTTATTTTATATATTTTTCTCAATTCAAGGCATGTAGAAGTCTCACTCGATTCACGTTTTCTAGCAATAATACTTTCTCTACGCATATCCAAATGTCAGTCAATCCAGAATAATGAATATACTCACTAGATCCTCGGTGGCTAATGGTAATGATTTGGACACCGGATACTCAATCGAGAGAACCGTGGATCGAATACCCTTACTACCCTTTCGAAGCTTAGGCAATTTATTTCACCCCACATTGCCGTAGTTCACATAAATTTATAAATTAGTACCTGACAATAAACAGTGATTGGATTCCAGTGAAGGAATAATTAGAACGATCAGCTTTCGCGCAGCGACTGCAGCGTGGCTGGATTCTTCAATATAAGTTTAAATGTGAACAGGCCTGCTGGTAGCAAACTGTAACGATTCATAGAAGGGCGCGGTATAAATTGTACGTTTTGCTGTGCTTTGCTTTTTCCAAAATGGTTTCGCCGACATGCGTAGTTGTGCGCTTGGCAATTGCATTGTATTAAGCAACTGATACTTCTGTTTATATAATTAATGCAATGTCTACTGATGCACATTTTATATCCACATAAAAAGGGGTACATTCATAGATCCTGCCGCCCGAATACCCCCTCTGACGATTCAATGTAACGTTTGTTACAAAACCAAACCAAAACTTAACATACAATTGAGTTTATAAATGTGCTGTTAAAAAATATATATAAAACCATTCACCCACGGAGACAAATATGTTTTACAATTGATAACATGTTATTGTTATTGTGTACATTTGTTATTTTGTA
Source organism: Lamellibrachia columna (assembly GCA_963662155.1). Taxonomy (NCBI): domain Eukaryota; kingdom Metazoa; phylum Annelida; class Polychaeta; order Sabellida; family Siboglinidae; genus Lamellibrachia; species Lamellibrachia columna. The sequence goes on from OY759268.1 coordinate 14,997,068, forward strand.
GACGACATGAAGTTTCGACATTGGCGTGCACCGCGGTGGGCAAGGAACTATGCTTCAATGTTCCATTACGATGCTAACTCGGGGCGTGTAACCGTGAGGGAAGCCGGACTATATTTCGTCTACAGCCAGGTAACTCGATGCTGCGTGGAATTATTTCTAATCTTGTACAACAGAACCCATGCCCTCACAATTATATATGTTTTAGTATTATGCCTATTATGCCTATTGTTGTTCCTCCTTCGGCCCGTTCATGGGTGCGTTCCCTCCCCTGCGCTCGAGCCCACCACCTGGGTGCTCGTATACTCCCTTACGGTTCCCCCAACCGTTCGACCGTACGCACTATGTTTCCACAGCAAGGCTTCTCATATATCGTTCGGGGGCCATTTCAAGTTTGCGCCAGCTTAAAACTGGTATGTCTTCTGCTGTGCGGATCAATGTCAATAGGATTAGATTTATGCATTTTTTATTTTGTCTTTGTGTTGTATTTATGTTGTCCAGCCAGTTTGTCCTCTGACGAAGTCGTGCCATGTTTTCATTCACACATGACAATCACAATTACGAAACAGGACAAACCTCACATATACGCTCTAGCTGAATATTAAGATCCTCCACCACCTTTGTTTGTTTGTTTGTTTGTTTGTTTGTTTATTTGTTTGTTTGTTTAATTCTTGTGTACATATTTATTGTTTCTTCTACGAATTTATAATATATATTCTACCGTTTGCCGGTGCTTTATACTACCAATTGCATGTATTACGTGATAGCTATGCTACCTAAATGAATTGAATTGAAATATGTATTATTAATGTAATTGCTATTAATATTACTACATCCATTATTACACTAATAATAGCCTTGGCTCCGCTACCAACCTGGAATTGTATATAACTGTACCATCTACTCTACCTTTTGTTTATTGATTTATGATTTACATAATTATAAATAAAATATATCTATATATCTTCTCTTGACCGGCTGTGTACCTTGTAGGATTGTTTTGAGATCGTGCTGTGTGGAGTGATGTGGTTAAAACAGGAGAGTTTGCGTAGTTTTGCCGCTGACTCTTGTTTTACACGTTTCCCCACATCTGTAGTTGTGTCAGTGATGTATCTGTTGTGTCTGGTGAAGTTTACCGAAAGTAGCCGAAACGTTGAGAAATAAATCTCAATAGTTGCGATTAGAGGAAACTCGCTGGATTATTTGTATCGTGTTGCAGTACAGTTGGACGTATTTGTTTGTATTCAGGTGACAACCGACACGAACGCTCTAAGAGCTGGCTACAGTGTTTTCATCGACGACGTCGCTCGATTCACCTGTATTGAACAAGCCCCAGCGTAAGTCAGAAATGATTGCCTTGTTCAACAACTCAGTTGAACTAGTTCTATGCCGTAGATAAGTGATACAGTTCTTGGAAATATGCGTTAAGTGAAAAATTCTTTTAAAACTCATAAAACAAAACATTCATACAAAATTAATACCAAATTAGTAAAAAGAAATGTGTACAAAATGAATAAAATTTGATGCAAAATTTATACAAAATGAATAAAAAAAATTATAAAACATTACCACAAAATTGTTACAAACATTATTTAATTAAAACATTATTAACCATTAAACTGGAATGTTACTAGCTAAAATCGACATAGTATTTAAATAGGATGCAGATAAAACATATACTTTCATGACAACTGTCTAGTTTTTTCGCTGATGACAGGTGATACATCATGGTTATTGTGAGTGAAATAATTAATTTAGATCTGGTGAGGATCAAAAGAGTGTATCCCAAAACGGAAAACATTTAATGGGATCAATATTAATAGTGGGCGTGATTTCCATCCTCTCGCCGATCACATGACAAATTTATGAAATGTCACAAAGGGCGAAATGCGTGAGTTTTTATTAAATTGTATTGTCTTACTGTATCTCTTCATTCGTCAGAAAACGATATGCTATAATTGTATGATTTCAGCACCGACTCCACGCAGCCTCTTGTGCGAACCTGCTCCACGTCCGGGGTCGTCGTTCTGCGTCGGGGTCAGTACATCTCCATCGGTGTCAGGTACATGGGAGTACGAGCCATTATGAAGCCACATCTCAGCTATTGGGGGATGGTCCAGCTGGCGAATTACTCCAAATAACATGGACCCACCCACGGGTGACATGTGACCAGAGACTGTCAACTGGAACGTGATGCGGCAATGTTATCTCATTTGGTTTAACATAGCAATAGCAATGTGGATCGGTTCACATATATATGGTTGGATGTAATAGTTGAGAGAAACAAGAACATGACATTGAATATGACATAATTTATTTTAGTTGCTTATGTCCTATTATACTATTTTTAAACTTATTTATTGTTCTAACTATTATCTACACTTCTAAATTATAAAATGCACTGATCAACGTTTGTTAATGGTTACATCATTCACTGTTATAAACGACTGTTACGTTGTGTTATTTAATATTAAATTATGTTATATTTTGATATGTTATTAATATATTTATGCTAGCTCTACGCTGAAATATTCAGCATTCTTTTGTTATATTACTCACAATTAATATCGACGTCTATGTTACATTTGTGTACTCTACCGTTGGTACTAAGTTATTGTATGACTCAAATGTCACCACTGCCTATATTTATTGTAAACACAAGTGCGCACTACCATACGATACCTTTAGAAATATTTTAATTGTAAATATCTCAATCCAACATATATTTTATTCGATGAAGGCAGCTAATAAATAAAGAAAGTTGAGGTAGCATTGGATATCACCATGTATCATAGTTATCTAGCAAAAAAAATTATGTAATGTACAATACATTTTATTTTTACACATGCATGCGAATTGTTGATTTCCTTAACTAGGTTAATACAATTTGTATTAACGACGTTGTTACACGTGTGTTTTATTGTGTACTGGTCGAGTTACCCTGCGTTGCAACGGGAAAAGGCAACCCTGCAAGATTGTATGCCTCCTTTCAATATCCAGTCAAATGTTGGAAGGACAGTGCCACGGCAATGATTTTATGCCCAAAAAACATGTAGATCTGCCGGTTTAACGAAGCGTTCGTATGTGGACATTTGATGTAGATCACGTAACTCGCAACAATCGTAGGAAACACGCTAAGTGTTTGTAACAATTGTACAAACTATTGTTCTGAATTACCTAATATACGTCAAACGTCCACATCGATTATTTCGTAATATCTCCAGCCCCGGGAATTTATTTATTTTTTATCTACGAACCATCCCATGGGCCCATGGGCACGACAACAAATTACATACATACATACATACATACATACATACATACATACATACATACATACATACGTACGTACATACCTACATACATACGTACATACATATATACATACATACATAAATACATTCGTACGTACGTACGAACGTACTTACATACATACATACATACATACATGCACACATATATGCACACACACATACATACTTACATACATACATACATACATACATACATACATACATAAATACATACATACATACATACATACATACATACATACATACATACATACATACATACATACATACATACATACATACATACATACATACATACATACATACATAAATACATACGTGTGGTGTGTATTGACCCCGTGGCAGGAGGACATGCGTTACGCCTAGATTGGATAATGTTTTGAAAAAACATTCAAATTGGATTTTTTTCACCAGACAGACTTTACATTGTCAATTTATACACACTCACAATTCCACACATAAATGAAACATATCAATTTCAGAAAATGCTTATTTTAGTGGCAGCTTAGCCTGTCTCAGCCCTTCTGTACTGATTCAGTGGCCTACAGAATGGGACTGGCGTGCGCTACCCGATCTCCACTTAACACCCCAAGGCAGTTTGTGGGGAGGGGTGATCTTGCGGACAGCAAAGGGGCTTTCACTTCTTATTCGAAGCAGAATTTCAATTCAGCGTACTATGTTAAGCCTTCTTACTCCAACCAGAATCGTATATCAATATTAAATAGTTCCTATTTTGGCAGTTATTTCATAGAGTTGAGATTTAGGCTTTTCTAAATCGCAAGACCGTTGTTTGATAATGTCTCTTATTTCACTGTCTACCTGATTAAAGGATATATAATTTGCAAGGTACACAACACGTATACTTTTTAGCACTAACATATCACGATATGATCAATTCCGAACTTCATTGGTGGATTTAAACCAATCAACAATGAGATTTGTAGTGCAATTATCTCAGTCTATTTTTAGAACCATATATCTTAGTGTGTGGAATTAGCTAATCATTGTTTCGTTAAGTAGCACTGAAATATGATATGTAGTAGTGACAAGTGGGAAATACGATAACATTGTCATTTATTTATTTACGATGTCGTCACGGCTTTATAACTTTGTTCAACATTTAGAAAGACAATTTGTTTAAAACTCCTAATTTAAGGGCAATTAGCACAATTGGTCTAAACGTGTGTGTTTACGGTGCTTTGACGAGTGCGGTTTGTGCACGGAGACTGATCAAAACATCAACGTACCAATTACCGTGTCGATACGATCTCAGAACCGCTTAGTGCTCCCTCAACCATGACCGGGCTGATATGTTGACGTTAGCTCGAGTGTCAATGTGCACAGCGAAGAGGAATGTCTCTGTTGACATGTTGGCGGCGGTAGGAGTCTACCATTTTACGCGCACGTGGTGGAATTTCCCAAGGAAATCTGCTGCAAAAATCCCCTACAACAACAACAATCCGAGCCTTAAGCAATTATGATAGTACTGGTGGTCCACGGATGGCAAAGAATACAACATTGCATTCCCTAAAACAGAGGTTCTCAACCAGGAGGCCGTCATATAGATTCAAGGGTTCGTGGCTTCTACGCACAGTTATTTTGGAATGCCACAAGTGCATACTTGTGATGCTTTCATTTCGTGGAAACCATTGTATAATATACCTAAGAACACAACGCCTTTTCATTGTGAAAGACTCGAAATGGAATACACGACAAAGGTCTAGCATGACTGATAGATTAATTTCCGAAGGCTGCAATATTTCTAGAAGCTTCTAGACGTTTTCCCTGTCTCTGTCTCTGTCTCGGTCTATGTCTCTCTCTCTCTCTCTCTCTCTCTCTCTCTCTCTCTCTCTCTCTCTCTCTTTCTCTCTCTCTCTCTCTCCCTCTCTCCCTCTCTCTCTCTCTCTCTCTCTCCCTCTCTCCCTATCTCTCTCTCTCTATCTCTGTCTCCTTTCTATCTCTCTTTCTCGCTCTCTCTCTCTTCCTCTCTCTCTCTCTCTCTCGCTCTCGCTCTCTTTCTCTCTCTCTCTCTCTCTCTCTCTCTCTCTCTCTCTCTCTCTCTCTCTCTCATGCTCGCTTTCTTTGGCTGTCTGTTTATCTGTCTGTATGTATGTGTGCATTTATGTATGCATGTTTGTATATATGTTTTGACAGAAATACAGACAGATTTAGAGAAGGGACAGAGAGAGAAAAAGAGAGAGAGAGAGAGAGACAGAGAGAGATATATATATATATATATAGAGAGAGAGAGAGACAGAGAGAGAGAGAGATAGACAGAGAGAGAGAGAGAGAGAGACATAGAGAGAGAGACAGAGAGAGAGAGGGAGAGAGAGAGACAGGGAGAGAGAGAGAGAGAGAGAGATAAATAGAGAGAATCAATGAGAGAGAAAGTGAGATAAATATATAATAAATGATATTTCTATCTCTCTCTCTCTCATCTCCACCCCCCTCTCATCTCGCTCTCTTTTTCCCATCTCTCTCAGCTCTATCTCACCTGGCTCCCTCTCACTCTCATCTCAACCAACACGAGCATATCTCACATATCTCTCTCATCTTTCTCATCCCCCTCTTCATATCCCTCTAGCTCTTCCTTTACCTCTCCTTATCTCCGTCTCTATCTATCTATCCCCTTCTCATTCTCCATTTCCGCTTTGATTCTACCTCTCCCCTTTTCAATCTCCCTCTCTTCTTCCAGTTATCGCTCTCCCTTTTCATTATCCCTCTAACTTTTCATTATCGCTCTCCCATTCTCATTGTCACTCTGCTCTTCTCGTTCTGGCTGTCCCCCTTTTCGTCCTCCCTCTACATTTCTCATTCTCCCTCTCCCTTTTCATTTTCTCTTTCCCCCCCCCCTCCTCTCTCTCTCTCTCTCTCTCTCTCTCTCCCATGAACACATCAAACACAAACCACCGCAGTCTTTCGTTACTATTTTCAACCTATCCGCGCTTGACGTCTTTTAGCTCGCACCGCTAAAACCCAACGTGACGGTGATCGCAGTACACACGCCTCAGCACCACGTACTTGTATTAACAATAAAATGTTTTCATGTTGTTGACATTTCCTTATCGTTATCTAAGCCGAAAACGATAAACCACTTCCTTGGATGTTCGCCAAATCATGAACTTCCTTATATTTATATTTCCTCAAAGTACTTGTTTCGTGTCAGGCGCAGTTATTGTTAGCCCAGGGAAGTGCTGGCGAATCCAAGGAAAGAGATTACGTAAGGTAAATCCCCAGGTCCAGCCAGAGCCAATATAGCCATCGAGTGGGTGGAAACCATAACTTTATAAGCTTCAGCTTTAGCTTCAGCCGAACAGTCGCAGCTAAAATGACAGCGCAGGGGAGTAAGAGTCGGTGTCGTTTATGCGGGGACAAAAAGCGATGTTCCCGTGACCCAGGACGCCTGCTTGTTTGTCTCAATCTTTGTCTTGTCGTCGCAGGGATTGTCTACGTGGGCGTGTTACACCGAGAAGTGTCCGGACTTCGGACGGAGCTCGGACGGTACAGCGGGTCCGTGGTGACTCCGGCGAGGCAGACGGGCAATGGTCGTGGAAACGTCCGTGTCGTGGAAACGGTCGAGGCGGAGGAAGACGAAGTGATCAACGGGGATGGACGAGTAACAGAGGTTAGTGACACAATCGCGGTTTACCACCGGACATGCGTCGCACTGCGTGTATTGTATAACGTTTATTATATTACGAAGCGCGTTATTCTGACTGATAAAGACCTCTTTTACGAGCAACTATTTGTTAGGCGCGCGCGTTTCTCTATGTACAATCGTTCTGTAGGTCAGAGTGTAAATTGATAAGTAGCGCATGAATATGTACACGTAGTTATTACTGAGTACTTATTCACGAATGCCGTGGCCTTAGCAGTATTTTGAGAAGACGCATGCTATACGGATATTTGGTTCTTTGGTGTCCAATTATGTTTTGTGTAATTACCACAGTCGATTTAATACAAATTAATATTTTTTTTGCTTCAACAAGCATTAAATAATTTAATAGTTTGTCTGACAATTTCACAAGAAAACTATATATAAAAGTTGTACATATGAGCTAGCATGTTGCAGTGGATACTAGTGAGGTTCGGTTTTTCACAAAATTAATTTTAAATGAGACTAGCAAAATATCAAATTGATTAACACCTTTAAGATTTGAATACTTTTATTAAGCATGAAGTCTACGTTTGGCGAAAATTCGAAAATTAGGATAAAGTCCAGGGCTTTCGTGAAGCGTTAGACGACTAGACGACTGCGCGTAAATTACCAGGAAGTAAATTACTGGGGAAATTACCAGATGTAAGACAGCTAACTTTATTCCCCTGACTCAAAGGGTGAATGTGGATATATGTTTTGCTTGCTGCATTGTCCCTCGTGGAAGTAGTCGCCAGCGTAGGTTAACATCTCTTGTGGATTTAGTTTGTTATTAAAACTCTTTGTTCCATTTGGCATAGCTTGTGTTCTCCGCACGTAAAATAGGGTAATTCGAATCGATTCTCTCTTTCAACAGTCGCCAGGAGAGACGGTGTCTCGAGAGCTACTTACTGATCGGAAGAAATCGACAGAGAACATACGTGGTACGTACAACTTAGCAATTTAAAATGTTTTCATAAAATATTCTATTTGGTTCCTGCGGACGCAGCCGTGTGATATTCTACTATGCTCAGTTTTTATTATACAAAATGCTGTACAAATCGTAGGTCTATTTCTATTGAATCTATATAGTTCTATATAATTTTTTATGACATGTTGTAAAGTTGCTAAGGTGTTATACGTGTAAATACATCTATCCCGATTGTTTCTTATGGCAACATATTACTGGTTGCTGGATTACATTAAATAATGTGTCATTACTTGTAAGGAAAGCCCGGGTGTCAATTATTGTTTCACTCATTATCGAATAGATTTACTGGTCGCAAACATTTCATTAAAGTTGCGTTAGCAATAACGCTAGTATGTTAAATAATATGACACAGGTCGAATGTAGGGAGGTTTGTGTCCGTACGTGGTCTTATGTTATCCTATTTATAAAAAATTATTGTTTGTTCAACACAACAGATAAACAATAGCACTGGGATATTCTGTCCAGGAATATTATATATGTATTCGATATTGTCAATCGATCTTGCCAAAAAAAATTTTTTTCACAAAACTCTCTCATGTCATTTATAAAGTAACTGCTTGATCGGATGCAGTGTAACAAGCATTGACGTACATACGTGTCTAGGGATTGGAATTTCAGAGTGTTACTTACCTTACCTTGACTTTGATAACATTACCTTGCACATATGCTATCAAACAACACGTCGTAAACAACAATGGAGTTGCCCCGTCTGCCACTCCGTACATTTTGAATCAATAATCAAGTTGTGTAAGTTGTGATACAATGAGTGGCGCCACTGATAATTGCCACGTAAGATTGTGTGACGAAACGCTTAAAGTAGCGCCATCTAGCGAATATTCGAGTACTTAAAAATGGTGTTGTTGTTCCTGCTTTCATTTTCTACGTAAACATAAACCGTACATAGGTAGATAATCAAATGAAATTATATACGTTTTATGTTAGATACATAACACAATTTGCTATGCGTACACGTCTATGCTATGAAATATTGTGTCGTTGTGTCTGTCTGGCTGTATGTCTGTCTGTCTGTCTGTCTGTCTGTTTGTCTGTCTGTCTGTCTGTCTGTTCTGTAGGTCAGAGTGCAAATTGATAAGTAGCGCATGAATATGTGCAAGAAGTTATTACTGAGTACTTATTCATGAATGCCGTGGCCTTAGCAGTATTTTGAGAAGACGCATGCTATACGGATATTTGGTTCTTTGGTGTCCAATTATGTTTTGTGTAATTACCACAGTCGATTTAATACAAATTAATATATTTTTTTGCTTCAACAAGCATTAAATAATTTAATAGTTTGTCTGACAATTTCACAAGAAAACTATATATATAAAATTGCACATATGAGCTAGCATGTTGCAGTGGTTACTAGTGAGGTTCGGTTTTTCATAAAATTAATTTGAAATGAGACTAGCAAAATATCAAATTGATGAACACCTTTAAGATTTGAATACTTTTGTTAAGCATGAAGTCTACGTTTGGCGAAAATTCGAAAGTTAGGATAAAGTCCGTGGCTTTCGTGAAGCGCTAGACGACTAGACGACTGCGCGTAAATTACCAGGAAGTAAATTACTGGGGAAATTACCAGATGTAAGACAGCTAACTTTATTCCCCTGACTCAAAGGGTGAATGTGGATATATGTTTTGCTTGCTGCATTGTCCCTCGTGGAAGTAGTCGCCAGCGTAGGTTAACATCTCTTGTGGATTTAGTTTGTTATTAAAACTCTTTGTTCCATTTGGCATAGCTTGTGTTCTCCGCACGTAAAATAGGGTAATTCGAATCGACTCTCTGTTTCAACAGTCGCCAGGAGAGACGGTGTCTCGAGAGCTACTTACTGATCGGAAGAAATCGACAGATAACATACGTTGTACGTACAACTTAGCAATTTAAAAAAATTTCATAAAATATTCTATTTGGTTCCTGCGGACGCAGCCGTGTGATATTCTACTATGCTCAGTTTTTATTATACAAAATGCTGTACAAATCGTAGGTCTATTTCTATTGAATCTATATAGTTCTATATCATTTTTATGACATGTTGTAAAGTTGCTAAGGTGTTATTCGCGTAAATACATCTATCCCGATTGTTTCTTATGGCAACATATTACTGGTTGCTGGATTGCATTAAATAATGTGTCATTACATGTAAGGAAAGCCCGGGTGGCAATTATTGTTTCACTCCTTATCGAATAGATTTACTGGTCGCCAACATTTCATTAAAGTTGCGTTAGCAATAACGCTAGTATGTTAAATTATATGACACAGGTCGAATGTAGGGAGGTTTGTGTCCGTCTGTGGTCTTATGTTATCCTATTTATATTGTTTGTTCAACAGAACAGATAAACAATAGCACTGGGATATTCAGTCCAGGTATATTATATATGTAGTCGATATTGCCAGTCGATCTTGCCAAGAAACATTTTGTCACAAAACTCTCTCGTGTCATTTATAAAGTAATTGCTTCATCGGATGCAGTGTAACAGGCATTGACGTACATACGTTTCTAGGGATTGGAATTCCAGGGGGCTACTTACTTGACCCTGACTTTGATAACATTACCTTGAACATATGCTATCAAACAACACGTCGTAAACAACAATGGATTTGCCCCGTCTGCCACTCCGCAACTGTACATTTTTAATTAATAATCAAGTTGTGTCAGTTGTGTCAGTTGTGTCAGTTGTGGTATAATGAGTGGCGCCATTGGGAATTGCCACATAAGATTGTGTGACGATACGCTTAAAGTAGCGCCATCTAGCGAATATTCGAGTACTTATAAATTGGGTTGTTATTCCTGCTTACATTTCCTACGTAAACATAAACCGTACATAGGTATATAATCAAATGAAATTATATACGTTTTATGTTAGATACATAACACAATTTGCTATGCGTACACGTCTATGCTATGAAATAGTGTGTCGTTGTGTCTGTCTGTCTGTATGTCTGTCTGTCTGTCTGTCTGTCTGTCTGTCTGTCTGTCCTGATGTCTGTCTGTATGTCTGTCTGTCTGTCTGTCTGTCTGTCTGTCTGTCTGTCTGTCTGTTTCATCGTATCTCCGTCAGTTTCGCATGTATGGAGCTGACTTTTGTTGACGTGCCCGGGGGTCCTCGGGGGTGGTTCTTGCATTAAAAAATTCCCGCGGGGTAGGGATGTTACGAAGTAACCTACGTTTGACGTAGAGTACGTAACTCAGTACAGTTCATAGCTACGAACGCTTTTTTAGCAACGCATTTGTGCTTTCTTCTATTGTTCCGAGTTACGTAATACACGTCAAACGTCCACACACGTTCCTTCGTACGATAAAAACGCTTCGTAAAACTAGCAACCTGTTTTTTTATTTTGGGGGCATATAATGGCATTGCCATTGACATTTCCCTACAAAAAGGTGACCTTGTATTGCAAGGAGTCATAGGCTGTCTTTTCTCCCGTGCAATGCCTGTCAACTCGGCTAGTTATATGTAAAAGTGATGGTATTATTGGTTTGAGCAAATAATGCACACTATACGACGTGAAACTTGTGGGGGAATTGAAGATTCTACGCGAGGCTAGTGAGAATGCGTGCCACTTTTGAACAATGTACAAGCGAGCCAAATATCATACAAATACAGACATATGTAATTTATTATTTGCAGGCATCAAGGCTGTGCACTTGGAAGGAAACCTCCCTCGGTCAGCTCGTCCTTGCTACGGTATGTCCCAGTCTCACTTGTTGTTCGCTAAGTCCCAATCTAACTCCATATACGTAATATCCCAATGTCACTCGATGGACGTTATGTCGCAACCTCACTTGATGTACGGTATGTCCTAATCTCACTTGATGTACTTTATGTTCCAATCTCACTCGATGTACGTTATGTATCAATCTTCACAGCAGGTGCCGACTCCAATCAATCCATTCCATGTATACACATCTCTCTCGATCTTCACTGTGTACAATTCTCGCTTGATTGACAATAATCATGTGCTAATCTTTGCTTTTTGGTTTTCTGTTTTGGTTTTGCTTTGAAATAGGTAGTCGAAACATCAACGTGTTCATATTACAATATCACTAAATAAAATAAGACAACAACCGGCAACGCATTGTCACCGAACTTGCTTCCAAAACGGTTTCGCCGACGTGTATAGTTGTACGCTTGGCGATTGCATTTTATTAAGCAACTTATGTTACTGTTGATATAACTAATGCAATATCTACTTATGGAAATTTTATATCCACATAAAACAGGGTGCATTCATGTGATCCTGCCGCCCGAATATCCCCTCTGACGATATAATGTAACGTTTGTTATAAAACCAAACCAAAACTGTAACATACATTTGAGTTTATAATGTGCTGTTAAAAAAATATATAAAACCATTCACCCACAGAGACAAATATGTTTTACAATTGATAACATGTTATTGTTATTGTGTACATTTGTTATTTTGTAGACGACATGAAGTTTCGACATTGGCGTGCACCGCGGTGGGCAAGGAACTATGCTTCAATGTTCCACTACGATGCTAACTCGGGGCGTGTAACCGTGAGGGAAGCCGGACTATATTTCGTCTACAGCCAGGTAACTCGATGCTGCGTGGAATTATTTCTAAGCTTGTACAACAGAACCCATGCCCTCACAATTATATCTGTTTTACTATTATGCCTATTATGCCTATTGTTGTTCATCCTTCGGTCCGTTCATGGGTGCGTCCCCTCCCCTGCGCTCGAGCCCACCACCTGGGTGCTCGTATACTCCCTTACGGTCCCCCCAACCGTTCGACCGTACGCACTATGTTTCCACAGCAAGGCTTCTCATATATCGTTCGGGGGCCATTTCAAGTTTGCGCCAGCTTAAAACTGATATGTCTTCTGCTGTGCGGATCACTGTCAATAGGATTAGATTTATGCATTTTTTATGTTGTATTTATTGATGTTGTCCAGCCAGTTTGTCCTCTGACGGCATCGTGACATGTTTTCATTCACACATGACAATCACAATTACGAAACAGGACAAACCTCACATATACGATCTAGCTGAATATTAAGATACTCCACCACTTTTGTTTGTTTGTTTGTTTATTTATTTGTTTGTTTGTTTGTTTGTTTGATTCTTGTGTTCACATTTATTGTTTCTTCTACGAATTTATAATATATATTCTACCGTTTGCCGGTGCGTTATACCACCACTTGCCTGTATTATGTGATAGCTATGCTACCTAATTGAATTGAATTGAAATATGTATTATTAATGTAATTGCTATTAATATTACTACATCCATTATTACAATAATTATAGCCTTGGCTCCGCTACCAACCTGGAATTGTATACAACTGTACCAACTACTCTACCTTTTGTTTATTGATTCATGATTTACATAATTATAAATAAAATATATATCTATATATCTTCTCTTGACCGGCTGTGTACCTTGTAGGATTGTTTTGAGATGGTGCTGTGTGGAGTGATGTGGTTAAAACAGGAGAGTTTGTGTAGTTTTGCCGCTGCTTCTTGTTTTACACGTTTCCCCACATCTGTAGTTGTGTCAGTGAAATGGTCACCAAGTTCGTAGAAAATAATGAAGTAATGATTTTCCTCAAATGACAACTATTGAGATTTACCTACTCAACTATTCGGCCACCTTCAGCAGCCTTCATCAGGAACTGTTTTCTGTGACGACCAGTGCTCCCCAGTTGAAGCAGTCACGCATGGGACGGACCGCTTGCCATACCAACTGGCGAGTAGACGAACTTGTGGTTTATAATTCAGTTCCCGGTGAAGTTTACCGAAAGTAGCCGAAACGTTGAGAAGTAAATCTCAATAGTTGCGATTAGAGGAAACTCGCTGGATTATTTGTATCGTGTTGCAGTACATTTGTACGTATCTGTTTGTATTCAGGTGACAACCGACACGAACGCTCTAAAAGCCGGATACAGTGTTTTCATCGACGACGTCGCTCGATTCACCTGCATTGAACAAACCCCAGCGTAAGTCAGAAATGATTGCCTTGTTCAACAACTCAGTTGAACTAGTTCTATGTCACAAAGGGCGAAATGCGTGAGTTTTTATTAAATTGTATTGTCTTACTGTATGTCTTCATTCGTCAGAAAACGATATGCTATAATTTTATGATTTCAGCACCGACTCCACGCAGCCTCTTGTGCGAACCTGCTCCACGTCCGGGGTCGTTGTTCTGCGTCGGGGTCAGTACATCTCCATCGGTGTCAGGTACATGGGAGTACGAGCCATTATGAAGCCACATCTCAGCTATTGGGGGATGGTCCAGCTGGCGAATTACTCCGAATAACATGGACCCACCCACGGGCGACATGGACCCACCCACGGGCAACATGGACCCACCCACGGGCGACATGTGACCAGAGACTGTCAAATGGAGCCTGATGCGGCAATATTATCTCATTTGGTGTAACATAACAATAGCAATGTGGATCGGTTCACATATATATGTTTGGATGTAATAGTTGAGAGAAACAAGAACATTACATTGAATATGACATAATTTAGTTTAGTTGCTTATGTTCTATTATACTATTTTTAAACTTATTTATTGTTCTAACTATTATCTCCACTACTAAATTATGAAATGCACTGATCAACGTTTGTTAATGGTTACATCATTCACTGTTATAAACGACTGTCACGTTGTATTATTTAATATTAAATTATGTTATATTTTGATATGTTATTAATATATTTATGCTACCTCTACGCTGAAATATTCAGCATTCTTTTGTTATATTACTCACAATTAATATCGACGTCTAGGTTACATGTGTGTACTCTACCGTTGGTAATAAGTTATTGTATCAATCAAATGTCACCACTGCCTATATTTATTGTAAACACAAGTGCGCACTACCATACGATACATTTAGAAATATTTTAATTGTAAATATCTCAATCCAACATACATTTTATTCGATGAAGGCAGCTAATAAATAAAGAAAGTTGAGGTAGCATTGGATATCACCATGTATTATAGTTATCTAGCAACAAAAATTATGTAATGTACAATACATTTTATTTTTACACATGCATGCGAATTGTTGATTTCCTTAACTAGGTTAATACAATTTGTATTAACGACGTTGGTACACGTGTGTTTTATTGTGTACTGGTTGAGTTACCCTGCGTTGCAAGGGGAAAAGGCAACACTGCAAGATTGTATGACTCCTTTCAATATCCAGTCAAATGTTGGAAGGACAGTGCCACGGCAATGATTTTATGCCAAAAAAACATGTAGAACTGCCGGTTTAACGAAGCGTTCGTATGTGGACATTTGATGTAGATCACGTAACTCGCAACAATCGTAAGAAACACGCTAAGTGTTTGTAACAATTGTACAAACTATTGTTCTGAATTACGTAATATACGTCAAACGTCCACATCGATTCCTTCGTAATATCTCGAGCCCCGGGAATTTATTTATTTTTTATCTACGAACCATCCCAGGGGCCCACGGGCACGACAATAAATTACATACATACATACATACATACATACATACATACATACATACATACATACATACATACATACATACATACATACATACATACATACATACATACATACATACACACATACATACATACATACATACATACATACATATATGCATACATGCATACATGCATACATACGTACGTACATACATACATACATACGTACATACATACATACATACATACATACATACATACATACATACATACATACATACATACATATATGCATACATACATACATACATACATACATACATACATACATACATACATACATACATACATACATACATACATACATACAAACATACATACATACATACATACATACATACATACATACATACATACATACATACATACATACAAACATGCACACATATATGCACACACACATATATACTTACATACATACATACATACATACATTCATACATTCATACATACATACATACACACATACATACATAAATACATACATACATACATACATACATACATACATACATACATACATACATACATACATACATACATACATACATACATACATATATACATAAAATTTTTGAGATGCCAGATGTCCATAAAAAGTTTTGCCAACTGTGTGTGGAGAACTGCACTTGAGTTACCAACTGAAAAAGTAGTCGCCAACATGTTGGCAACTGAAGAATCCGTAAGCGTATGGCGGTCTTTAACCTATCTAAACCACAGTGCATTGACCCCGCGGCCTGAGGTGTGTATTGACCCTGCGGCGTGTGGTGTGTATTGACCCTGTTGCAGGAGGACATGCGTTACGCCTAAGTTGGATAATGTTTTGAAAAAAAATTCAAATTGGATTTTTTTCACCAGACATACTTTACATTGTCAATTTATACACACTCTCAATTCCACACATAAATGAAACCTATCAATATCACAAAATGCATATTTTAGTGGCTGCTTAGCCTGTCTCAGCCCTTCTGTACTGATTCAGTGGCCTACAGAATGGGACTGGCGTGCGGTAGCCGATCTCCACTTAACACCACAAGGCAGTCTGTGGGGAGGGGTGATCTTGCGGACAGCAAAGGGGCTTTCACTTCTTATTCCAAGCAGAATTTCAATTCAGCGTACTATGTTAAGCCTTCTTACTCCAACCAGAATCGTATATCAATACTAAATAGTTCCTATTTTGGCAGTTATTTCATAGAGTTGAGATTTAGGCTTTTCTAAATCGCAAGACCGATATATACTTTGCAAGGTACACAACACGTATACGTTTTAGCACTAACATATCACGATATGATAAATTCCGAACGTCATTGGTGGATTTAAACCAATCAACAATGAGATTTATAGTGCAATTATCTCAGTCTATTTTTATAACCATATATCTTAGTGTGTGGAATTAGCTAATCATTGTTTCGTTAAGTAGCACTGAAATATAATATGTAGTAGTGACAAGTGGGAAATACGATAACATTGTTATTTATTTATTTACGATGTCGTCACGGCTTTATAACTTTGTTCAACATTTAGAAAGACAATTTGTTTAAAACTCCTAATTTAAGGGCAATTAGCACAATTGGTCTAAACGTGTGTGTTTACGGTGCTTTGACGAGTGCGGTTTGTGCACGGAGACTTATCAAAACATCAACGTACCAATTACCGTGTCGATACGATCTCAGAACCGCTTAGTGCTCCCTCAACCATGACCGGGCTGATATGTTGACGGTAGCTTGAGTGTCAATGTGCACAGCGAAGCGGAATGTCTCTGTTGACATGTTGGCGACGGTAGGAGTCTACCATTTTATGCGCACGTGGTGGAATTTCCCAAGGAAATCAGCTGCAAAAATCCCCTACAACAACAACAATCCGAGTCTTAAGCAATTATGATAGTACTTGTGGTCAACGGATGGCATAGATTACAACATTGCATTCGCTAAAACAGAGTTTCTCAAACAGGAGGCCGTCATGGAGACTTAGGGGTTCGTGGCTACTACGCAGAATTATGTTGGAATGGCACAAGTGCATACTTCTGATGCTTTCATTTCGCGGAAACCATTGTATAATATATCTAAGAACACAACGCCTTTTCATTGTGAAAGACTCGAAATGGAATACACAACAAATGTCTAGCATGATTTATTTCCGAAGGCTGCATTATTTCTAGAAGCTTCTAGACGTTTTCCCTGTCTCTGTCTCGGTCTATGTCTCTCTCTCTCTCTCTCTCTCTCTCTCTCTCTCTCTCTCTCTCTCTCTCTCTCTCTCTCTCTCTCTCTCTCGCTCTCTCTCTCTCTCTTTCTCTCTATATATCTCTCTCTCTCTCTATCTCTGTCTCCTTTCTCTCTCTCTTTTTCGCTCTCTCTCTCTCTTCCCCTCTCTCTCTCTCTCTCTCTCTCTCGCTCTCTGTGTCTCTCCCTCTTTCTCTCTCTGTCTATCTCTCTATCTATCTTTCTCTCTCTTTCTCTCTCTCTCACTTTCTCTCTCTCTCATGCTCGCTTTCTTTGGCTGTCTGTTTATCTGTCTGTATGTATGTATGTGTGCATTTGTGTATGCATGTTTGTATATATGTCTTGACAGACATACAGACAGATGTCGAGAAGGGACAGAGAGAGAGAGAGAGAGAGAGAGAGAGAGAGAGAGACAGAGAGAGAGAGAGAGAGAGAGAGAGAGATAGAGAAAGAGAGAGAGAGAGAGAAAAATAGAGAGAATCAATGAGAGAGAAAGTGAGATAAATATATAATAAATTATATTTATCTCTCTCTCTCTCTCATCTCCACCCCCCCTCTCTCTCTCATCTCGCTCTCTTTCTCCCATCTCTTTCAGCTCTATCTCACCTGGCTCTCTCTCTCATCTCTCCCATCACGAGCATATCTCACATATCTCTCTCTTCTTTCTCACCCCCCTCTTCATATCCCTCTAACTCTTCCTCTACCTCTCCTTATCTCCGTCTCTATCTATCTATCCCCTTCTCATTCTCCATTTCCGCTTTTCATTCTACCTCTCCCCTTTTCAATCTACCTCTCTTCTTCCAGTTATCGCTCTCCCTTTTCATTATCCCTCTAACTTTTCATTATCGCTATCCCATTCTCATTGTCACTCTGCTCTTCTCGTTCTCGCTGTCCCCCTTTTCGTCCTCCCTCTACATTTCTCATTCTCCCTCTCCCTTTTCATTTTCTCTTTCCCCCCCTCCCCTCTCTCTCTCTCTCTCTCTCTCTCTCTCTCCCATGAACACATCAAACACAAACCACCGCAGTCTTTCGTTACTATTTTCAACCTATCCCCGCTGGTTTGACGTCCTTTAGCTCACAGGCAACGCACCGCTAAAACCCAACGAGACGGTGATCGCAGTACCCACGCCTCAGCACCACGTACTGGTATTAACAATAAAATGTTCCCATGTTGTTGACATTTCCTTATCGTTATCTAAGCCGAAAACGATAAACCACTTCCTTGGATGTTCGCCAAATCACGAATATCCTTTAATTTATATTTCCTCAAAGTACTTGTTTCGTGTCAGGCGCAGTTATTGTTAGCCCACGGAAGTGCTGGAGAATCCAAGGAAAGAGATTACGTAAGGTAAATCCCCATGTTCAGCCAGAGCCAATATAGCCAGCGAGTGGGTGGAAACCATAACTTTATAAGCTTCAGCTTTAGCTTCAGCCCAACAGTCGCAGCTAAAATGACGGCGCAGGGGAGTGACAGTCGGTGTCGTTTATGCGGGGACAAGAAGCGATGTTGTCGTGACCCGGGACGCCTTCTTGTTTGTCTCAATCTTTGTCTTGTCGTCGCAGGGATTGTCTACGTGAGCGTGTTACACCGAGAAGTGTCCGGACTTCGGACGCAGCTCGGACGGTACAACGGGGCCGTGGTGACTCCGGCGAGGCAGACGGGCAATGGTCGTGGAAACGTCCGTGTCGTGGAAACGGACGAGGCGGAGGAAGACGAAGAGATCAACGGGGATGGACGAGTAACAGAGGTTAGTGACACAATCGCGGTTTATCACCGGACATGCGTCGCACTGCGTGTATTGTATAACGTGTATTATATTACGTCGCACTGCGTGTATTATATAACGTTTATTATATTACGAAGCGCGTTATTCTGACTGCTAAAGACCTCTTTTACGAGCAACTATTTGTTAGGCGCGCGCTTTTCTCTATGTACAATCGTTCTGTAGGTCAGAGTGCAAATTGATAAGTAGCGCATGAATATGTGCACGTAGTTATTACTGAGTACTTATTCGTGAATGCCGTGGCCTTAGCATATTTTGAGAAGACGCTTGTTATACGGATATTTGGTTCTTTGGTGTCTAATTATGTTTTGTGTAATTACCACAGTCGATTTAATACAAATTAATATTTTTTTTGCTTCAACAAGCATTAAATAATTTAATAGTTTGTCTGACAATTTCACAAGAAAACTATATATAAAAGTTGCACATATGAGCTAGCATGTTGCAGTGGATACTAATGAGGTTCGGTTTTTACAAAATTAATTTGAAATGAGACTAGCAAAATATCAAATTGATTAACACCTTTAAGATTTGAATACTTTTATTAAGCATGAAGTCTACGTTTGGCGAAAATTCGAAAGTTAGGATAAAATCCGTGGCTTTCGTGAAGCGTTAGACGACTAGACGACTGCGCGTAAATTACCAGGAAGTAAATTACTGGGGAAATTACCAGATGTAAGACAGCTAACTTTATTCCCCTGACTCAAAGGGTGAATGTGGATATATGTTTTGCTTGCTGCATTGTCCCTCGTGGAAGTAGTCGCCAGCGTAGGTTGACATCTCTTGTGGATTTAGTTTGTTATTAAAACTCTTTGTTCCATTTGGCATAGCTTGTGTTCTCCGCACGTAAAATAGGGTAATTCGAATCGACTCTCTGTTTCAACAGTCGCCAGGAGAGACGGTGTCTCGAGAGCTACTTACTGATCGGAAGAAATCGACAGAGAACATACGTGGTACGTACAACTTAGCAATTTAAAATGTTTTCATAAAATATTCTATTTGGTTCCTGCGGACGCAGCCGTGTGATATTCTACTATGCTCAGTTTTTATTATACAAAATGCTGTACAAATCGTAGGTCTATTTCTATTGAATCTATATAGTTCTATATAATTTTTTATGACATGTTGTAAAGTTGCTAAGATGTTACACGTGTAAATACATCTATCCCGATTGTTTCTTATGGCAACATATTACTGGTTGCTGGATTGCATTAAATAATGTGTCATTACATGTAAGGAAAGCCCGGGTGTCAATTATTGTTTCACTCATTATCGAATAGATTTACTGGTCGCCAACATTTTTATGACATATTGCCAAGTTGTAAGGTGTTATACGTGTAAATACATCTATCCCGATTGTTTTTTATGGCAACATATTACTGGTTGCTGGATTGCATTAAATAATGTGTCATTACTTGTAAGGAAAGCCCGGGTGTCAATTATTGTTTCACTCATTATCGAATAGATTTACTGGTCGCAAACATTTCATTAAAGTTGCGTTAGCAATAACGCTAGTATGTTAAATAATATGACACAGGTCGAATGTAGGGAGGTTTGTGTCCGCACGTGGTCTTATGTTATCCTATTTATATTGTTTGTTCAGCAGAACAGATAAACTGGGATATTCAGTCCAGGTATATTATATATGTAGTCGATATTGCCAGTCGATCTTGCCAAGAAACCTTTTGTCACAAAACTCTCTCATCTCATTTATAAAGTAATTGCTTCATCGGATGCAGTGTAACAGGCATTGACGTACATACGTTTCTAGGGATTGGAATTCCAGGGGGCTACTTACCTGACCCTGACTTTGATAAAATTACCTTGCACATATGCTATCAAACAACACGTCGTAAACAACAATGGATTTGCCCCGTCTGCCACTCCGCAACTGTACATTTTTTTATTAATAATCAAGTTGTGTCAGTTGTGATATATTGAGTGGCGCCATTGGGAATTGCCACGTAAGATTGTGTGACGATACGCTTAAAGTAGCGCCATCTAGCGAATATTCGAGTAGTTAAAAATGTTGTTGTTCCTGCTTACATTTTCTACGTAAACATAAACCGTACATAAGTACATAATCAAATTAAATTATATACGTTTTATGTTAGATAAATAACACAATTTGCTATGCGTACACGTCTATGCTATGAAATAGTTTGTCGTTGTGTCTGTCTGTCTGTATGTATGTCTGTCTGTCTTTCTGTCTTTCTGTCTTTCTGTCTGTCTGTCTGTCTGTCTGTCTGTTCCATCGTATCTCCGTCAGTTTCGTATGTATGGAGCTGACTTTTGTAGGCGTGCCCGGGGGTCCACGGGGGTGGTCCTTGCATTAAACAATTCCCTCGGGGAAGGGATGTTACGAAGGAACCTACGTTTGACGTAGAGTACGTAACTCGGTACAGTTCGGAGCTACGAACACTTTTTTAGCAACGCATTTGTGCTTTCTTCTATTGTACCGAGTTACGTAATACACGTCAAACGTCCACACACGTTCCTTCGTACGATAAAAACGCTTCGTGAAATTGGCAACCTGTTTTTTTTTTTTGGGTGGGGCATAGAATTGGCATTGCCATTGGCACTGCCCTACAAATGTGACCTTGTATTGCAAGGAGTCATAGGCTCTCTTTTCTCCCGTGCAATGCCTGTCAACTCGGCTAGTTATATGTAAATTGTCTTGGTGTTATTTGTTTGAGCAAACAAGGCACACTATACGACGTGAAACTTGTGGGGGAATTGAAGATTCTACGCGAGGCTAGTGAGAATGCGTGCCACTTTTGAACAATGTACAAGAGAGCCAAATATCATACAAATACAGTCATACGTAATGTATTATTTGCAGGCATCAAGGCTGTGCACTTGGAAGGAAACCTCCCTCGGTCAGCTCGTCCTAGCTACGGTATGTCTCAGTCTCACTTGTTGTTCGCTAAGTCCCAATCTCACTCGATATACGTAATATCCCAATGTCACTCGATGGACGTTATGTCGCAACCTCACTTGATGTACGGTATGTCCTAATCTCACTTGATGTACTTTATGTTCCAATCTCACTCGATGTACGTTATGTATCAATCTTCACAGTAGGTGCCGACTCCAATCAATCCATTCCACGTATACACATCTCTCTCTTCACTGTGTACAATTCTCGCTTGATTGACAATAATCATGTGATAATCTTATTTCGTCTACGAAATCTACCAATCTCTCAGTTGAAGATGTCATGTATGTCTAAATTATTTTCCGATCTCACTCAATGCAAGGAAGTTACTTATCTTATCTCATATATGGCTTGTCCCAACCTCACTTATAATCAACACAATAAAAATTCGTGGATTGAACCAATCCCACTTGATTTGTGGTATATAGAAATTTTATTTTATATATTTTTCTTAATTCAAGGCATGTAGCAGTCTCACTCGATTCATGTTTTCTAGCAATAATACTTTCTCTACGCATATCCAAATGTCACTCAATCCAGAAAAATGAACATACTCACTAGATCCTCGGTGGCTAATGGTAATGATTTGGGCACCGGATACTCAATCGAGAGAACCGGGGATCGAATACCATTACTACCCTTTCGAAGCTTAGGCAATTTATTTCACCCCACATTGACGTAGTTCACATAGCTTTATAAATTAGTACCTGACAATAAACAGTGATTGGATTCCAGTGATGGAATAATTAGAACGAACAGCTTTCGCGTAGCAATTGCAGCGTGGCTGGATTCTTCAATAAGTTTATATGTGAACAGGCCTGCTGGGAGCAAACTGTAACGTGCTCTGAGCAACGATTGATGGAAGGGCGCGGTAGAAATTGAACGTTTTGCTGTGCTTTGCTTTTTGGTGTTCTGTTTTGATGTTGCTTTGAAACAGGTAGTCGAAACACCAACGTGTTCATATTACAGTATCACTAAATAAAATAAGACACAACAACCGGCAACGCATTGTCACCGAACTTGCTTCCAAAACGGTTTCGCCGACGTGTATAGTTGTGCGCTTGGCGATTGCATTTTATTAAGCAACTGATGTTTCTGTTGATATAATTAATGCAATATCTACTTATTCAAATTTTACATCCACACAAAACGGGGTACATTCATGTGATCCTGCCGCCCGAATACCCCCTCTGACGATATAATGTAACGTTTTGTTACAAAACCAAACCAAAACTGTATCATACATTTGAGTTTATCAATGTGCTGTTATAAAAAATATATACAAAACCATTCACCCACGCAGACAAATATGCTTTGCAATTGATAACATGTGATTGTAATTGAGTACATTTCTTATTTTGTAGACGACATGAAGTTTCGACATTGGCGTGCACCGCGGTGGGCAAGGAACTATGCTTCAATGTTCCATTACGATGCTAACTCGGGGCGTGTAACCGTGAGGGAAGCCGGACTATATTTCGTCTACAGCCAGGTAACTCGTTGCTGCGTGGAATTATTTCTAAGCTTGTACAACAGAACCCATGCCCTCACAATTATATATGTTTTACTATTATGCCTATTATACCTATTGTTGTTCATCCTTCGGTCCGTTGATGGGTGCGTCCGCTCCCCTGCGCTCGAGCCCACCACCTGGGTGCTCGTATACTCCCTTACGGTCCCCCCAACCGTTCGCCCGTACCGATTATGCTTCCACAGCAAAGCTTCTCATACATCATGGAATGGAACATACTGCCAAAATGATTGTGTTAATGCTAGTAGTGTAAATATGTTTTTAGTTTTGCCGTTCACGCTTGTTTTTACACGTTTCTCCACATCTGTATTTGTATCCGTGAAATGTTCTCCTAGTTCGTAGAAAATAATGAACTAACGATTTTCTTCTAATGACAACTATTGAGATTTACGTACTCAACTATTCGGCCACCTTCAGCAGCCTTCATCAGGAACTGTTTTCTGTGACGACCAGTGCTCCCCAGTTGAAGCAGTCACGCATGGGACGGACCGCTTGCCATGCCACCTGGCGAGTAGACGAACATGTGGTTCATAATTCAGTTCCTGGTGAAGTTTACCAAAAGTAACTGAAACGTTGAGAAGTAAATCTCAATAGTTGCGATTAGAGAAAAGTCGTTGGATTATTTGTATCGTGTTGCAGTACAGTTGTACGCATTTGTTTGTATTCAGGTGACAACCGACACGAACGCTCTAAGAGCTGGCTACGGTGTTTTCATCGACGACGTCGCTCGATTCACTTGCATTGAACAAGTCCCAGCGTGAGTAAGAAATTATAGCCTTGTTCAAAAACTCAGTTCAACTAGTTCTATGCCGTAGAAATGTGATACAGTGCTTGGAAATATGTGTTAAGTGATAATTTCTTTCATAATTAATAAAACAAAACATTTATACAAAATTAGTACAAACCTAATACAAAAGTAATACAAAATTAATACAAATTGATGCAAAATAAAAAAAATAAATAAAGATATTGTCAAACATTAACACAAAATTATTACCAACATTGTTTAATTAAAACATAATTAACCATTAAACTGGAATATCACTAGCTAAAATCAAAAAAGTACTTAATTAGGATGCAAAGAAAACATTTTCCCTCACGACAACTGTTTAGTTGTTCGCTGATGACAGGTGAGACATCATGGGTATTGTGGGTGAAATAATTAATTTAGTCCTCAGAATTGGTGAGGCTCAAAAGGGTGTATATCCAAAACGGTAAACACTTTATGGGATCAAGATTAACTGTTGGCGTGATTTCCATCCTCTCGCTGATCACATGAAAATATTATGAAATATCACCAAGGGCGAAATTCGTTAGTTTGAATTACATTGTATTGTCTTACTGTATATCGCTGTATTGTCTTACTGTATGTCTTCATTCGTCAGAAAACGACATTCTATAATTATATGATTTCAGCACCGACTCCACGCAGCCTCTCGTGCGAACCTGCTCCACGTCTGGGGTCGTCGTTCTGCGTCGGGGTCAGTACATCTCCATCGGTGTCAGGTACACTGGAGTACGAGCCATTATGAAGCCACATCTCAGCTATTGGGGGATGGTCCAGCTGGCGAATTACTCCGAATAACATGGACCCACCCACAGGTGACATGTGACCAGAGACTGTCAACTGGAACCTGATGCGGCAATGTTATCTCATTTGGTGTAATATAAGCAATGTTATGAATCAATTTTATCAGTGTTATCTCATTTGGTGTAACATAACAATAGCAATGTGGATCGGTTCACATATATATGGTTGGATGTAATAGTTGAGAGAAACAAGAACATGACATTAAATATGACATAATTTATTTTAATTCCTAATGATTCTATTTGTCTATTTCTAAACTTATTTATTGTTCTCACTATTTTCTGCACTATTAAATTACAAAATGCACTGATCAACGTTTGTTAATTGTTACATCACTCACTGCTATAAGCGACTGTTACGTTGTATTATTTACTATTAAATTATATTATATTTTGGTATGTCATTCATAGATCTAGGCTAACTTTACGCTGAAATATTCAGCATTCTTTTTTATATTACTCACAATTAATATCGAGTCTATGCTACTACTTTGTTATTGTATGACTCAAATGTTACCACTGCCTATATGTATTGAAAAAACAAGAGTGTGCACTATCATAGCTATCTAGCAACAACAATTATGGAATGTACAATACATTATTATTTTTACACATACATGCTAGTTGTTGATTTCCTTAATACAATTGTACTAACGACGTTGGTACACATGTGTTTTATTGTGTACTAGCCGTATTACCCTGCGTAGCAACGGAAAAAACGCAACCCTGCAAGATCGTATGACTCCTTTCAATAACCAGTCAAATGTTGGTAGTGCCATGGCAAGGACTTCGTTCCCCTAAAATCATGTAGAACTGCCGGTTTAACGAAGCGTTCGTATGTGGACATTTGATGTAGATCACGTAACTCGCAACAATCGTAGAAAACACTATAAGTGTTCGTAAACATTGTACGAACTATTGTTCTGAATTACGTAATATACGTCAAACACCCACATCGGTTCATTTGTAATGTCCCCAGCCCCGGGGATTTTTTTTTACCTATGAACCATCCCTTTGGCCCACTGGAACGGCAACAAATTACAGCGCCATACATACAAAATTGACGCATATATGAGGAAACGTGCATACATACATACATACATACATACATACATACATACATACATACATACATACATACATACATACATACATACATACATACATACATATATACATACATACATACATGCATACATATATGCATGAAACCGTATGTGTATGGCGGACTTTAACCTATCTAAACCACTGTGTATTGGCCCCGTGGCCTGAGGTGTGTATTGACCCCTTGGCCTGAGGTGTGTATTGACCCCTTGGCCTGAGGTGTGTATTGACCCCGTGGCCTGAGGTGTGTATTGACCCCGTGGCCTGTGGTGTGTATTGACCCCGTGGCCTGAGGTGTGTATTGACCCCGTGGCCTGAGGTGTGTATTGACCCCGTGGCCTGAGGTGTGTATTGACCCCGCGGCCTGAGGTGTGTATTGACCCCGTGGCCTGAGGTGTGTATTGACCCCGTGGCCTGAGGTGTGTGTTGACCTCGTGGTCTGAGGTGTGTATTGACCCAGTGGCCTGAGGTGTGTGTTGACCCCGTGGCCTGAGGTGTGTATTGACCCCGTGGCCTGAGGTGTGTATTGACCCCGTGGCCTGAGGTGTTTATTGACCCCGTGGCCTGAGGTGTGTATTGACCCCGTGGCAGGAGGACAGGCATTACGCCTAGATTGGATAATGTTTTGAAAAAACATTCAAATTGGATTTTTTTCGCCATACTGACTCTACATTGTCAATTTATACACACTGACAATTCCACACACGAATGAGACTTATCAATATCAAGAAATGTGAATTTTAGTGGCCCACGGAATGGGACTGGCGTGCGCTAGCAGGCAGGCGGTGGGGAGGGGTGATCTTGCGGACAGCAAAGGGGCTTTCACTTCGAATTCCAAGCAGAATTTCAATTCAGCGTTCTTTGTGAAGCTTTCTTACCCCAATCAGAAGCGAGTATCGATACTAAATAGTTCCTATTTTAACAGTTAGACATAGGCTTGAGATTTAGGCTATTGTTGGTCTAAACGTGTGTGTTTACGGTGCTTTGACGAGTGTGGTTTGTGCACGGAGACGTGTGTCTGAACATCAACATACCAATTACCGTGTCGATACGATCTCAGAACCGCTTAGTGGTCCTTCAACCATGACCGGGCTGATATGCTGACGTTAGTTCGAGTGTCAAGTGTACAATGTGTACAGTGAAGCGGAATGTCTCTGTTGACATGTTGGCGGCGGTAGGAGTATTTTCGCGAACATGGTGGAATTTCCCAAGGAAATGTGCTCAAAAATCCCCTACAACAACAACAACAACAACAATCCGAGTCTGAAGGAATTACGATAGTACAGGTGGTCCACGAATGGAAGAGCATACTACATAGCATACGCTAAAATAGAGGTTCTCAAACAGGAGGCCGTCATGTAGACTCAGGGGTCTTTGGTGGCAACGCAGACTTATGTTGGAATGGCACATTAGATGCAGACTTGTGATGCTTTTATTTCGTGGAAACAATTGTATATTATACCTAAGAACACGGCGCCTTGTCATTGTGAAAGACACGAAAGGCCTAGCATGGCTGATAGATTTATTTTCGAAGACTGCATTATTTCTAGATGTTTTCCGACGATTTCCCTCTCTGTGTCTCTGTCTCGGTCTATGTCTCATACAGACAGACATAGAGAAGGGACACATACGTACATACATAAAGAGGGGACAGAGAGAGAAAGAGAGAGAGAGAGAGAGAGAGAGAGAGAGAGAGAGAGAGAGAGAGAGAGAGAGAGAGAGAGAGAGAGAGAGAGAGAGAGAGAGAAAGAGAGAGAGAGAGAGAGAGAGAGAGAGAAAGAGAGAGAGAGAGAGAGAGAGAGAGAGAGAGAAAGAGAGAGAGATATATATATATATAAAGATAATGAATGAGAGACAAAGTGAGATATATAAAATAAATTATATTTCTCTCTCTCTCTCCCTCATCTCGCTCTCTTTCTCTCATCTCTCTCACCTCTATCTCACCTGGCTCTCTCTCTGTCTCATGTCTCTCATCTCCCTCTTCATATCGCTCTACCACTTCTTCTACCTCTCCTTCTCTCCGTCTCAATCTATCTATCCTGTTCTCATTCCCACTTCGGATTCTCCCTCTCCCCGTCTTAATATCCCTCTTCTCAGTATCATCTCCCCTTCCCGTAGTCCATCTGCTCTTCTCATTCTCTTTTTCTCCTTTTCGTTCTCCCTTTACACTTCTCATTCTCCGTCTCCCTTTTCATTCATTCTCTCTCTCTCTCTCTCTCTCTCTCTCTCTCTCTCTCTCTCTCTCATAAAAATATCAAACGTGCCCAAATCACTGCCGTCTTTCGTGACTATTTTCAATCTCTCCGCACTGGTTTGACGTCTTTTACCTCGCAGGCAACGCTAAAACGCAACGAGAAGTTGATCGCAGTTTCCACGCCTCTGCACCACGTACTGGTATTAACAGTAAAATGTTCCCATGTTGTTGAAATTTCCTTGTCGTTATCTAAGCAGAAACGATAAACTACTTCCTTGGATGTTCGCCAAATCACGAACTTCCTTGTATTTATATCTCCTCAAAGCACTTGTTTCGTGTCAGGCGCAGTTATTTTTAGCCCAGGGAAGTGCTAGCGAATCCAAGGAAAGAGATTACGCAAGGTAAATCCCCAGGTCCAGCCAGAGCCAATATAGCCATCGAGTGGGTGGAAACCATAACTTTATAAGCTTCAGCTTTAGCTTCAGCACAACAGTCGCAGCTAAAATGACGGCGCAGGGGAGTGACAGTCGGTGTCGTTTATACGGGGACAAGAAGCGATGCTGGCATGAAACAGGACGCCTGCTTGTTTGTCTCAATCTTTGTCTTGTCGTCGCAGGGCTTGTCTACGTGGGCTTGTTACACCGAGACGTATCCAGACTTCGGACGGAGCTCGGACGGTACAGCGGGGCCGTGGTGACTCCGGCGAGGCAGACGGGCAATGGTCGTGGAAAAGTCCGTGTCGTGGAAACGGACGAGGCGGAAGAAGACGAAGTGATCAACGGGAATGGACGAGTAACAGAGGTTAGTGACACAATCGCGGTTTACCACCGGACATGCGTCGCACTGCGTGTATTATATAACGTGTATTATATTACGAAGCGCGTTATTCTGACTGATAAAGACCTCTTTTACGAGCAACTATTTGTTAGGCGCGCGCGTTTCTCTTTGTACGATCGTTCTGTAGGTCAGAGTGCAAATTGATAAGTAGCGCATGGATATGTACACGTAGTTATTACTGAGTACTTATTCGTGAATGCCGTGGCCTTAGCAGTATTTTGAGAAGACGCTTGTTATACGGATATTTGGTTCTTTGGTGTCCTATTATGTTTTGTGTAATTACCAAAGTCGATTTAATAAAAATTAATATTTGTTTTTTGCTTCAACAAGCATTAAATAATGTAATAGTTTGTCTGACAGTTTCACAAGAAAACTACATATAAAAGTTGCACATAATGAGCTAGCATGTTGCAGTGGATACTAGTGAGGTTCGGTTTTTCACAAAATTAATTTGAAATGAGACTAGCAAAATATCAAATTGATTAACACCTTTAAGATTAGAATACTTTTGTTAAGCATGAAGTCTACGTTTGGCGACAATTCGAAAGTTAGGATAAAGTCCGAGGCTTTCGTGTAGCGCTAGACGACTAGACGACTGCGCGTAAATTACCAGGAAGTAAATTACTGGGGTAATTACCAGATGTAAGACAGCTAACTTTATTCCCCTGACTCAAAGGGTGAATGTGGATATATGTTTTGCTTGCTGCATTGTCCCTCGTGGAAGTAGTCGCCAGCGTAGGTTAACATCTCTTGTGGATTTAGTTTGTTATTAAAACTCTTTGTTCCATTTGGCATAGCTTGTGTTCTCCGCACGTAAAATAGGGTAATTCGAATCGACTCTCTGTTTCAACAGTCGCCAGGAGAGACGGTGTCTCGAGAGCTACTTACTGATCGGAAGAAATCGACAGAGAACATACGTGGTACGTACAACTTACTAATTTAAAATTTTTTCATAAAATATTCTATTTGGTTCCTGCGGACGCAGCCGTGTGATATTCTACTATGCTCAGTTTTTATTATATAAAATGCTGTACAAATCGTAGGTCTATTTCTATTGAATCTATATAGTTCTATATCATTTTTTATGATATGTTGTAAAGTTGCTAAGGTGTTATACGTGTAAATACATCTATCCCGATTGTTTCTTATGGCAACATATTACTGGTTGCTGGATTGCATTAAATAATGTGTCATTACTTGTAAGGAAAGCCCGGGTGTCAATTATTGTTTCACTCATTATCGAATAGATTTACTGGTCGCCAACATTTCATTAAAGTTGCTTTAGCGATAACGCTAGTATGTTAAATAATATGACACAGGTCGAATGAAGGGAGGTTTGTGTCCGTCTGTGGTCTTATGTTATCCTATTTATATTGTTTGTTCAACAGAACAGAAAAACAATAACACTGGGATATTCTGTCCAGGAATATTATATATGTATTCGATATTGTCAATGGATCTTGCCAAAAAAATTTTTTTTCACAAAACTCTCTCATCCCATTTATAAAGTAACTGCTTTATCGGATGCAGTGTAACAGGCATTGACGTACATACGTGTCTAGGGATTGGAATTCCGAGGGGTTACTTACCTGACCTTGACTTTGATAACGTTACCTTGCACATATGCTATCAAACAACACGTCGTAAACAACAATGGAGTTGCCCCGTCTGCCACTCCGTACATTTTGAATCAATAATCAAGTTGTGTAAGTTGTGATACAATGAGTGGCGCCACTGATAATTGCCACGTAAGATTGTGTGACGAAACGCTTAAAGTAGCGCCATCTAGCGAATATTCGAGTACTTAAAAATTGTGTTGTTGTTCCTGCTTTCATTTTCTACGTAAACATAAACCGTACATAGGTAGATAATCAAATGAAATTATATACGTTTTATGTTAGATACATAACACAATTTGCTATGCGTACACGTATATGCTATGAAATAGTGTGTCGTTGTGTCTGTCTGTCTGTCTGTCTGTCTGTCTGTCTGTCTGTCTGTCTGTCTGTCTTGATGTATGTCTGTATGTTTGTCTGTCTGTCTGTCTGTTTCATCGTTTATCCGTCAATTTCGCATGTATGGAGCTGACTTTTGTAGACGTGCCCGGGGGTCCTCGGGGGTGGTTCTTGCATTAAAAAATTCCCGCTGTGTAGGGATGTTACGAAGGAACCTACGTTTGATGTAGAGTACGTAACTCAGTACAGTTCGTAGCTACGAACGCTTTTTTAGCAAGGCATTTGTGCTTTCTTCTATTGTTCCGAGTTACGTAATACACGTCATACGTCCACACACGTTCCTTCGTACGATAAAAACGCTTCGTAAAACTGGCAACCTGTTTTTATATTTGGGGGCATATAATTGGCATTGCCATTGACACGGCCCTACAAAAAGGTGACCTTGTATTGCAAGGAGTCATAGGCTGTCTTTTCTCCCGTGCAATGCCTGTCAACTCGGCTAGTTATATGTAAATGGTGATGGTATTATTGGTTTACGACGTTCATATGTTATTTATTATTTGCAGGCATCAAGGCTGTGCACTTGGAAGGAAACCTCCCTCGGTCAGCTCGTCCTAGCTACGGTATGTCCCAGTCTCACTTGATGTTCGCTATGTCCCAATCTCACTCGATATACGTAATGTCCCAATGTCACTCGATGGACGTTATGTCGCAACCTCACTTGATTTACGGTATGTCATAATCTCACTTGATGTACTTTATGTTCCAATCTCACTCGATGTACGTTATGTATCAATCTTCACAGCAGGTGCCGACTCCAATCAATCCATTCCACGTATACACATCTCTCTCTTCACTGTGTACAATTCTCGCTTGATTGACAATAATCATGTGATAATCTTATTTCGTCTACGAAATCTACCAATCTCTCAGTTGAAGATGTCATGTATGTCTAAATTATTTTCCGATCTCACTCAATGCAAGGCAGTTACTTATCTTATCTCATATATGGCTTGTCCCAACCTCACTTATAATCAACACAATAAAAATTCGTGGATTGAACCAATCCCACTTGATTTGTGGTATATAGAAATTTTATTTTATATATTTTTCTCAATTCAAGGCATGTAGCAGTCTCACTCGATTCACGTTTTCTAGCAATAATACTTTCTCTACGCATATCCAAATGTCACTCAATCCAGAAAAATTAACATACTCACTAGATCCTCGGTGGCTAATGGTAATGATTTGGGCACCGGATACTCAATCGAGAGAACCGGGGATCGAATACCCTTACTACCCGTTCGAAGCTTAGGCAATTTATTTCACCCCACATTGACGTAGTTCACATAGCTGTATAAATTAGTACCTGACAATAAACAGTGATTGGATTCCAGTGATGGAATAATTAGAACGAACAGCTTTCGCGTAGCAATTGCAGCGTGGCTGGATTCTTCAATAAGTTTATATGTGAACAGGCCTGCTGGGAGCAAACTGTAACGTGCTCTGAGTAACGATTGATGGAAGGGCGCGGTAGAAATTGAACGTTTTGCTGTGCTTTGCTTTTTGGTGTTCTGTTTTGATGTTGCTTTGAAACAGGTAGTCGAAACATCAACGTGTTCATATTACAGTATCACTAAATAAAATAAGACACAACAACCGGCAACGCATTGTCAACGAACTTGCTTCCAAAACGGTTTCGCCGACGTGTATAGTTGTGCGCTTGGCGATTGCATTTTATTAAGCAACTGATGTTTCTGTTGATATAATTAATGCAATATCTACTTATTCAAATTTTACATCCACACAAAACGGGGTACATTCATGTGATCCTGCCGCCCGAACACCCCCTCTGACGATATAATGTAACGTTTGTTACAAAACCAAACCAAA
The DNA here is from genome assembly GCA_963662155.1 of Lamellibrachia columna. NCBI lineage: Eukaryota > Metazoa > Annelida > Polychaeta > Sabellida > Siboglinidae > Lamellibrachia > Lamellibrachia columna. The sequence continues at coordinate 15,030,551 of OY759268.1, forward strand.
ACTGTATCATACATTTGAGTTTATCAATGTGCTGTTATAAAAAATATATACAAAACCATTCACCCACGCAGACAAATATGCTTTGCAATTGATAACATGTGATTGTTATTGTGTACATTTGTTATTTTGTAGACGACATGAAGTTTCGACATTGGCGTGCACCGCGGTGGGCAAGGAACTATGCTTCAATGTTCCATTACGATGCTAACTCGGGGCGTGTAACCGTGAGGGAAGCCGGACTATATTTCGTCTACAGCCAGGTAACTCGATGCTGCGTGGAATTATTTCTAAGCTTGTACAACAGAACCCATGCCCTCACAATTATATATGTTTTACTATTATGCCTATTATACCTATTGTTGTTCATCCTTCGGTCCGTTGATGGGTGCGTCCGATCCCCTGCGCTCGAGCCCACCACCTGGGTGCTCGTATACCCCCTTACGGTCCCCCCAACCGTTCGCCCGTACCGACTATGCTTCCACAGCAAAGCTTCTCATACATCATGGAATGGAACATACTGCCAAAATGATTGTGTTAATGCTAGTAGTGTAAATATGTTTTTAGTTTTGCCGTTCACTCTTGTTTTTACACGTTTCTCCACATCTGTATTAATGTTCTCCTAGTTCGTAGAAAATAATGAACTAACGATTTTCTTCTAATGACAACTATTGAGATTTACCTACTCAACTATTCGGCCACCTTCAGCAGCCTTCATCAGGAACTGTTTTCTGTGACGACCAGTGCTCCCCAGTTGACGCAGTCACGCATGGGAAGGACCGCTTGCCATGCCACCTGGCGAGTAGACGAACTTGTGGTTCATAATTCAGTTCCTGGTGAAGTTTACCGAAAGTAACTGAAACGTTGAGAAGTAAATCTCAATAGTTGCGTTTAGAGGAAACTCGCTAGATTATATATATCGGGTTGCAGTACAGTTGTACGCATTTGTTTGTATTCAGGTGACAACCGACACGAACGCTCTAAGAGCTGGCTACAGTGTTTTCATCGACGACGTCGCTCGATTCACCTGCATTGAACAAGCCCCAGCGTAAGTCAGAAATGATTGCCTTGTTCAACAACTCAGTTGAACTAGTTCTATGCCGTAGATATGTGATACAGTGCTTGGAAATATGTGTTAAGTGAACAATTCTTTTAAAATTCATAAAACAAAACATTCATACAAAATTAATACCAAATTAGTAAAAAAAAATGTGTACAAAATTTGATGCAAAATTTATATAAAATGAATAAAAAAATTATAAAACATTACCACAAAATTGTTACAAACATTATTTAATTAAAACATTATTAAACATTAAACTGGAATGTTACTAGCTAAAATCGACATAGTATTTAAATAGGATGCAGATAAAACATATACTTTCATGACAACTGTCTAGTTTTTTCGCTGCTGACAGGTGATACATCATGGTTATTGTGAGTGAAATAATTAATTTAGTCGTCAGATCTGGTGAGGATCAAAAGAGTGTATCCCAAAACGGAAAACACTTTATGGGATCAAGATTAATAGTGGGCGTGATTTCCATCCTCTCGCCAATCACATGACAAATTTATGAAATGTCACGAAGGGCGAAATGCGTGAGTTTTTATTAAATTGTATTGTCTTACTGTATGTCTTCATTCGTCAGAAAACGATATGCTATAATTGTATGATTTCAGCACCGACTCCACGCAGCCTCTTGTGCGAACCTGCTCCACGTCCGGGGTCGTCGTTCTGCGTCGGGGTCAGTACATCTCCATCGGTGTCAGGTACATGGGAGTACGAGCCATTATGAAGCCACATCTCAGCTATTGGGGGATGGTCCAGCTGGTGAATTACTCCAAATAACATGGACCCACCCACGGGCGACATGTGACCAGAGACTGTCAACTGGAACGTGATGCGGCAATGTTATCTCATTTGGTGTAACATAACAATAGCAACGTGGATCGGTTCACATATATATGGTTGGATGTAATAGTTGAGAGAAACAAGAACATGACATTGAATATGACATAATTTATTTTAGTTGCTTATGTTCTATTATACTATTTTTAAACTTATTTATTGTTCTAAATCTAAATCTACACTATTAAATTATGAAATGCACTGATCAACGTTTGTTAATGGTTACATCATTCACTGTTATAAACGACATTCACGTTGTATTATTTAATATTAAATTATGTTATATTTTGATATGTTATTAATATATTTATGCTACTTCTACGCTAAAATATTCAGCATTCTTTTGTTATATTACTCACAATTAATATCGACGTCTATGTTACATTTGTGTACTCTACCGTTGGTACTAAGTTATTGTTTGACTCAAATGTTACCACTGCCTATATTTATTGTAAACACAAGTGCGCACTACCATACGATACATTTAGAAATAATTTAATTGTAAATATCTCAATCCAACATATATTTTATTCGATGAAGGCAGCTAATAAATAAAGAAAGTTGAGGTAGCGTTGGATATCACCATGTATCATAGCTATCTAGCAGCAAAAATTATGTAATATACAATACATTTTTATTTTTACACATGCATGCGAATTGTTGATTTCCTTAACTAGGTTAATACAATTTGTATTAACGACGTTGGTACACGTGTGTTTTATTGTGTACTGGTTGAGTTACCCTGCGTTGCAAGGGGAAAAGGCAACACTGCAAGATTGTATGACTCCTTTCAATATCCAGTAAAATGTTGGAAGGACAGTGCCACGGCAATGACTTTATGCCCAAAAAACATGTAGAACTGCCGGTTTAACGAAGCATTCATATGTGGACATTTGATGTAGATCACGTAACTCGCAACAATCGTAGGAAACACGCTAAGTGTTCGTAACAATTGTACAAACTATTGTTCTGAATTACGTAATATACGTCAAACGTCCACATCGATTCCTTCGTAATATCTCCAGCCCCGGGAATTTATTTATTTTTTATCTACGAACCATCCCATGGTTCATACATACATACATACATACAAACATACAAACATACATACATACATACATACATACATACATACATACATACATACATACATACATACATACACATACATACATACATACATACATACATACATACATACATACATACATACATACATACATACATACATACATACATACATACAAACATGCACATATATATTCACACACATGCATACTTACATACATACATACATACATACATTCATACATTCATACATACATACATACATAAATACATACATACATACATACATACATACATACATACATACATACATACATACATACATACATACATACATACATACATACATACATACATACATACATATATACATACAATTTTTGAGATGCCAGATGTCCATAAAAAGTGTTGCCAACTGTGTGTGGAGAACTGCACTTGAGTTGCCAACTGAAAAAGTAGTCGCCAACATGTTGGCAACTGAAGAATCCGTAAGCGTATGGCGGCCTTTAACCTATCTAAACCACTGTGTATTGTCCCCGCGGCCTGAGGTGTGTATTGACCCTGCGGCGTGTGGTGTGTATTGACCCCTAGATTGGATAATGGTTTGAAAAAACATTCAAATTGGATTTTTTTCACCAGACAGACTTTACATTGTCAATTTATACACACTCACAATTCCACACATAAATGAAACGTATCAATATCAGAAAATGCTTATTTTAGTGGCAGCTTAGCCTGTCTCAGCCCTTCTGTACTGATTCAGTGGCCTACAGAATGGGACTGGCGTGCGCTAGCCGATCTCCACTTAACACCCCAAGGCAGTCTGTGGGGAGGGGTGATCTTGCGGACAGCAAAGGGGCTTTCACTTCTTATTCCAAGCAGAATTTCAATTCAGCGTACTATGTTAAGCCTTCTTACTCCAACCAGAATCGAATATCAATACTAAATAGTTCCTATTTTGGCAGTTATTTCATAGAGTTGAGATTTAGGCTTTTCTAAATCGCAAGACCGTTGTTTGATAATGTCTCTTATTTCACTGTCTACCTGATTAAAGGATATATAATTTGCAAGGTACACAACACGTTTTAGCACTAACATATCATGATATGATAAATTCCGAACTTCATTGGTGGATTTAAACCAATCAACAATGAGATTTGTAGTGCAATTATCTCAGTCTATTTTTAGAACCATATATCTTAGTGTGTGGAATTAGCTAATCATTGTTTCGTTAAGAAGCACTGAAATATGATATGTTGTAGTGAAAAGTGGGAAATACGATAACATTGTCATTTATTTATTTACGATGTCGTCACGGCTTTATAACTTTGTTCAACATTTAGAAAGACAATTTGTTTAAAACTCCTAATTTAAGGGCAATTAGCACAATTGGTCTAAACGTGCGTGTTTACGGTGCTTTGACGAGTGCGGTTTGTGCACGGAGACTTATCGAAACATCAACGTACCATTTACCGTGTCGATACGATCCCAGAACCGCTTAGTGCTCCCTCAACCCTGACCGGGCTGATATGTTGACGTTAGCTCGAGTGTCAATGTGCACAGCGAAGCGGAATGTCTCTGTTGACATGTTGGCGGCGGTAGGAATCTACCATTTTACGCGCACGTGGTGGAATTTCCCAAGTAAATCTGCCGCCAAAATCCCCTACAACAACAACAATCCGAGTCTTAAGCAATTATGATAGTACTGGTGGTCCACG
>OY759268.1:15037742-15047742 GCA_963662155.1 Lamellibrachia columna
AACTTTTCATTATCGCTCTCCCATTCTCATTGTCACTCTGCTCTTCTCGTTCTCGCTGTCCCCCTTTTCGTCCTCAGTCTACATTTCTAATTCTCCCTCTCCATTTTCATTTTCTCTTTCCCTCTCTCTCTCTCTCTCTCTCTCTCTCTCTCTCTCTCTCTCTTTCTCTCTCTCTCTCCCATGAACACATCAAACACAAACCACCGCAGCCTTTCGTGACAATTTTCAACCTATCCGCGCTGGTTTGACGTCTGTTAGCTCACAGGCAACGCACCGCTAAAACCCAACGAGACGGTGATCGCAGTTCCCACGCCTCAGTTCCCACGCCTCTGCAGCATGTACTTGTATTAACAATAAAAGGGTCCCATGTTGTTAAACTTTCCTTATCGTTATCTAAGCCGAAAACGATAAATCACTTTCTTGGATGTTCGCCAAATCACGAACTTCCTTGTATTTATATTTCCTCAAAGTACTTGTTTCGTGTCAGGCGAAGTTATTGTTAGCCCAGGGAAGTGCTGGAGAATCCAAGGAAAGAGATTACGTAAGGTAAATCCCCAGGTCCAGCCAGAGCCAATATAGCCATCGAGTGGGTGGAAACCATAACTTTATAAGCTTCAGCTTTAGCTTCAGCCCAACAGTCGCAGATGACGGCGCAGGGGAGTGCCAGTCGGTGTCGTTTATGCGGGGACAAAAAGCGATGTTGGCGTGACCCGGGACGCCTGCTTGTTTGTCTCAATCTTTGTCTTGTCGTCGCAGGGATTGTCTACGTGGGCGTGTTACACCGAGACGTATCCAGACTTCGGACGGAGCTCGGACGGTACAGTGGTGACTCCGGCGAGGCAGACGGGCAATGGTCGTGGAAACGTCCGTGTCGTGGAAACGGTCGAGGCGGAGGAAGACGAAGTGATCAACGGGGATGGACGAGTAACAGAGGTTAGTGACACAATCGCGGTTTACCACCGGACATGCGTAGCACTGCGTGTATTATATAACGTGTATTATATTACGTCGCACTGCGTGTATTGTATAACGTGTATTATATTACGAAGCGCGTTATTCTGACTGATAAAGACCTCTTTTACGAGCAACTATTTGTTAGGCGCGCGCGTATCTCTATGTACGATCGTTCTGTAGGTCAGAGTTCAAATTGATAAGTAGCGCATGGATATGTACACGTAGTTATTACTGAGTACTTATTCATAAACGCCGTGGCCTTAGCAGTATTTTGAGAAGACGCTTGCTATACGGATATTTGGTTCTTTGGTGTCCAATTATGTTTTGTATAATTACCACAGTCGATTTAATACAAATTAATATTTTTTTTGCTTCAACAAGCATTAAATAATGTAATAGTTTGTCTGACAATTTCACAAGAAAACTACATATAAAAGTTGCACATATGAGCTAGCATGTTGCAGTGGATACTAGTGAGGTTCGGTTTTTCACAAAATTAATTTGAAATGAGACTAGCAAAATATCAAATTGATTAACACCTTTAAGATTTGAATACTTTTATTAAGCATGAAATCTACGTTTGGCGAAAATTCGAAAGTTAGGATAAAGTCCGTGGCTTTCGTGAAGCGCTAGACGACTGCGCGTAAATTACCAGGAAGTAAATTACTGGGGAAATTACCAGATGTAAGACAGCTAACTTTATTCCCCTGACTCAAAGGGTGAATGTGGATATATGTTTTGCTTGCTGCATTGTCCCTCGTGGAAGTAGTCGCCAGCGTAGGTTAACATCTCTTGTGGATTTAGTTTATTATTAAAACTCTTTGTTCCATTTGGCATAGCTTGTGTTCTCCGCACGTAAAATAGGGTAATTCGAATCGACTCTCTGTTTCAACAGTCGCCAGGAGAGACGGTGTCTCGAGAGCTACTTACTGATCGGAAGAAATCGACAGATAACATACGTGGTACGTACAACTTAGCAATTTAACAATTTTTCATAAAATATTCTATTTGGTTCCTGCGGACGCAGCCGTGTGATATTCTACTATGCTCAGTTTTTATTATACAAAATGCTGTACAAATCGTAGGTCTATTTCTATTGAATCTATATAGTTCTATATCATTCTTTATGACATGTTGTAAAGTTGCTAAGGTGTTATACGCGTAAATACATCTATCCCGATTGTTTCTTATGGCAACATATTACTGGTTGCTGGATTACATTAAATAATGTGTCATTACTTGTAAGGAAAGCCCGGGTGTCAATTATTGTTTCACTCATTATCGAATAGATTTACTGGTCGCCAACATTTCATTAAAGTTGCTTTAGCGATAACGATAGTATGTTAAATAATATGACACAGGTCGAATGTAGGGAGGTTTGTGTCCGTACGAGGTCTTATGTTATCCTATTTATCCTATTATTGTTTGTTCAACAGAACAGATAAACAATAGCACTGGGATATTCTGTCCAGGTATATTATATATGTAGTCGATATTGCCAGTCGATCTTGCCAAGAAACCTTTTGTCACAAAACTCTCTCGTGTCATTTATAAAGTAATTGCTTTATCGGATGCAGTGTAACAGGCATTGACGTACATACGTGCCTAGGGATTGGAATTCCAGGGGGTTACTTACTTGACCCTGACTTTGATAACATTACCTTGAACATATGCTATCAAACAACACGTCGTAAACAACAATGGATGTGCCCCGTCTGCCACTCCGCAACTGCACATTGTATGTATGTATGTATGTAAGTATGCAACTGCACTGCACATACGCTTAATGTGGCGCCATCTAGCGAATATTCGAGTAGTTAAAAATTATGTTGTTCCTGCTTTCATTTTTTATGTAAACATAAACCGTAGGCAGGTAATCAAATGAAATTATGTACGTTTTATGTGAGATAAATAGCACAATTTGCTATGCGTACACGTATATGCTATGAAATAGTTTGTCGTTGTGTCTGTCTGTCTGTCTGTATGTATGTCTGTCTGTCTTTCTGTCTTTCTGTCTTTCTGTCTTTCTGTCTGTCTGTCTGTCTGTATGTCTGTCTGTATGTCTGTCTGTTCCATCGTATCTCCGTCAGTTTCGCATGTATGGAGCTGACTTTTGTAGGCGTACCGGGGGTTCTCGGGGGTGATTTTTGCATTAAAAAATTCCCGCGGTGTAAGGATGTTACGAAGGAACCTACGTTTGACGTAGAGTACGTAACTCAGTACAGTTCGTAGCTACGAACACTTTTTTACCAACGCATTTGAGCTTTCTTCTATTGTTCCGAGTTATGTAATACACGCCAAACGTCCACACACGTTCCTTCGTACGATAAAAACGCTTCGTGAAACTGGCAACCTGTTTTTTTTTTATTTTGGGGGCATATAATTGGCATTGCCATTGGCACTGCCCTACAAAAACGTGACTTTGTATTGCAAGGAGTCATAGGCTGTCTTTTCTCCCGTGCAGTGCCTGTCAACTCGGCTAATTATATATAAATGGTGTTGGTGTAATTGGTTTGGGCAAATAAGGCACACTATACGACGTGAAACTTGTGGGGCAGTTGAAGATTCTACGCGAGGCTATTGAGAATGCGTGCCACTTTTGAACAATGTACAAGAGAGCCAAATATCATATAAATACAGACATATGTAATTTATTATTTGCAGGCATCAAGGCTGTGCACTTGGAAGGAAACCTCCCTCGGTCAGCTCGTCTTAGCTACGGTATGTCCCAGTCTCACTTGATGTTCGCTAAGTCGCAATCTAACTCGATATACGTAATGTCCCAATCTCACTTTATGTACGTTATGTATCAATCCATTCCATGTATACACATCTCTCTCGATCTTTACTGTGTACAATTCTCGCTTGATTGACAATAATCGTGTGCTGAGTAACGATTGATAGAATTGCGCGGTAGAAATTGAACGTTTTGCTGTGCGTTGCTTTTTGGTGTTCTGTTTTGGTTTTGCTTTGAAATAGGTAGTCGAAACATCAACGTGTTCATATTACAATATCACTAAATAAAATAAGACAACAACCGGCAACGCATTGTCACCGAACTTGCTTCCAAAACGGTTTCGCCGACGTGTATAGTTGTGCGCTTGGCGATTGCATTTTATTAAGCAACTTATGTTTATGTTGATATAATTAATGCAATATCTACTTATGGAAATTTTATATCCACATAAAACAGGGTACATTCATGTGATCCTGCCGCCCGAATACCCAATCTGACGATATAATGTAATGTTTGTTACAAAACCAAACCAAAACTGTAACATACATTTGAGTGTATAAATGTGCTGTTACAAAAAATATATAAGACCACAGAGACAAATATGTTTTTCAATTGATAACATGTGATTTGTATTGTGTACATTTCTTATTTTGTAGACGACCTGAAGTTTGCAGTGCACCGCGGTGGGCAAGGAACTATGCGTCAATGTTCCACTACGATGCTAACTCGGGGCGTGTAACCGTGAGGGAAGCCGGACTATATTTCGTCTACAGCCAGGTAACTCTATGCTGCGTGGAATGATTTCTAAGCTTGTACAACATAACCCATGCCCTCACAAATATATATGTTTTGCTATTATGCCTATTATGCCTATTGTTGTTCATCCTTCGGTCCGTTCATGGGTGCGTCCCCTCCCCTGCGCTCGAGCCCACCACCTGGGTGCTCGTATACTCCCTTACGGTCCCCCAACCGTTCGACCGTACGCACTATGTTTCCATAGCAAGGCTTCTCATATATCGTTTGGGGGCCATTTCAAGTTTGTGCCAGCTTAAAACTGGTATGTCTTCTGCTGTGCGGATCACTGTCAATAGGATTAGATTTACGCATGTTTTATTTTGTCTTTATGTTGTATTGATGTTGTCCAGCCAGTTTGTCCTCTGACTGCGTCGTGACATGTTTTCTTTCACCCATGACAATCACAATTACGAAACAAGACAAACCTCACATATACGCTCTAACTGAATATTAAGATCCTCCACCACTTTTGTTTGTTTGTTTGTTTGTGTGTTTGTTTGTTTGTTTGATTATTGTCTACACATTTATTGTTTCTTCTACGAATTTATAATATATATTCTACCGTTTGCCAGCGCTTTATACCACCACTTGCATATATTACGTGATAGCTATGCTACCTAATTGAATTGAGTTGAAATATGTATTATTAATGTAATTGCTATTAATATTACTACATCCATTATTACAATAATTATAGCCTTGGCTCCGCTACCAACCTGGAATTGTATACAACTGTACCATCTACTCTACCTTATGTTTATTGATTTATGATTTACATAATTATAAATAAATATATATCTATATATTTTCTCTTGAACGGCTTTGTCCCTTGTATGATTGTTTTGAGATGGTGCTGTGTCGAGTGATGTGGTTAAAACAGGAGAGTTTGTGTAGTTTTGCCGCTGACTCTTGTTTTACACGTTTCCCCACAACTGTAGTTGTGTCAGTGAAATGGTCACCAAGTTCGTAGAAAATAATGAAGTAACGATTTTCCTCAAATGACAACTATTGAGATTTACGTACTCAACTATTCGGCCACCTTCAGCAGCCTTCATCTGGAACTGTTTTCTCTGACGACCAGTGCTCCCCAGTTGAAGCAGTCACGCATGGGACGGACCGCTTGCCACCTGGCGAGGAGACGACCTTATTGTTCACAATTCAGTTCCTGGTGAAGTTTTCCGAAAGTAGCCGGAGTGCTGTGTGGAGTGATGTGGTTAAAACAGGAGAGTTTGCGTAGTTTTGCCGCTGACTCTTGTTTTACACGTTTCCCCACAACTGTAGTTGCTTCAGTGATGTATCTGTTGTGTCTGGTGAAGTTAACCGAAAGTAGCTGAAACGTTGAGAAATAAATCTCAATAGTTGCGATTAGAGGAAACTCGCTGGATTATTTGTATCGTGTTGCAGTACAGTTGGACGTATCTGTTTGTATTCAGGTGACAACCGACACGAACGCTCTAAGAGCTGGCTACAGTGTTTTCATCGACGACGTCGCTCGATTCACCTGCGTTGAACAAGCCCCAGCGTGAGTCAGAAATTAGAGCCTTGTTCAACAACTCAGTTCATCTAGTTCTATCCCGTAGATATGTGATACAATACTTAGAAATATGTTTTAAGTGATAATTTCTTTTATAATTAATAAAACAAAACATTTATACAAAATTAGTACAAAACTACTACAAAATTAATACAAAATTAATACAAATTGATGCAAAATAAAAAATAATAATAAAGAAATTGTCAAACATTAACACAAAATTATTACCAACATTGTTTAATTAAAACATAATTAACCATTAAACTGGAATATCACTAGCTAAAATAAAAAGTACTTAATTAGGATGCAAAGAAAACATTTTCCCTCACGACAACTGTTTAGTTGTTCGCTGATGACAGGTGAGACATCATGGGTATTGTGGGTGAAATAATTAATTTAGTCGTCACAACTGGAGAGGCTCAAAAGCGTGTATATCCAAAACGGTAAACACTTTATTGGATCAAGACTGATCGTGGGCGTGATGTCCATCCTCTCGCCGATCACATGATAATATTATGAAATATCACCAAGTGCGAAATTCGTGAGTTTTCATTGCATTGTATTGTCTTACTGTATTACATTGTATTGTCTTACTGTATGTCATTGTATTGTCTTACATTGTATTGTCTTACATTGTATTGTCTTACTGTATGTCATTGTATTGTCTTACTGTATGCCTTCATTCGTCAGAAAACGATATGCTATAATTGTATGATTTCAGCACCGACTCCACGCAGCCTCTTGTGCGAACCTGCTCCACGTCCGGGGTCGTCGTTCTGCGTCGGGGTCAATACATCTCCATCGGTGTCAGGTACATGGGAGTACGAGCCATTATGAAGCCACATCTCAGCTATTGGGGGATGGTCCAGCTGGCGAATTACTCCAAATGACATGGACCCACCCACGGGTGACATGTGACCAGAGACTGTCAACTGGAAACTGATGCGGCAATGTTATCTCATTTGGTGTAATATAATGAATGTTATGAATCAATGTTATCAGTGATATATCACTTGATGTAATATAGCAATACCAATGTGGTTTGATTCACAAATATATAGTTGGATATAATTGTTGAGAGAAACAAAAACATGATATTGAATATGACATAATTTATTTTAATTGCTTATGTTTCTATTTTTCTATTTCTAATCTTATTTATTGTTCTCACTATAACTGTACTATTAAATTACAAATATACTAATCAACGTTTATTAAATGTTCCATCACTCACTGCTATAAGTGACTGTTACGTTGTTTTATTTAATATTAAATTATATTATATTTTGGTATGTCATTCATAGACCTAGGCTACCTATACGCTGAAATATTCAGCTTTCTTTTTTATATTACTCACAATTAATATCGAGTCTATGCTAGTACTATGGTATTGTATGACTCAAATGTTATAACTGCCTATATTTATTGTATAAACAAGAGTGTGCACTATCATACGATGCATTTAAAAATAATTTAATTGTAAATATCTCAAACCAACATATATTTTATTCGATGAAGGTAACTAATAAATAAAGTTTAATACAATTTGTACTAACGACTTTGGTACACGTGTATTTTATTGTGTACAAGCCGAATTACCTTGCGTTGCAAGGGATAAAGGTAACCCTGCAAGATCGTATGGCTCCTTTCAATACCCAGTCAAATGTTGGAAGGGTAGTGCCATGGCAGTGACTTCATTCCCCAAAAATCATGTTTAAAAATCGGTTTAACGAAGCGTTCCTAAGTGGACGTTTGACGTAGATCACATAACTCGCAACAATCGTAGAAAACAATTCCTAACAATTGTAAGAACTATTGTTCTGAATTACGTAATATACGTCAAACATCAACATCGGTTCCTTTGTAATATCCCTAGCCCGGGGAATTTTTTATCTACGATCCATCCCATGGGTCCACTGGCAGGAAAACAAATTACAGCGCCATACATACAAAACTGACGCAGATATGAGGAAACGTGCATACATACACACATACACACATACACACATACATACATACATACATACATACATACATACATACATACATACATACATACATACATACATACATACATACATACATACATACATACATACATACATACATACATACATACATACATACATACATACGATTTTTCAGATGACAGATGTCCATAAAAACTTTTGCCAACGGTGTGTGGAGAACATAAACATAACAACTGCACTTGAATTGCCAACTGAAAAAGCAGCCGCCAACATGTTGGCAACTGAAGAATCCGTGTGTGTATGGCGGACTTTAACCTATCTAAACCCCTGTGTATTGACCCCGTGACCTGAGGTGTGTATTTACCCCACGACCTGAGGTGTGTATTGACCCCGCGGCCTGAGGTGTGTATTGACCCCGCGGCCTGAGGTGTGTATTGACCCCCCGGCCTGAGGTGTATTTTGACCCCACAGCAGGAGGACATGCATTAGGCCTAGATTGGATAATATTTTGAAAAAACATTCAAATTGGATGTTTTCACCAGACTGACTTTACATTGGCAATTTATGCACACTCACAATTCCCAACACACGAAAGAGGCTTACCAGTATAAAGAAATGTGTATTTTAGTGGCAGCTTAGACTGCCTGAGCCCTTGTGTACTGATTCAGTGGCGTACAGAATGGGACTGGCGTGCGCTAGCCGATGTACACTTCACACCACAAGGCAGGCGGTGGGGAAAGATGATCTTGCGGACAGCAAAGGGGCTTTCACTTCGTATTCCAAGCAGAATTTCAATTCAGCGTTCTTTGTGAGGCCTTCTAACCCCAACCAGAAGCGAATATCGATACTAAATAGTTCCTGTTTTGGCAGTTATTTCATAGGGTTGAGATTTAGGCTTTTCTAAATTGTTCTGCAAGACCGTTGTTTGATAATGTCTCTTATTTCGCTGTCAACGTGATTAAAGCATATATACTTTGCAAGGTACACAATACGTATACTTTTTTGGCACTAACATAACACGATATGATAAATTCCGAACGTCGTTGGTGGATTTAAACCAATCAATAATGAGATTTTTAGTGCAATTATGTCAGCGCTATTTTTAGAAACATACATCTTAGTGTGTGGAATTGGCTAATCATTGTTTCGTTAAGTAGCACTGAAATATGATATGTAGAAGTGACAAGTGGGAAATTCGATAACATTGTCATTTATTTATTTCCGATGTCGTCACTGCTTCATAACTTTGTTCAACATTTATAAACACAATTTGTTTAAAGCTCCTAATTTGAGGACAATTAGCACAATTGGTATAAACGTTTGTATTTAAGGTGCTTTGACGAGTGCGGTTTTTGCAATGAGACTTACCAGAACATCAACATACCAATTACCGTGTCGATACGATCTCAAAACCGCTTAGTGCTCCCTCAACCATGACCGGGCTGATATGTTGACGTTAGCCCGAGTGTCAAGTGTACAATGTGTACAGTGAAGCGGAATGTCTCTGTTGACATGTTGGCGGTCGTAGAAGTCTTACGCGCACGTGGTGGAATTTCCCAAGGAAATCTGCTGTAAAAAAAACCTACAACAACAACAACAACAATCCGACTCTTCAGCAATTACGATAGTATTGGTGGTCCAAGCAAACGCTAAAACAGAGGTTCTCAAACAGGAGGCCGTCATGTAGACTCATGGGTCCGTGGCTACAACGCAGACTTATGTTGGATTGGCACATTAAATGCATAGTTGTGATGCTTTAATGTATTGGAAACCAGTGTATGTTATACCTACAAACAGGGCGGCTTGTCAATGTGAAAGACCCGAAAGGGAATACACGACAAAGGCCTAGCATGACTGATAGATTTATTTCCGAAAGCTGCATTATTTCTAAAAGCTTTCCGACGTTTTCCCTGTCTCTATCTCGGTATATGTATCTCTCTTTCTCCCTCTCCCTCTTTCTCTCTCTCTCTCTCTCTCTCTCTCTTTCTGCCTCTCTCTCTCTCTCTATCT
>OY759268.1:15050242-15085242 GCA_963662155.1 Lamellibrachia columna
CTCCATTGGCGACCAACGGACAGCGCCAGAAGGCGAATGTAAAGGTCAGTTCTTACATGGCGCGGTGTCCAGGCTACATGACCACTCGAAGCGCTTTACACTTCACCCCCTGAAAAGGTTACAGGTAATAGGTTTATTCTAATATAGCGCTGTGTCCAGTCATTAGAACTGTTCAAAGCGCTTTACACTTCACCCCTGGCTAACCTGTTCATTCCAACGCCATCTCGACACACCAGAACAGAGTCCCAATCAAAAAGCAAAACAATACACCTCCCTCAGTGTAAAGACAGTTTGCCTCCGAATAAACAAAGAATAAAAGCAGGCATTACATAGAACTGCCCACACTACCAACAGTGGCGTCATTCAGCATATCTCCACTACCCCACCTTGATTATACATTCAAAATAGTAAGTTGCGGATTGGTATAAAAAACAGGTTGGCTGGACATCGCGATTATTGATTATGACTTGAAACGAACGTTATTGTGTTTGTAAATACATCTTCAATGGAAACCATATCCACAATTGAATGTGATTGAAATTGAAAAATATCTTGAAAAAAATAGGAGTTTACCAAATGAAATAAAGATGTGCAGACGTTGCACATCACTTGTAACTTGTGGCAGTGGATAAATAGTGAGTGGCGCCACTGGTTGGGATTTGATAACTGTCGTCATATTTTCGACAAAGTTCTTATTTCTGCCACCAGGGAGATATGCATGCAGAGGGCGCGCTTTGTCAGTTCCAGGTATGGGGACAGACCTATTTCGGTAAAAAAATACTTGTAATTATTACTATTTGTATAATGGTATAATGCGCTTCCACTGTACATGACAATGCAACAATAAAACGAAGACAACACAGGACAATACAACAATAAAACGAAGACAACACAGGACAACTGAATGAAGAGAAGTGATATAACGTTAACAATTCGGAAATTACTTTGTGCATTTTTAATATCGCGTGCGCAACACATTGCGGATTTGCGTACATTAAATGGTGTCCATGAAATGTGTTTCACACGACGCAAATATTTCATATTGAAATACATTTCCTCATGGTGTGTATTCAAAGTTGTCTCACAATAAATATACACCACATGACAACCCGAACAACGTTCTGCTGTTTATTTCTAACAGTTCCTTTGTGTTATTGTTCCAATTATGTGCATTTGACGAGATACGTATTACAATGTACTACGTTTTGGCTTAGACATATCCGTATTTTGTTTTAAGTTGTAGTGTAACCACGTCGAACGACTATTGGGTATTGACAGTGTTTAATGTGTGAAGTAAAAGCTTCCAAAGGAAATATAGTAACTGAGTTGCATACCAACATCACTACTACTGTAATGTTATCATTATATAGTAACAAGGAAAACAGTTGTAATCACAATGCAAAAGCAATGTCTTCTATCAATAAAACAACATAATAAATTAACGTGGCCACAAAATAAAGATCATTCGTCAACACCCATTTACATCAATGTGACTTTGAATACATGACGAAATAAACTAGATTCATACACTCCAATATATATATATATATATATATATATATATATATATATATATATATATATATATATATATATATATATATATATATATATATATATATATGTATAATACATATGGACACGCAATCCTTTAACAGCGCCGTATTATTACATTTGCTCGAAACCCGTGAAACCAGGTTTCACTTTGGCGATGACAACATAGCGATACATTCATAAACATCCAAACAAAGCATTGAAAGTACAATGGCACACACCCGCAACAATGGCCGAGAATATTAATAGGTGTGTTGCACGTCAAATAACCCATTGCCACAAATGGCCACACATGGAGTTTCTGCTCACAGCGACTGTGATAAATTGTCAATATATATATATATATATATATATATATATATATATATATATATATATATATATATATATAATATACTGAACCGGGAGAAGGTTGCTTGCATGCTACAACGTGTGTCGTCTTCTCCGGCCCAGGGCGAACTGTACTGACTACTTTCTAAAACTCGCTCAGGTTGTTAAACTGGGAGTGACACTGGGCATAGCGCCCCCTAGTGACTAGCCTAATAAATATATAAACAGATAATTCCACCAGGGTTAAGCACTGATCTAGGATCCCGAAAAGGGTTACTATGGTAGCCCGCATTACGGCATAGGCGAGATAACTACCTGGTCTTGATCCGAATCTGAATTGGAGTAGTTAATAGTCGGTTCTCGAGAGATGGTGATTTCGACTCGTCCAGATTCGGCGTCCGACGACTCTACATCACTATGTAATATGTTTGGTCCAGACCTTGGTGTTTGATATCGAGATTCCCGCTCCGCTACTGCGCGTCTCACTGTCTCTGGGACACACACTCGTAAATATTTGCGGTTAATGACTCGTCTCTTTTGGCCAGTCATTGACGCAACGACATATGTGTCATCCTTTCTCTCTTTGATAATGTAGACGTTGGGCTCCCACGCGTCCCCTATCTTGTTCCGCCTTTTCACGCGGTTGCGTAAATGCACGTGTTCGCCAACACGCAGGACGTCCTCCCTTACCCGCTTATCGTGCACAGCCTTTCGATTGGCAATATCCAGGTTCAGTTGTTCGGTCGCTTTCGTGTATGCCCTTTTCAGTCTTGTTTGATGTTGATGTACCCAGTCACTACTGTCTCCATGGACCACTTGCGATTGTAGTATATCGTCACGATGCAGTCGAATATCAACAGGTAACCGCGGAACCCGGCTAAACATGAGGTAAAAGAGACTAAACCCAGTCGCGGCATGGGGTGTTACATTGTAGGCATATGTTAATTCTGGCAAATGCTCTGGCCACTTGGATGTCTGAGTGGGTGTCAACGTGCGAAGCAATGCATGCATTGTTCTGTTATATCTCTCGCATTGTCCGTTTCCCATCGCATGGTACGGGGTTGTTCGGGATTTCTGGATCGCGTAAATCTTGTACAACTCGGTGACAATCTTGGCGTCAAAACACCGTCCCTGGTCCGAGTGTATCCGACACGGAACTCCATAACGGAAGAACCACTCCCGTACCAGAGCTTTGGCTACAGTTTGCGCTGTCTGGTTCCTAGTCGGCACTGCTATAGTAAATTTGCTGTATACGTCCGTCATAACCAGAACATTTTCCATACCGTTACTGGCAGGCTCGGGTACTGTAAAATCGATGGCGATTACTTCTAAAGGTACCCTGGCCACAAAACGTGGGTGTGCGTACCTTAAGATGTGGCATTTTTGCAAGATTGCAACGTTCGCACATCGAAATCCAGTGTTGAATGTCCGAACGAATATTTGACCAGTAAAACCGCGAACGTACTAGTTTCTCTACTCTGTCTATGCCTTGATGTCCCATCTTGTCATGTAATTCCTGTAGGACTTCGTCCTTCATTGTACTTGGCAGCAACAATTGCGTTACCTTTGATCCGTCCGTTGGGTCCATCATTGTTCTGCATAACCTGCCAGCATAAATATGTAGCAGGTCCCATTGTCCCCGAGTTCCACTTCCGTCCTGGTTTTCTCTTCTTCCCTTTGTTGGGATCTTGATTCACCAATTCATACCGGGGCGATGCCAGCTGCGATAAATGATTATTGTTACGCCGGTGATATCCCGCTGTAGCCAGGAAGATTTTCAGTTCCCTCGCATTTTCTGGTACTGGCCATTCGCTTACCGCTTTCACCTTTTCTGGGTCAGCCGAAATCCCTTGATCCGATATTATCTGTCCTAAGTACGAAACTGATTTCTGAAATAGATGGCACTTAGTAGGTTCGATCTTTAACCCGTGAGATGCTAGTCGCTGAAACACTAACGCCAGTCGTTCAAAGTGCGCTTCAATGGTGGAAGAGTGTATGATTATGTAATCTAAGAAAATCAACACCTTTTCATTCATCTCTTCCTTGAATACGATGTGCATTAAACTCTGAAAGGTAGCAGGTGAATTACAAAGTCCATAGGGCATCTTCGTGTACTCATTCAAACCCATGGGCGTCGTGAAAGCTGTCTTGTGTTGATCAGACTCGTCTATTTCCACTTGATTGTATGCCGATTTCAAATCGCCAGATGATAAAAAATCTCATCCACTCGTGGGAGTGGGAATACATCCTTCCTCCTCTTGGTGTTGAGTCTATGGTAGTCCATGCACATCCTAATGTTCCCGTTCTTTTTCTTACATATAACTATTGGGCTGGCGTATTCCGAATGACTAGGTCTGACTATTCCCTGCTGAATTAGATCATTAATGTGTGCCTTGACTTCCTCAAACTGAGGCGGTGGGATGCGACGGTAAGGCTGTCTTCTGTTGTGCATATTCGGTGTTTGATAGTGTGGGTTAACCCAACATCACTTTCATTTTGAGCAAATACCTGCTGATTTGAGTGCAACAATTCAGTCAGGCGATCTCTTTCAGAAGGTGGAATATCACCAATACTCACATCTCGCATCCAACTCTGATCACTGGGTAACCCAGGTATGTCACGACTTTGTTTGCTGCTTACCCATCGCGTATTAACTGTCATCTGTCTGGGTTCCAAGCTTACTCTCAACACGTCATCCAATTCCTGGAAAGCTACCGTGTGCTCTGGATCCCTGTCGATTACATCAACTGTATAAATCCTCCCTACCGGGGAACGGGAACGCAACCACACCTCGTTGGGAGTTGGGTTGACGATGGTCACCACAAAACAACCCTTAATGGAACCTACTAGTCCTGCTTGGAGGAGTAAACCTCCCTTTAGGGGTTCATCCAATGGTTCTACCATTCCGTTACCGCTGCAACGTGGCCCTGACACGATGACCATGCCGGTATATTTACACTTGTGTCCCCTGCAATTTTCACTACTCTTCCCTCTATTTCCCGTTTTGGTTTACGATCATGGGTCTCTATGGTGCGAAGTAGTTCCCTAATATCTGGGATTGCACCCAAAACATTCATACCCAGTATCCCCGAGGTTTGCCTGTGGTGATTTAGCCCTGGTGGATCTTTCTGCACTAGAATCCTTTTGTTCTTAACGATAGTGCCCAACACATTTATATCGGCTGTAAAGTACTCAATGTATGGGAACACTAGAGAGTTGGCTGCTTCCAGCCGTAACCATGACAACGCATCTTCTAAACAGTCGACAGACGCCATTAAGTATTCGTTGAACCACCATTCCTGTAAAATAGTTACTTCCGAACCCATATCTAAAACCATACTGGTTTGTTCGTCTGCTATCTCACATGAAATGATAGGGGTCTTACCCACTATAGCGTCCACTAACACACAGTCAAAGCTACTACGCCCGCCTGCCTGACGCTCGGCAACGGGGTGAATTAGTTTCCCTGTTGACCCCGGGGTGATACTGACACATTAGATCGCTGACTGTTCATCGGTACGGCGTATATCGCTTGCCTGCTTCCAACTTGTATTCTGGGTGTGACCCCTTCGCCTGCAGTACTCACAATGAAGTGATCCGCTGCTGCGGGGTTCCGGTCTGCTAGGTCTCGCAGCCACCCCCGCGGCCGTCTGTTGTTGTGCTCGCAACAAAGACACGATTTCCGACTGAGTGGTTGCTAGTAGTTCCAACTGGGCCGCAATTCGTTCCAGTGGACTCGGGTCATCGGAGGCGTGGTGGGGTTCGTGAACTTCCCTCACACGCACACACCTGTTTGGCACATTCAACCCGTCCTCCTCTAGTTGAATCGCTTCCGAGCGTAATGCGCCAAACGAAATTTTGGGGTCAGTCCGAACTAGTCTCTTTATTTCCCGCTTTATCTGAGGTTCTAACAGGTTTTCACAGAATACTTCTATCAACATATTATCCTTACTTTCAACCTTATCAGTCAATCCTTCAGAAATTTCCAGGAGCGCTCTGGAGAACTCTCTAACACTTTCTTTACTACCCTGCACCCGATCGTATAATTCTCTCTTCAGCTGCGCATTACTGCGGTTTTCCCCAAAAGCAGACAGCAGTAACGTAAATATCTTATCGGTACAGTCCTTCTCATCACTTGGGGCGTAACTTACTTCTTCCCGGGCCGGTCCCTCCAGGTGGGCGATCAAAAATGACAGTCTATCGGCCGTAGAGACGGATGGTAAGATGCTCCGTGCTTCCCCTATCCAGTAGTGAAGTTCACTAGTTCGACCGTTGAACATCCTCAGTTTTCGAGTCGGAGGAGCGGTCACCGTGACGTTGACAGGCTGCTGCTGGTTGCGTTTTAGCGTTTCCACCATCTTCTCCAGCCGAGCCAACTTCTCTTCTGCCGACGCCATCCTTCCTCTGGAAGCTTACACTGTCAAATATCCAGCTTCTGACACCACTTGTAACCAAATTGATCGACTGTTGGATAGTGACAGTGTTTAATTTGTGAAGTAAAGCTTCCAGAGGAAATATAGCACTGAAACAAAGAGTTGCATACCAACATCACTACTACTGTAACAGTATCATTATAAAGTAACAAGGAAAACAGTTGTAATCACAATGCAAAAGCAATGACTTCTATCAATATAACAACATAATAAAGTAACGTGGCCACAAATCAAGATCATTCGTCAACACCCATTTACATCAATGTGACTTTGAATACATGACGATATAAACTAGGTTCATATACTCCAATCTATATAGATAATATATAATACATAAGGACACGCAATCCTTTAACAGAGCCGTGTGATTATATCTGCTCGAAATCAGTGAAACCGGGTTGTACTTTGAGTAGCATATACATAGGCGATGACAACATAACGATACATTCATAAACGTCCAAACAAAGCATTGAAAATACAATGGTACACACCCGCAACAATGGCCGATAATAGTAATATCACAAATGGAGTTTCTGCTCCCAGCGACTGTAATGAAACAACCAACGCGGCATTACAACCTCTCTAATACATTATCACATTTAGACAGTGCTTGATATATCAGTAATTGTAATTAACAATTAGTTGTATACAGTCTTTAAATGAATGGCAATGTATAACGACAATACAGAGTTACTCAGTACTGCCACGCCCCAGCACACCTATTGCCGCCACACCCTTACCTGAATGGTAAAGTGGCGGCTTCCAAAACATTCAACTTTACATAAAGTTTCACAACTTCTTCTAATAATTTATAAATAAAGCCTCACTATATAAGTATTATAAAAGTGACTCACCAGAGACAAACTGTCAATATACATATACTGAGCCGGGAGAAGGTTGCTTGCATGTAACAACGTGTGTCGTCTTCTCCGGCCCAGGGCGAACTGCATAGACTAATTTCTAAAACTCGCTCAGGTTGTTAAACTGGGAGTGACACTGGGCATAGCGCCCCCTAGTGACTAGCCAAACAAATATATAAACAGCTAAATCCTTATATATATATATATATATATATATATATATATATATATATATATATATATATATATATATATATATATATATATATATATATATATATATGTGTGTGTGTGTGTGTAATACGCGCAAAGAGGGCATGTGAGACAACAATGATAACAGGGTTGTACTCCACCGAAACCCTGTATCTGGTGCCAGACAATTTGAGGAAATTGTCATCTCTGTAAGTTACAAGAATAAGGGTAATTTATATCATTATACGTGGATACATTTATATACAAGATATGGCAGTCGGTACTTTTTTTCACTCTGTACATCATGTGTTACGAACACCTGGATTATGAAGCTTTTAAGGTGTAAGTAGGAATAATCTAACGACATATGCTCACTAGACGTAACACCACTGCAATCTTTTAAAATCTGACATTATTTACTTCAAACTCTCTACTATGTGAATAGCCTATTTGAATTTCATATTCAGAATAATGAAGGTCCACGAACGGATTAAAAAATCTGCATGTCATTGACACATTGCTAGCTTCAAGTAACACATTCACAAAGCAACACACTTATAATAGAGGTGTTATTCTAACAGTATTCCTTGAAGACTACTGGGTCAATTTAAATAATGCAAATGGGAAATAGTGCAGTCGGTGAAAATGTGATTTGTTAATTGTATGTTTCTTCTGTATTAGGCTGTGCAGGATTTCTCATTATAATAATAATAACATTTATTTTGTTCAGCGCCACATCCAATATTGTTCACAGCGCTTTACAGTTGCATTATATGTGTTATTCATTCCATTGCAGCGCATCATACTTGTTGTCGAACCATTTCTGTTTGGTGAAACACTTCAAGCCCTTGGCCTGAAAGAAGAACACGCCAATGCAATCGTTGGTTAGCCGGATGTGACACTGTCGATTGCACTAAGCCTCGTTATATTAATTTGTTGTCATTTGTATTCGCTGCCGATTGTGTTGACTTAGCAGATCCACTCTTTGATTGAGTCGTCTTATAAGTAATGTTATGTAAGACTTCAAATTGTTGCACTGGTGTGCATGAATAAACTGTGTGACAATTGATTTGACGTTTATTTCTACTCAAATAATGCACTCACAATCTAGGATAAATATGATCAATGCTAAACATGTATCATTGGGCATAATAATACAATTATTACTATTATATTTATGAAAGCCATTTTAATAAATTGTACCCATTCATTCATGACTCAAACATACACATATTCTCTCCCAATTCATTACTGTGTGATATAAATGGGGCATTGTCAGTATTTAGGATCCTAAGCCTGTTGGTCTACTCACTCTGAACTGAATATGCAGCTGCCATGGCAATTTTAATATACCACTATGCGGCAACACAATTTCTGTGTATAAGATATACAGTACACAAAACCATAACGCTGAATGCCAATACCGTACCAATTAGCATGTTTTACAAATTCGATCCAGTCAATCAAAAATACAAGGACAACTAAAAAATTAACAAGCACAATTGCACGGTGAATCTATAGATTTCATCCAGTATAGTAATTATACACTAATTATATCCTTACTAAATTAATTATCTGATGCACGCAACGTACAACATTTAATTGAACTTAACTTTGCACAATCATGTGGATAATTACAGTTGTCAACTTATAATGAACACTAACTATACAACAGGAAATAACAGTCATTCCTATATTCTTAAATGTAGGCTAATTGCAGTGGCATTAGCCCCAACTATTCATGCATAAAAAAATCAATCAACCAATTCACTTTATTGTCCTAAAAGGATAGTTATTTTACAGCTCATGATATATATATATATATATATATATATATATATATATATATATATATATATATATATATATATATCATGTAAAAAACATATTAAGATGTTAAAATAGTCGTATATATTTTTTGTATTAATACAATTTTATGCATTCATGTATACATGGCAATTATATAATAAATTAGTATCAAAAGCAAGCTTTACATTCAACTGGCAACATATAACAGTAAAATATTTCAGACCAAACGTTTTGTTTATGTAGCCTACTGGATATATCGCCTACTGAAATATTAATTTTGGTTTATTTGTTTCCTCTCGTGCATTTCAACACAGCACAGGTCATAGGTAAAAAACTACCAAATATTTCAGCGACCAAATATTTCGTGTAAGTAACGAAACATTCGGTTATCTATTTCCGGTCGTGCGCATACGAGTTCTGCGCCGGCCAGATATTTCAACGACGCGATTTTTCGTTACAGCGGTCTTTTTTGCGCATTGACTGTAACAATGGCGCCTCGTGTTGGACGGGAAACCAATCAAGGAATAATAACGTCTTAAATCTCTGACGAAGTCAACAGTTCACTTCAGGTGACAAAGAGCTTGAGAGGGTCCTCGTCGGAAAACTCGAGATCGTCAAAACGACCGTCGAGAATGTCGTGCAGGACGTCTTTCACCTGCAATATAAGGACACACGTCGGTGTTGTTGTAATAGACAGTAACAGTTAGCTTATCAGGAACTAGAATCCGTCTAGAATCCGGGCC
This sequence comes from Lamellibrachia columna, assembly GCA_963662155.1. Lineage (NCBI taxonomy): Eukaryota > Metazoa > Annelida > Polychaeta > Sabellida > Siboglinidae > Lamellibrachia > Lamellibrachia columna. Next base: position 15,060,164 of record OY759268.1, read on the forward strand.
CTCATTTTCGCCTTTACATACATACAGTATTCTCCTCTGTTTTTCGAAGTCTGTATGTTAGTGGAAAACCAAATGTTGGCTACAAAAATTTTAATTGTTCTACCACTGTAGTTTAGCTTCATTCGTAATACTGAACTGCTGAAGTACATAGGCTAAAGGTTAAGATCAAGTTAAAGTTCAAGGTCAATTTAAAGACCAATTTAAAGATCAAGGTCAAGTTAAAGGTCCATCCTCAAATATACTTTTTTGCTCGTTTCGTGTTAGATTAATTTCGCGAAATATTGAATATAACTGGTATATACTACTGTACGCTAGCTCGTTTGTGTAAATGTGTCATTTAATTTTGGTGAAGTCGTCAGACAAACAATTACATTTTAGTTTCGACCAGATCCGGCTAAATTTGTCGACAAATGACAAAAGTGGCGACATATGCAATAACACATGGCTGTACACATTTTCGCGTGTTACATGTCTAACGGTCAGAATCAATTGTTTCGAAGATGTTAACTAAAAATAATCCTACGCATTTTTTATTCAGCCCATAACTTGACCTATTCACGCACTACACATTTCAACATCAACAAACCTGATTCACGATGGACTAAATGAATTGAAGATGGAGTTTTGTTAACAGTCTTTGAGCTTACCTTCCTGTAACTGCCGGTAGAAGCCGCTATCAGGTGCTCCACCTGGCGGCGAATATGAATCATATCTATCGCGTTGTCAGGCTTGCTAACTGAGACCTCCCGACCTAGAAATACAAATCAAGTTGTATATAAAAGCGGACACGGTCTACAGTACATATGATGAAATACAAACAATGATGACATTGTTGTAAACAATTGCAAATGTGAATATTATAAATACGAAGTATCGTTTGTGTGGGTCATTTAACGTTTTTCAGTTACCATGTCGCGAATAACTCTATGAACGTTTCCTTGGTTGTAATAACAAATACACACGTAGGCACGCATGCACGCATGCAAACACATGCATATACATGCATACATATCCATGTTCTACTGGCAATACACTCGAAGCACCATTAGCGAAGGATCAGTGTAGATCGGATAGCAGGAAACTGATTCTCACAACAGACAATAAATGACAGGACATTGTTCGACAGATTGTGTATATTCCAGCAGTGTGAATATGTTTTTAAAAAAATTACAAATATCTCAGAAGGGCGGGTTGCACATAGATGAAACTTTGTTGGACTCTCGATAAGCCAATGACTTAACTGTCCACTTGCCATCTGGGCCTTTGCCTTGGATGGTAATCTTGATAAGTCTTATATTTCTAAAATGGCGGGTAGTACTACATTAACTCAAGTAGGAGTACATGTCATATGTGTAAGAGTTAGCCGTGCCACCTGTGTACGGGTCGGTGTAGTGAGAGACGTCTCCGCGGTAGACCACCGCCCCGTCCTTCCTCGGTCGGGCCGCGTAGTCCAAGGGCTGCACGAAACTACTGTAGTAGGCAAGTCGCTTCGGCAAATGACGGAACGCCATAGAAAAGCTTGGCCTAGACACGGAATCATACACGAATAATAGTAATGATATATTTTATTTGGCATAGCGCCATATCCAAAATTGTCTATGGCGCTTCACAGCATATTAAAAATTAATACGTCAAGAATTGCTAAATAAATAATTAATTAAATATTTCAAATACTACTAGTAATAACATTTATTGTAAAATAAATGTAGTACAATAATGATATTTAAAAATATATATAAATAGATAATTGGCCTAAATAAATAAATATACAATAATATTAATAAATAATAATTAATTAAACGTATTTATATAAAATATATAACATACTCAAATTACCTTTTAAAAATATTGTTAACTACCATGAATAAGACTAAAATAATCACAAAGAAATTGTAATTAGTAGATAACTACAGTGTTAAAATACGGTCCGAAAGAAATAGGCGAAGCTGCATTCAACTTTAACGTAATTACCAACAATAATCTTAACCGTAAATGTGTCCGCAACAAAGAAGTGTTATATCTAATTCTGCAACTATTCCTTTAGTGCAATACGACTATACAGGGCAGTTAATACTTGATTAATGTTACTGATATGATATATTCATACAAGTAATGGTTTATTATTGCACGACGACAAAAGTGACAATGTCAGGATAGACAATGCTGCCATTGGTTTCCCGTTCCAACAACGCCTGCTGGTCACCGACGCCCGCAACATACCTGTGTCGTACCTGACTAATCAGTGTAAACTATCATTAAAGGTGTTTTATGTTAGTATGCGCCTATGAACATTGTTTAATACTGATCAAGCTAAACACCGTCGACAACCGTCCAATAACGCCTGCTGAATAATTTCGTATTACCCAAAATAAATTACAACTTATGTGAATCTTGACGGTGGTTAGCGTTAATAGACGGGTGTGGACGGTTGTGGATGGTTGTGGACGGTTGTGGACGAGTGTGGATGGTATTGGATGGTTGTGGACGGTTGTGGACAAGAGTGGACGAGTGTGGATGGTTGTGGACGGTTGTGGATGGTTGTGGACAATTGTGGACGAGTGTGGATGGTATTGGATGGTTGTGGACGGTTGTGGACGAGAGTGGATGGTTGTACATGGTTGTGGACGGTTGTGGATGGTTGTGGACGATTGTGGACGAATATGGATGGTTGTGGATGGTTGTGGACGGTTGTGGACGAGCGTGAATGGTTGTGGACGGTTGTGGACGGTTATGGACGGTTGTGGACGGTGTGTAGTATGACTACCGTGCCAGAAGGTGTCGCTACTCACCCATCGCTAGATGTTTCCACCATGTGCCACCAGAGGGAAGGCACATAGAGGAGGTCTCCCGGTCCCAGCACCGCCTCGATCCCCTCTAGCTTCCTCAGCTTGGGGAATCTCTCAAAGTCGGGATGATCAAAGTTAGCCTGTTTGTAGAAACGACAAGAAATATGTACACAACAATTTCTGGGGATGGCACTAAATATACTGAGTATATGCTGCATATAATAGTAGGGCCTGTCGACAGCGGACCTGCACGCACGCACGCACGCACGCACGCACGCACGCACGCACGCACGCAAGCACCCATCGGTTAGCGAATTATATGTGACGTTGTTTTCGTGATATTTGTGATATTCGTTCGTGACAGTCCTTGCACGTACGTGGTAGGGCACACGTGAAATAGCTATCATTATACATTTGAAATTCGCACCATCGTGGATTTGGAGTACTTATAAGTGATGTCTCGATGAATTGTACAATGGTGGCCTTTAGTACCTACCATGGTAGACATGAAATAGCTTCCACGGTGAACTTGAAGTACCTACGCAGGCGGACTTGATGTACTTCTCACTGTTGACTTGTAGCACGATGTACGTTAAAACCGCACTTTTGCCTACTTGACCCGGGGACGTTCTTATAATATGTGTGTACCTGACAGTGGGTTCGTATACGTGACACACGTACCTGAGTCTGTCTGTCTTTAGAGTGGTGTATGGGATGCGGATAGATGTGTCCGTAGTGGTCGGGATGGAAGAAGATGAAACGTTTGTAGCCGAATATCTGTGAACATAGTGAATGTCACTTGGTTGTACATGATAGTACCACACTATATCATAAGGTATTATACACAACATCAATTATTTCTGGATGATTATGAATGTATGCGTTTGTGTTGAATGTGCGTATGTGTGTGTGGGCGTGTGGGCGGGCGAGCTGGCGGACGTGCGTGTGTGCGCGTGCGTGCGAGCGAGCGTGCGTGCTTGATTGCGTGCATGCATCTGTGTGTGCGTGACATTAAGATAGTGTTAATTTTCACATTGAATATGTAATGTATCATACGATTGTTTTGTGCAGTAGACTACACAGGCTCCTGTTTTGAGCATATTTGAACATCTGATAAATATATTTATTTATCGTTGTCAGGGCGTTGAGATATGTGGCTGTTTAAGAAAGCCATGCAACCGAAATACGTTGGCACCTGTTGGAAGATATTCTCGTCATAGTCGTAATGTGCAGACGTGAGCGAGTCTCTCTGAGACTGAAAATGTAAGAACAATTAAGAACAATTAGTGCATTTTATATTAAAATGTAAGAACAACTAAGAACAATTAGTGCATTTTGAAATTAAAATGTAAGAACAACTAAGAACAATTAGTGCATTTTGAAATTAAAATGTAAGAACAACTAAGAACAATTAGTGCATTTTAAATTAAAATGTAAGAACAACTAAGAACAATTAGTGCATTTTGAAATTAAAATGTAAGAACAACTAAGAACAATTAGTGCATTTTGAAATTAAAATGTAAGAACAACTAAGAACAATTAGTGCATTTGAAATTAAAATGTAAGAACAACTAAGAACAATTAGTGCATTTTGGTATACAAATTTATGTGTTTGTGATACGCGCAATCAGTATTACTTAACTTGGTCACAGTTAACATTCTGTGGACGGATCCGTATAAACATATGTACCTGTAACTGCATATGTGTTGCAGTGTACTAATAACCCTAACTATACAGGTGTGTAAGCCACCTTAATAGGAGATGTGACTATGGGTTAGCCGCCAGGCGGCGATACTGTTTGGGCACCCTGACTTGTAAGGTGCTGCCACTGCGGACTTGATGTGTAACGATGACAATGACATGAGCATGTCTATGGACATGAGACTAATACAGAGATGGACACAGACTGTAGTACTTGTGTTGTAGTTCATTATGTACAGTAATTCGTAGACACGTAGAAGTTTTCTGATACACCAGGCGGTGCGGCAGATGGTAAACTTCTACACTGGTGTCAGAACGTCCGCATCTGGGTTTTAACAAACCAGATTGCGAAGGCTTTGCGAAGGCTTTGCGAAGGCGTCGGACCGTGCCAGAGTTTACCTCTCGAGGGCTCCGAAAATCCCGCGGACTCGCCTCGAAAACAGCGCGCTACACGGTCGTGTTTAGACAATTCGGTTTTCTGCGATTCAGAAGCATTCAGCACATCCTGACAAACTTCGGATTCTCCATTTGACGTTGAACATGAATTATCACTTTTGTAAGGCAAATTATCGAGTTTAACTAAAGAAACATTGCGTCCTGGGTGACGGGGACTGCAAATCGTGCTTTTCCCTTTGCAAATCCCTACTTCTCTCTGTTATATAACTTGCCTGCATTTACGCTAGTTTTCCCGACAGACGTTGAACGGAATTAACTTGTCGTATGCTACACAACGCATTTGTGGTTTCGAGTGACATTTGAAGCAGTTTGTCCATTCCAAACGAATAGTATTATTTTGCGAACGAGGCTACACTGACGCGGGTCAAAGGGCACACAGCCCACGGAACTCTGCTTTGTGTTTTTCACCACCTGTGCCTGAGGCTATTCCTGCTGTCTTATACCCGTGAATTCATTCAGCAGCGAGGTGTGTCGGTACATGTATGATATATCCTAGTCAACGTTGTTTATAACTAGGCGACGTTGCGTATATGCTGTCACATTCACGATAAAACGACAATGGGTAGCACAGACGGGAAATTCCGCTTGTCAATGTCAAGTAAACAAACGGCTTACGTCGACAACTCAACCAGCTGTTGCATTTGGGTTTGTGGTTTCTTGGGAATTGATCGACAACTGTTTTGCTGTACATATGTATATTTGTCTATCTGGCAGACAGGGGATACGTATTTTCTTTGGAAATGGCTAGCATTATGTAATACATTAAAAATCATATGGATGGCGTGGATTCCGAGATATACATGATTAGTATGTACATGAATATGAACTGTTTTTACAGTCAGGTTGACACTGCAACTACGAATACTCCAAACATGTTGGACAGTGCATGGTTTCAGGCAAGACTAGACCAGCTGTGTGCCACAGGAGACATAGCAGATGCCGAAAGGAGAATATATGAGTCTAATAGTTGATGGATATGAGTTTGGCCGTGTCATGGTTTCCCAAATAAATTCCAGTATTCTCCGGTCCATAAGCCTAATGCTGGACAATATCGAGCACGAAATAAAAAGTTGTCACGGTCGTACCGACAGAGTGACCACACAATGTGACCAAGTTAATGCACCCCCTACCCGCAATTCACATTACGTTGACATAAAGGGGGGGTCGGGGCGGAAGGTAGAACAATTTTCACCCTCCAGCAGTGAGCGGGTCAGTGGCACAACATTTCCAACTAAACCGAAGAACAATACCTCTTCGGTGGACAGGGCAGCTGTCTCGTCAAGCCACACCAACAAACTCAGCCGACCTAATCGGCCAAATGCCAAACCACCTAGACTGGAGGACAGCACCTCATCAGTTGGCAGAGCTCTTTCCGAGCCAGGCCGACACAACCAGTCGACCAATTCGGCGCAAGGCCAAACCGCCTAAGACGAAGGACAGCACCTCCTCATTTGGCAGAGCCACTGTCTTGCAGAGACATGCCGATACAACAAGTTGACTTGTTTGGCCCAAGGCCAAACCACCTAGGCCGAAGGGTAACACCTACTCAGTTGGCAGAGCCACTGTCTTGCCAAGCCAGGCTCACACACCCAGTCGACATATTCGGTGAAAGGCCAAACCAAGAAAACACCTCAGTTGACAGAGCCACTGTCCCTCCCATACCACCGGTCAACATTTCCGGTCGACCTATTCGGCTTGATGCCAGCCTCATTGTCTCATGGAACAAATTGGATGCGGGAGGTGAATAGCCAGACTAACTGATACGCCGACAATAGCTCTTCAGTTCCCACAGAAATGGCGCAGTGTACTGTTGCCGTATGCATGACCACTCAAATAGTGGTTATATGATGGACAAAGCTTATAATAAATGTTTCGCTCGGGGATGCGCAACTGGTATGTTTGACTAGTTACTCACGGGAATCTGCAGAACCCCGACATCATTGCGCGTCACAAAAAAAGCGATGCAGATACCCAGCTGGATTGTCCTGAGGATTGTCACACACACAGGCACTGTACCAGATATAGTGCACCAGCTGCTAGAAACTAGGCCTTGCATCGACAGTTACAATCGCCAGGCACCTCACCGGTTAATGCTGACATCTAGTACACCGGCAGTTACACTCACCAGGCGTATTTTTGTTTTCCAAATTGCACATGCACGAATTATTTTTGTAATATTAAACTTCACCAAGGGATACACCAAGCGGTATGTCAGATGTCAGACTTCTACAATTCAAAACAGGGCCTAACGTAAAGGTTAGTAAGCATAATTGTTTTCATATTATGTAAAACAAGCATGACATGTTATTCATTATTGCGTTTTAAATAAATCTGTATGTGTTATAATAAAGGTTCCTCCACGATTTTTTTTCGATTTCTTTTCATCTCATTTCAACATCATTTTGGAAAAATTCAAACCTATCTAGTATCCACTACGACATGCTAGCTCGTTTGTGCCACTTTCGTATGTAGACTTTTTGAAATCATCAGACAAACTATCAACGTAGCTGGGGCGGCTATTATATGCTTGTTTTGAATTAAGTAGCTTCAGTAGAAGATTTTAAGATAAATGATCTGTTTCTTCAATGATTGTAGTTGAAATACCATATAATAATCCAGATTAATAAAATGTAGTTTTTCATTTATTTGGTTATGTTAAAAGATTTGAAAATATTTTTGTAAATGTGAAAAAATAGCCGCAAAATGATATCGTTTTGAGAAAATTCCCAAAGTAATAAATGACATACATATAAGTATGACAGTGTCACTGGTGTAACTTTACGAAACATTTTATTTAACATAAAAGAATTACGTGTACTACACCACCATGAATAAGTTTACAAAAAATTTAATGACAGCCTAATGTGGCAGAGTATATTTGACACAAACCCTTCATCAATCGTAATTCAAATTCGTGTTTAATTTTTTTTTTACATTTAAGACGCGTCCATACGCCAAACTGCAACTTAGTAAGTGTTTTAATTGTTCCAACAATGTAAATTAAGCATCATTTCCTGGTTGTTAGTGATAACAGAAATGTCAATATATTCCGGTATCGTGCTTGAAATATGACGTTTTTTTCATTGGCGTTTTAAGTATTGTTGACAAAACATAACGGTTAGTTATACTATTGACATATCCCCTTAATTCGCCCCCACAACGGCCCTTCAATCTGTATTTGTAACGTGTTGTCGTCTACAAAATTAACTTACGCCAGCCACCTGACAAACACTTAGCAGGGCGTGTTTACGATTATTTTGATTGGCCCGTTATCCGTGGGGTCACTAGGTCACATCTACTTGGCCGTTTCCGTTATAGCTTCAAAGGCTCAATAAATTACGTTAGCGTTGATATTTGCTGGTTTGTGGACATTATTTAGTTAGTCTGAGCATCAACTATTATGCACGAGTTATTATTGATGTGTACTTGAATCACCGTAACCAGACGATATGTTCCGCGTTCACGGCGAACGAATGAAACTGGTTCAAGGAACGACGCACACGCGGTCTTTACTATGGAAACATCGTCAGCGTTTCTAAGAATTCAGGGGTGTTTCCAAAAGGACTGTTTTTTAATTATGGATTGCGAAATACGACGTTAGTGCCGGGTGATTATTTGTGGTGTCGACGTTCAGTTCAATATTTCCTAGCTGTTATCAATTGACACGTTAGTCGCCCAGCTACCTTAAAGTATGCATTGGTTGATCCAGCATTTATTGAAGCGAAAATTTAAACACTGAAAACTCACGATCAACCTTGACCCCATAAAGTGTATATCACTTTGAATATCCACCAATTTGACCATTACCTGATCTAACGATTAAAATAAATTCTTTCGATGATTTGAACAACAATACGCACTTTTTTATTAAACCGACTGCGGATATTACTTAAACTATTCAACACACTACATATTAGGACATCAACGAAACGGATTCGTGATAGGCTAAATCAGCTGAGGATGGAGTTTTAATATTAAGGAATATTTATGCAGTAGATTTACGGAGAGTAAATATTATTAAAAAATAAACAGAGATCCCGATCGACTTACCAGAAGAACGAGATGTGTATGTTCTTTGCTCCAAGCGAACGTATCTTGCATCGTCCGCAGTAGTTTCCAGTTTATCCGATAGACGGACTCGCCGAGCAAATCGTCCTCCAGGTTATTCTGGCGTCAACATAAACACAAATTTATTTTAGTTAAAGATCCTTTCTCAATTTAATTGTCTCATTTAAAAATAATTTTGCAAAAAAAATACTTGACCGGAACATCCCACTTTGAGACCAAGTTCTGAGAAAAACACAACTGTGATATTTTTAATGTTGAATTATAGTTGCAAGTGATTATGTTTTATTAGCTCCTTTTGGTGCAAAACCATTATTCCTATCATAAGTCAAGGTCACGAATTAAAAATGTTAATTTGTGATCCGTTGCGAGTGCAAAAGGGTCGGGGTTCAGGTTTTTTAATTCTTCATAATTATTATAATACTTTGACACAATACACCCATTTTCCGAAATAAGTGTGTAAATAAGCAAACAAGGGCGGCGTTATACACCAATAGGGAAACGTATGTATGTTAGCACTCAATGTTCTTCCCGTTGTTACCTGCACGTAGACACGAGAGCCGTTGTCAGCGAGCTCTATTTCGTCACAAATCTGGTAGAATTCGCTAGCGTTCATGGCGACCCGGCGAAGGCCGCCCGATACTTTGTAGTTGGCGAAATTCGTCTCTGGATGTGTGACTGAGAACAGGGAAAACATAGTCAGTCATTGGGAGAGATGGAGATAAACCAGTAAAGCCGGAATAGGGAAGGATTACGGCAACAACAGTGGTTTATTTATGGGGCGTGCTTTTGGGTAGCCAGCCTTTGGCTTGCATTTGTTGTTTCCTTACGTATCTTGTTGCGCCGTTGCATGGCAGCAGGGTAAACTAATGGGTGATTAAGCTTGCCGCCCCCCTTTGGATTCCACTTTTGTGAGATCCTAGATACGCCACTGGGAAACAGTTAACACCCCATTGTCCAAACACCCTATTTCGTAAATATCTCTTGCGTATTTATACGAAACAATTGGTGAAACATTAATCGCGTTATATTGGTAACAAACACTAACAAGAAAAAACGAACGAGTTTCCCCGACTCATAATAATAATAACGTACTGTATGAAGTACTCGGTGATAACATATCAGCAAGATTAATCTGATTATTCTAGGTAATCGAAAACGCCAATCTTGACGGGTAATTGGTCACACTTTACTAATGTGAAATGGTTTAACAGATAATTTATTTGACAAAATTTATAGTAGATTAAAATTTTATTTTAACAAATTATTTTACCAGAGGTGACTGCAATGTTATAAATGAACTTTGTAAACTAACTGACATTGCACTTTACACTTTATGCTGTCAACACAACAGTGGGGAGCATGCGGTCAACAGGCCAAGAGCAATAGTCATCCGTAACGACAATGTGTTCAGTTATAATTTACTAGCCGAGTTTCGGGAAGGGGATTTTGAATTTGTTTTATGTACAAACCATCCCCCGGGCACGTCTACAATGTTCCAGCCCCGTACATGCGAAACTGACCGATATATGAAGGAATATAAATGCAGAGTCACAAACTACTTCATAGCACAGAAGTCTGCATAGACCCACCGTAGAAGACCCTCGTAGTTGACTGCAAGACGGTCCACGGCAGGGGCGAGGTAGGTATCCGGGAACGCAGGTAGTCGAAGGTGAACGGGACGTCTGTCTTGAAGAGCCGCTGACCCGTCAAGGCGACCGGCTCCTGCGTAACATATATAATGTCTACATTAAAATACGACGGAGAGGATGATGGCGATGATAGTGATGGTGATGCACGCACACACGCACGCATGCATGCACGCACGCGCACACACTAATATCGCAAACAATTATGTTAGTTGTGACAAAGTCGAGGCCGCTTATTTCCGCTACACAAACCTGCTTAGCGATAGCTTCGAACACCCTCGAGTCTGTGTAGTGGAATCGAGCGATGGGCCGTTTCTTGAATAAGAAATCTCCGAGAAATGTCGGTTGATGACTGGCTGTCTCCTGTCATTCAGAAGAACCCCGCCAGATGTCGTCTGTCCGTGCGTCTTCATGGCGACATGTTTCATCTGCGGATAAAAATGATGGGCGTGGGGTTAAAAGCCAACACAAACACCTTGTATATTAAACGTCATTTCTATCTGCTATTGAATAGGAACATTAACTTACTTGCGGTTAAGATTTCTTATACAATGTCCCGTCACTTGTTTGATGGATTGTACTCGCGATAAAACCTGTTTCACTGTCGTGCATTCGATACAGGTCTACTAGTGTCGTTTACCATATAGGAATGTCAGCAAAGCAACATATGTGCGTTTAATTTCAGCCCATAGCACACACACACGCGCACACACGCGTACACACACACGCACACACACACACGCGTCAGCGCACACACGCACTCACGCACAGGCAAACGCACACGCACTCACACACACGCACACACACACGCACACACGCACGCACACGCACGCGCACACGCACACACACGTAACAGAAAGTAATATCCATGCTATGTATTATATATGTTTCCTGGTTTGTAAATGAAATATTTCCTGCTTTTTTCAAAAACAAACAAAAAACGATTTCTTAAAATATGATGCTTGCCTACATGATGCAAAGAATGGCGACTTTAAAACCATCAGTTTACAAAAAAATTACTATGTGCTGCAATCCTTTCATTATTTAATCTCCAGGATGAGAATCCCCTGCCTCCTATTTTTTAACTTGGCGCATGTGTAACAACTATTAGTTGCTTGTGCAAACACGTGTCTTCAGTCTGTGCAGAAAATCGCTCCCACACTGTTGAATCAATTGACAAAATAAAACTAAGCTACGAAAATAAGTGCCGCGCGGTGGTAGTTGGAAGACCGAACTCTCAATCGAGAGAACAAGGGTTTGAATCGTCAAGCTGCCGTTTCGAATTTTTGGTAATTTCATTCATTTCACGTTGCTCCGGTTCACTCGGCTGCACAAATATGTACCTGGGTATAGACAATGGTGGATACGTGAATGGAAAGAAGTAAGTAATTGCAGCGTGGCTGAATGATTCCCAGAGAAGTCGAGGTGGCTTTGAAATGAACAGCTCAGCCAGGGGGTGAAGTGTAAAGCGTTTTGAGTGGTCATGTAGCTTAGACACCGCGCCGTATAATAACTTAGCTTAGACACCGCGCCGTATAATAACTTAGCTTAGACACCGCGCCGTATAATAACTTAGCTTAGACACCGCGCCGTATAATAACTTAGCTTAGACACCGCGCCGTATAATAACTTAGCTTAGACACCGCGCCGTATAATAACTTACCTTTACATTCGTCTTCTCTCGCTGTCTGTTGGTTGCCAATGGAAATCGACAAGAATGCAGCGAGTAGAAGCAGAACTAGCGCCATTGTGTAGAGACCGGTCCTTCTGACGTTCAACTTCAACTTCTGGTCTCATGAACTCTCAAATTCCAAAGACGCGTGGTGTTTAGTATTTGTTCAAACCACCGTATCCTCTCCACCAGTATGTCGTGTGGGACTTCAGATAACGCGCATATTGCCAATTAAGTTGATCAAGTCAAATAATCATGATAATTCATGTATGCAACACTGAATTGAATAAACGGAAAGGAGGCAGAACTCAGGCGATTGGCTCCAGCTGTGGAGAATTCGCCAGATGTGCGAAACCGCCATTTTGTTTCGCTCATGAAAATACCTATATATAATACGCGCTTCATACCATTACATATCAGAGCAATAACAATTGCATCTTAATGCGATTTAACTGGCGTGACATTTCACTGGTTAGTTGCGTCACTGGAGCGAATTACTTTTTAGCGAAGTGCAAGCCCCACCCACCTATATGCCATGCTACACGTTTTTTGACTTTGGGAACTTAAGCGACCACCCCTAAAATAGATGCGGAGAATCAAATAACGTTGGGTCCACTTGCTGTGCATGCTGTGTTGGTTGAACTTTGGGCGGTAAAAACATAACAAAGTATACAAGAAAACATACACAAACTATTTATATTCCCTTGGGCAACAGTGTTGACGGTCTTGGCTCTGTTCGCAAATGTATTCTTTGAAAACTCTGAGCATCAACTATTTTGCATAAGTTATTATCGCTCGTGTTTGATTTTCAGATACACACTGAGCCAAATTGTGATGATTGTTGCTTAAACTAAAATCCCATGGTATAAGTAATGATGTAATCAACTGGATAGAAAAGTGGCTTACACACAGAAGACAGAGAGTAATAGTAGATTGTGAGATTTCAAATTGGAAATCTGTTTTGAGTGGGGTACCACAGTGATCTGTATTAGGCCCTATACTGTTTTTAATATATATAAATGATTTGGAAGATGACATATCTAATTAAGTGCTGAAATTTGCAGATGACACAAAAATATTCAGAAAGGTTACTAGTGATACAGGTAAACAAAGTATACAGGATGATCTAGATAAATTAGTTAAATGGTCAGACAAAATGGCAAATTTTATTCAATTTTGGGAAGTGTAAATGCATACACATAGGACATGGAAACATGGACGAAGAATATAAAATGGGGGATGCTGTACTAGGTAGAACCACACAAGAAAAGGACTTAGGAGTAACATTTAGTGCTGACATGAAAGTTTCAGAGCAATATGGGATTGCTGATTCGAAAGGAAATCAAATTCTAGGTCTAATTAGGAGAATTATCACGTATAAGGAGAAACAGCTAATTGTACCCCTGTACAAAGCAATAGTTAGACCACATTTGGAATATTGTATACAAGCATGGAGGTCGTATCGTAAGAAGGACATAGACAAGCTAGAAAGAATACAACGAAGAGCAACTAAAATGATTCCAGAATTGAGAGACCTTAGTTATGAAAGCCGCTTATTAAAATGTGGTTTGACAACAACAGAGACCAGGAGACTAAGAGGAGACCAAATAGAACTGTTTAAAATAGTGAACGGTTATGAGGATATTGATAGGAATATGTTCTTCAAACTAAAAGAAGGCAGTAGAACCAGAGGACACAAAGCAGCATTAGTTAAGGAACAGTGTAGGTTGGACATGAGAAAGTACTCTTTCTCACAGAGGGTGATAAATGAATGGAACAAATTGCCAAATGATTGTGTTAATGCTAGTAGTGTGAATATGTTTAAAAATTTAATTGACATATATCTGATAAGGGCGGGCTACACATAGATGATAAAATTGTTGGACTCTCGATAAGCCAATGGCTTCCTTGTCCACTTGCCATTTGGAACTTGTTGTTTGGGATGGCAATCTTGTTAAATCTTGTAAATAATTCTACCCATTTATAAATGGTGCTAGGGGCAAGTTTTTACAATTGTATTGGGGCAAGTTGTTACAACTGTAACACCGCTCGGGCAGCTCGCACCGATGCCTCAACCAGCGGGTTGTGTGCTGACAATGATTGACGGAACAACATTTATTTAACCACGACGTGTGAACGCTTTGTTTCACGTGTGAAGCCTAGAATACTGGTTTAAAACCAGTATAATAAGTGCAAGAAACGCGTTAAAAACACAGTTGTCAAATGTCTCAGAAGGGCTGCTTACACCTAGGTGAAAAATTGCTGGACACTCGATAGGACAATGGAATCCTTGTCTACTTGCCATCTGGGTGGTTTGCGTTGGATGGCAATACTGTTAAATCTTGTTAAATCTGTATGGCACAGCCCTATTTTAGCAATTAATTAATATTGCACGATTCACTGAAATATGGATGTGCGTGCGTACGTACGTGTGTGTATTATATAATCAAGTCGCATTACAGATATATTGCCATTCACTATTTCGTACTTCATTCAATAACTTTTATTCAATTCGCAATTGTTTGTTATGGAAGAATCCGGGGAATGTATTTGGTAACTAAAAAAGAAAAAACATACATTGTTATGCACACTGTGCAAAAAAAGGTGTACTAATGTGTATAATCCAATTAACGTAATAACAGTAACATGTACGAGTGACACTTGCTTTGCGATCTACACGTTCTTTGCTGAAATAACGTGCCCCTTAAAATGTTACAACTTTCCATGCTTACGGGGCTAGTTGTTACGGTTGACCGCGATTGGGAAACTTGGAATATCGTTGATATGGTATATTTTATTGAAACGAATAATACTGTATGATATAATGTATACGTTGACAGAAATAATGCATCTAACATTCTTTAAAGAAGCGACTTTAATTGAGAATTGTAGCAACTACCCCGGTCTCCCCGTATAGCGGTCACTACACGTTGTAAAGCTTATTTTTATTTCATCGCCAAATTGTGTATTTTCTAATATATAAGTTGATTAAATATCACAATAGTAACATGTTTTGCATACATATATATATATATATATATATATATATATATATATATATATATATATATATATATATATATATATCTATATATATATATATATATATATATATATACTTATATATATATATACACATATATATATATACATATATATATATATATATATATATATACATATATATATACATATATATACATATATATATATATATATATATATATATATATATATATATATATATATATATATATATATATATATATATATATATATATATATATATGTATATATATATATATATATATATATATATATATATATATATATATATATATATATATATATATATTATTGAATTGTCATAAAATGCCAATAAATAACATTATCGCGATGTCCGGCCGTAAGTCGTTGCCCGAACTAAACACGATTACGTAATCCTGCAAGCGTGGGAGACCTGTTATTTTTTTCATAAATTTTTGACTTCCAGTTTATACAATTTCTAACGGTAAATATACTACAACAATAAAGATTAAAACATGAAATATAACATTGTTAACTTAGATGTATTTTGAGATCGATAAGTTTAGAATCATTGTAACCTACGAGATAGCCAATGCAAATTGAGGTACTTCCCTTTACGTTTTTCACCCACGTGGATATTTAAAACATTGCTTGAGTTCAACATTGCGATGTTCTTTTTTGTGCGTTTCGCTGCCTTAGGCATTGATAACAGTGTGGCTAAGGGTCTTGTTATTTCTTCCAATTCAGCATAGAAAAACACATTATGTTGAAAGTCTAGACGCGTCTGTTTACTTCAAAACAATACGCTGACACATGTGTGTGGACAATGCGGGCTCAAAGTGCATAACACCAGTAACACTGCAGAACACCAGTTTCGTGTGACCGAGAGTGTCGAACCGAGAACTATCTAAAAAAAATTGCTCGAATTAATCGGGCATAGCTATAGAAAATCGTGCACAGGGCGAGTATACTATGAACGGTACAACACGGTTAGTTCCGGGCCTGTTTTAAGGTATTTGTCGGCAGGTCGGCGGCGCGCTGTTTGACCGCTTAATAGGCCTCAGTTATTGAGTGGGGTTTCTCAGTGATGTTCCGTGTGGCTTCATGGGCCTTATGGAACCTACAAATGCGACGAATGTGGTGGCATTGATTATCCGAGGTGGCCCAGTTCACCGCCGATCATTTGTGATTTCAGTGGCTGCTTTGACAATGATGGCAGTGATAACACTTGTGTTGGGGTGGACGTTGGGACGCTATTCCTGTTGATTGAACGAACAATGATCGGCTCTTATTTTTTACTTGCGACGCCTGCACGAGCATTCCACTTTCCCACACAGGCCCTGAACTAACCAGGCTGGACCGTGTGTAGCACGTGCGTTATGCACGAAATGTGCCTGTGTTTGTTTTCCCGTGTTTCTGTCTATTTGTTATCTCATATCTCCGTCAATTCTGCATGTATGGGGCTGACTTTTGTTAGGCGTGCTCGGGGCCCACGGGGGTGGATGGCACATTAAACAAATTAGTAATCACCCCAGGGTAAATATTTTACGAAGGAACTTATGTCGACGTGTCACGTAGATTACGAAAATCGGAACAAAACATGTTTGCAAAGCCGTGCGTGTTTTCTACGATTGGTGATCTACGTCAAACAGCCACATAAGTTCCTTCGGACGGTACGAACGCTTCGTGATGTATATATCCATCACTGCCATTGACATTGGCATTGCCCTACCAAAACTTGATTGGGTAGTGCAAGGAGTCATAATCTCTTGCAGTGGCTGTCTTTTCTCCCTTCTTTTATTGTTCAGTATGATATAGATACTGCTTTACTGCATAATATTAAGACAGGCCAATCAATCTTCAATTTTGAAGGTGAAACGTTTCTCATCTGATGCGTTATTTTTCCGTCAACTTCCCCTTTTAAACCATTTCTGACTGTAACTTTACAACAGCAATAAGGATTACAATTTGAAGTAGGCCTAAGACAAGTTAATCTAAATTAAATTTGAATAGGTGTCTATTTGTTCATTTAATTCAAATTATGTCGGCCAGTCATTGATATAGACGTAATCTTAACCGATGAACAGTGTGCTACACCACGATGAAAACGTGCATTGTTATAGCTTCACTTCTCAAACATCAAACGAAACTTAAGCCACATTTCACAAAATTATATTGTCGATATTCGACGTATCCGCCTTCTAGCGATAAAATATATGCTATTATGGGTGACTCCATTGCAATTTTATCAGAATATGTCTTTATCATTTTGTCCCTCTGTTGAACGAGAAGTTGCACTCAGGCGACCATGTTGTCGCAATGCGGATGTTTTTTGCTTGTTTACAAAGACCGGCATTGCGAACTGTACAAAGACCAGGCGTCACATATCGCATCTTGGCCGCTTATATGGTTTTTACGATGCTGTGTCAGCGCAGTTTCTCGCAGTCTCCTCGCACCAGTCTCAGCGGTCGTCGATTCGTCGTTGGTCTTGTTTCGTTCCGTAGTCGACGCATCTTTGATCATCAGCGCTTGCCTACTTCGTGGCTACTGGTGGTATGTGTTTTTGTGTAAATTTTCATTGACTTTTACTTATACAATTTTCATTGACTTTTATTAATACAATTTTCATTGACTTTTACTTATACAATTTTCATTGACTTTTACTTATACAATTTTCATTGACTTTTACTTATACAATTTTCATTGACTTTTACTTATACAATTAACGGTAAAGGTTCCTCCTCAAATAGATTCTTTCGCTAGTCTCATTTAAAATTCATTTTGTGAAAAATCAAACCTACCTATTATCCACTGCAACGTGCTAGCTCATTTGTGCAACTTTTGCATGTAGTTTTTTTTTAATCATCAGAAAAACTATTAAATTATTTCATGTGAAACATTAATTGAAGTGTAAATGGAAACACTAAAAAATTACGAATATCACCCTAGGTGAAAGTTCGTAACTTTGTCATGTCATCGGCGAGAGGATGGAAGTCACGCCCTTGATCGGCATTGACCCGCACAGTGCTTATCATTTTGGATATCCACTGTTTTGAGCTTTACCAGATATAATGACTAAAGTCAATTCTTTTGATGATTTGAAAAACAAATTGGCTTTTTTATTAAATCGACAGCGGATGTTACATGAAGCATTCACACAATACATATTTAGACATCAACGAACCGGACTTGTGAAAGGCAAAATCAGTTGAAGATTGAGATTAAACAATTATTATTTTATCTGCACGAACGTAGTGTCTTTGTGAGAGTGTATGTTGCGCGCGCGCGCGTGTGTGTGTGCGTGTGTGTGCGTGTGTGCATGCGTGCGGAGTGCGCGCGCGTGCGCATGCATACATGTATGTATGTATGTATGTATACATACATATATGTACGTACGTATGTATGTATGCATGCATATATGAATGCATGCATGCATGTGTGCATGTATGTATGTATGTATGTATGTATGTATGTATGTATGTATGTATGTATGTATGTAGGTGTGTGTGGTTAGTGAATGCATGAAAGTCAAACTTATATTATGCAATTATTAAGACTAAAACAAGTATATCGTATGTTCGACAAATAACACTAGTCGTTGTTACGAGAACAGAGGCTGAATCTGACAGACATCGCCGAAGCGCCGAGACTGAAACTGGCAGCTACAATGCACGAGTCCGTCGAAACGCCGAGGCTGAAACTGGCAGCTACAATGCAGATGTCCGTCGAAACGCCGTGGCTGAAACTGGCAGTTACAATACACATGTCCGTCGAAACGCCGTGGCTGAAACTGGCAGTTACAATACACATGTCCATCGAAACGCCGAGGCTGAAACTGGCAGCTTCGACGCACGAGTCCACCGAAACGAATCCGCTGAAATGCCGATGTGTTGGAACGAGAACGCGAGGAACGTGTTAATCTGGGACGTTCTATAACGTGAACGTTGACACTACGGCATTCGTTGTAATCCAATTAATTGAAATAAAATAATACATTGTAAAGGGACCCTCGCTATCAGCTCAACATTGAGTACAGCGTAAGAGTGAATTACTATTTTAATATACAGTTAAGGGCAGCACCGGAAAAACGCCGCACAATTAAGAACATCACCGGGATAACACCTAACAGTTAAGGACAACACAGGGGTAACGTCTAACAGTTAAGGACATCAAAGGGGTAACATTTAGCAGTTAAGGACAACACCGGGGTAACGTCTAAATGTTAAGAACAACACAGGGGTAACGTTTAACAGTTAAGGACATCACCGAGGTAACGTCTAACAATTAAGGACATCACCGGGGTAATGTCTAACAGTTAATGACATCACTGGGGTAACGTCAAACAGTTAAGGACATCAACGGGGTAACGTCTAACAATTAAGGACATCACCGGGATAACGTATAACAATTAAGGACATCACCGGGGTAACGTCTAACAATTAAAGACATCACCGGGATAACGTCTAACAATAAAAGGAGTAACGTTTACCAGTTAAGGACAACACCGGGGTAACGTCTAAATGTTAAGGACATCACAGTGGTAACGTCTAACAGTTAAGGACATCACCAGGTTAACGTCTAACAATTAAGGACATCACCGGGGTAACGTCTAACAGTTAAGGACATCACCGGGGTAACGTCTAACAATTAAGGACATCACCGGGATAACGTCTAATAGTTAAGGACATCACCGGGGTAACGTCTAACAATAAAGGACATCACCGGGGTAACGTCTAACAATTAAGGACAGCACCGGGGTAACGCCTAACAATTATGGACAGCACCGGGATAACGTCTAACAATTAAAGACAGCACCGAGGTAACGTCTAACAATTAAAGACATCACCGGGATAACGTCTAACAATTAAGGACAGCACCGGCGTAACGTCTAACAATTAAGGACAGCACCGGGGTAACGCCTAACAATTAAGGACATCACTGTGTAACGTCTAACAGTTAAGGACATCACCGGGGTAACGTCTAACAATTAAGGACAGCACCGGGGTAACGTCTAACAGTTAAGGACATCACCAGGGTAATGTCTAACAATTAAGGACAGCACCGGGGTAACGTCTAACAATTAAAGACAGCACCGGGGTAACGTCTAACAATTAAGGACATCACCGGGATAACGTCTAACAATTAAAGACAGCACCGAAGTAACGTCTAACAATTAAGGACATCACCGGGGTAACGCCTAACAATTAAGGACAGCACCGGGGTAACGTCTAACAGTTAAGGACATCACCGGGGTAACATATAACAGTTAAGGACATCACCGGGGTAACGTCTAAAAGTTAAGGACATCACCGGATTAACGTCTAACAGTTAAGGACATCACCGGGATAACGTCTAACATTTAAGGACATCACCGGTGTAACGTCTAACATTTAAGGACATCACCGGGGTAACGTCTAACAATTAAGGACATCACCGGGGTAAAGCGTTTCGTTTACTAACAGCACTGGGGTAAAGCCTTATATTTAAGGACAATACAGAACTAACACCTTACAAATATCATTAGTTAGTAATGCCCCACAGTTACGAACATCAGCACGGTAACAGTGTAACACCTTGTTGTTACGGATCGCACTGGTGTTACGCCTTATTATGACGAATCGCACCGGTGTAACGCCTTGCTGTTACGGATAGTTCGGCAATAAAAAGTGGTGGCGGATCGAGGTGATATTTACGTGAAAAACGTGCCGGCTTCACAGACTGTCACAGGTGGTTATCGCCGATTCGTTGTTTGCTCAGCCGTTCTATAGAACAAGGTAACACCTTCTCTCAGGACAGTGAAATCACTACAAGTGTTTCAAACACTTTTTAAAAACTCACCTTTTTAAACAAGCTTTTTATAACTCACCTCCAGAATATTTTATATGTATGGATGAAATATTGCATACATTAGTTTCTTAGCATATTTCTGGCAGTTCGTTTAGTTTCACTTGTATTACTGAACTTATTTAAAGTATAATTCTTCAGAATTGTTTTTGATATAATTGTATTAACATAGTTATTTTTATGGTTATATTCTTAGTCTTAGTTGTATAAATTAATATATTTTAAATAGCTTTTTAGAATTTTTTTTTTAGTATATTGAAATGTTTTACCAGTTTCATAATAATTTTCTTACTTTTACTTGTATTCCTAATTATATTTAAAGTAGTGGTATAGAATATGTTAACATGTTTATTTTTTTAGCATATTTTTATGTTTAGCATTTGTGTAGACTACTCTTAGTATAGTTATTCTCTTAGCAACTTATGGCCTGTTAAATACGTATATGTATGTCAAGCGCCTGAGAGCAATTTGATTGATCGGGCGCTATGTAAGTAATTTTATTATTATTATTATTATCATTATTAAATCTAACGCTATTAGTGTATTGTTTCTTGGCACCTCTGCACATGTCCACACAAATAACACAAGGTGTACACAATCTTATTTTTAGTGTTTTACTAAATGACGACACAAACTTACAACAAAACATGCTTTATTTTCGCGCACGTCCGTCTGAACTGTAAGTCCCGGATGTACGTGGGTACGGTACATTATTTTTCCTGTGAGCGGAGAGAGGGGTAACAATTTGTAGTTCAGTCAAGACATTACGACATTATCTACTGTTGTAAATAGTTGTACCCGTGTGCGGCGGTCAGTCGTAGATATGTCGCAGGCTTATCAGTCAAGGCGATCATACGTGATTGCGCTGTTTCAGTTCAGTAGGTTCTTGCTCCATCGTGTGTGAATGCTTGCAGTATTCGGCTGGCTTATATTCACCGAAACGCGATTAATTACTTCAGAAATTTCCTATACGTTTCCATAATTTAACCATAGCTTTTAATATGTGCCGTGGTTATTTGGATTACCATGCTTAGTCATAAAACCGTGGTTATGCACTGCAATAATATGTCATTAGCAAAACGAGACCGACGAATTAGTGTGTCTCGGACGAACCAACAGGCGGATTAGTTTTCCGCAGACGAGCCAATATATACGGATGTGTATGCTTAAAACGAAGAAAAATACGGATACAAAACGGCGATAACAGTAAGGCGCTATGGAAAACGAGGCAGGAAATACAATAGCATTTCTTATTGCTTTATATGACATGGAATCAACCAACGAGAAATATAAGTACGCTATGTTATACAAGACAACATTATCTTACGACAAAAGACAAATGCATAGTCACGTCAAACTACTTATATGGCGGTGTATGAATCAACGCGTTGTGTACTTGACTGTTTGAACATAACGCCGGGGCGGCTATTAATTACTTGTAGGCAACATAAGTTTCTGATCGAGTAGTATGTATGTTCAGCGCATACAACATAGGCATAAGCTAAACTCGACAGATAGGAATACCTTAATTATCGACCGACGACAGGCGCCTCATCTGGCGAGTGGCTCACCACTCACTTTGCCCACTGTTTCTATCTTCTCCGACAGGTGGAAAAGCATATCGGGTGAGCAGCAAACGCGTAAGTAAATAACTCTAAATAACTATCTTACTGTTTTCTTAATACGTTGATCAGAAGCCAATGATCAAAGGAGGCGAAAGAACATAGAAACAAAGACACGGCTTAAGAAGAGCGTATCGTGAAAGCATAAAGCATACATAGCAACAAACGGTGCTATGGGAAGGACATGTTTGCATTCTGTCAATGTTGTATACTTTTGGCACACAACTTAGTGCTGCATCACAACGTATCACCAATATATCACAACTTGTAATTGGCCTATTCGATAAATTGATAGCGAAGTTAGTATATTCGGAATCAAAAGCAAACGCATGTTTTACGAAGAAAACATGTTTTAATGAACACCTACCTCTATATACTAGCCATGATGACAAGGTCGAATAATCATAATAATATTTTTTTACATATAGCGCCATATTCATAAAAGTACATAAAACTAATACATAAGTAGTTCAAATAAAACAAATGTATATATTATAATAAATAAGATAAAATGATACAGCTAGCTGTATAAACATCAGTACACTAAAGCATGTTAGCTTACGTGTTAATATGAATAAATTAGTTAATTAAATAATATAAATATCACCATCAATCAGTTAAGACAAGTTAAATAATATACACAATAAATTAGAATAAATACAAATACAATAAACTAATCACAAGTGACGCCTTACCCAGTTATTAAACAAAACTAATTCAATGTGTACCAGAAATTATGAAAACTAAACAAATTTCAAATATACACTTCATGCAGCTGCGACTGAAATTCGAAAATCCGAAAGAAACTTTGAGCACAAATTAGCTTGAAACATACCAAATGATAGCAAGAATTGTTATGCATATGTCAGGACTAAACAAAAAGTACGAGACAATGTTGGACCACTACAATACAGTGCTGGATATATAATATCACAAAGTTTTTTTAGTAGAGGAAGACCTAAATGGATACTTCAGTTCAGTGCTTACCAGAGAGGATATTAGTTCATTACCAGTCCCAGATTATAAAATTCAGGAGGTTAAATCAGACTATATAGGGCAGTTAATTTTAACTCCAGAAATGGTAGCTAGGAAAATAAAGGTAAAGAAGGATAACAGAATTAGTATACCACTTGCAAAAGTGTTCAACTTGTCATTAAAAGAGGGAGTAATTCCTTTTGAATGGAAAGAAGCAAACATTATTTAAATAGGGTTCGAGAAATAAGTCAGATAATTGCAGACCAGTGAGTTTAACCTCAGTGATTTCTAAATTATTAGAAAGGTTCATTAAAATCATATGGTAGACTTCCTTGTTATTCATACATTATTAAATCCAATGTAGATTGGATATCAGGAAGTCCTCGTTCTCACAGAGAACAATACATAAATGAAACACATCATCTACAGATTGTGTAAATGCTAGCAGCTTGAATATGCTTGAAAACAAGGTTGACACATAGATGAAAAAATGTTGGACTCTCTATAAGCTACCTTTTCCACTTGCCATCTGGGTCTTTGGCAGTTTCGTTGAATCTTGTTCTCCTAAACAAAAGAAGATATATAATATCACTGCAACACAGCGTTCAATGTCTTCTTCATTTCCGGAGCACCATAGCATCAAGCGTACTTTGTTCCTGTTGGTGCATCTTTGCTGGGTGAATCTTTCCTGTTCATTTCAGTGAGTGCCGTGGCCTCGCCCACGTCACTAGGATAATCCCGAATAACAATGTCCGATCTGTGGTACCAATTCAGTATGGCTTCCTGCAAGACAACGGATGTTAAATAAACGTTTCATGTCTAAATCATTAAGTAGTTTGTGATTATGCGTGTATGTTCTTTAATATCTCCGTCAGTTTCGCATGTCTGGGGCTGTGATGTTGTAGACGTGCCCGGGGGCCCATGGGAATTGTTCGTATTGTACACACATTCCATATTTCCCCAGGGGTGGGTGTATTACATATGTGGACCTTTGACGTAGATTACGTAACTTTTTACAAAAGGCGTTCGTAGTTATGTATAATTACAAGTGAGCAACGTTAGGCGTGTTTCTACGATTTTCCGTGAGTTACGTGATCTACGCCCACCGAACACTTCGTTAAACCGGCAGTTCTACATGATTTTGGGGTTTGATGTTGTCAATGCCTTTGACTCCTTGCACATCCGAAATGTTTTTTGTTAGTGCATGGAGTCCTGAGTCCTTCCAGTGGTTGCCTTTTCTCCCTTCCAACGACGGGCAACTCGAATAGTTTATTTAATGAT
>OY759268.1:15095242-15120242 GCA_963662155.1 Lamellibrachia columna
GTTTTCAAGCGATATGGTAATTGTTTTCATTGTTAATTCATCTTTGTTAAAGTTATACTCGCAGTGTACCGATGTTTTGTTTCTATAATTTAATGTAATTCTATATTGTATAATATATATATTCAATAATGTATGTCAATTAAACACGTTAAACGGTTATTATAGTTCAATGGTATCAGATATACACCACCATTGTGCGGCAGTGTCATAGGATGAATAGGCAATTTCATGGTCCACAACTTAAAGATGGCCCAATATTAGACCACATAAGAAAAGAAACTTACCATCCGATGATTGACAATTATTTTCGAGATTAGAATGCCGATCTGAAAACAAAGAAAATATTAACATTATGCCTTTGAAAGAAGCGATAAAGTCTCTCCAAAACGCAATGATACGGGTGCAGGGTTAAAGCGGGCAACGGGCGTAACGAACGCGATAATACGTAGATTTAAAGGTTCCCAATCAATCATAGTTATACTGATAACCACGACTGTACATATAACCATGGTTATTGTGATAACCACGGTTACCACTGCAACCAAGGTTACATTAGTAACTAATACAATGGTGATTAAACGCCAGCTCAATGTGAGCACAACAATTACAGGCAAAGAAACACGACTGAAACGCGTATTCGGCTAAATACTGTATACAAGCTTGGAGACCATATTGTAGAAAGGATATAGATACGATTGAACGAATACAGAGGAGAGCAACTAAAACGATTCCAAAACTGAGAGACCGCAGTTGCGAAGAAAGCCTGAAAGAATGTGGTTTAACAAACCTATACACAAGTAGGTTAAAAGGACATCAAATTGAAATGTTTAAGATATTGAATGGGCATGAACATATTGATAGATATATTTTCTCGCTTAAGAAATAAAATAACATTAGTGAAGTAACGTTTGTGTAGTAACGTTAGGAAAGTAACGTTAGTGAAGTAACATTAGTGAAGTAACATTAGTGAAGTAACATTAGTGAAGTAACTTTAATGAAGTAACATTAGTAAAGAATCAGTGTAGATTGGATATCAGAAAATATTCTCACAGAGGACAACAATTAATGGAACAAACTATCGACAGATTGTTTAAACGCTAGCAGCGTGAACCTGTTTAAAAATTAACAAATATCTCAGAAGGGCGGGTTACACATGAACAATTGTTGGACTCTCAATTAGCCAATGGCTTCCTTGTCCACTTGTCTGTGTTTTGCCTTGGATGGCAATCTTGTTAAATCTTGTTACATCTTGTCAAATCTGATCAAATATGCATTGTATATTCATCCGTAATGCATACCAGTTTGTGCAGTACATCTTAACCAGTAATATATTTATGTACGTGACTGTGCACAATCTGGGCAGATATTGTTTATACAACAGTGTGTCCACAAAGATAATCCGTGTTTAATGTGAATAAATTGGATTGTCCATTACTACCATATCAAGTAGTTGGTGTATACATACAAACAGGGAAGGGGCTGCATGACCTCATATATGACCTCATCTATAAAAATAGTAAGCACAAATACACCGGGAGGTAACGAGGTAACGGGGTATCGAGCTGCAAAAACTGCAATGTCATATGAATCAAAAACACATATTTCCTCCCTCGTTTTCCATCGTACTTTACTACTCCCGCCGTTTTGTGCAAACTTATCCCTTGCTTGAAGCATATAAACCCGTATATGTGTGCTCGTCTGCGGAAATCTAATCCGTCTATTGACTCGTATTCGGCACACTAATCCGCCCCTCGCCTTGCTGACGACAGATTATTGCGGTGGGTGACCACGGTTTTATGACTGAGCGTGGTTATACCAATAACCACGGCGCGTATTAATAGCTATGGGAATTTCTAAAGTAATTGGTCGAGTTTTGTGTGGGTGTAGGCCACCCACACATTGCACGCATGAAAACAAGTGAATGCCCGACGGAACTCGACCGTGAAATTAACATTAAAGTAATTGGTGCGTGTGAGCCAGCCGCACATTGAAGTAGTTGGTGCGTGTGAGCCAGCCGCACATTGAAGTAGTTGGTGCGTGTGAGCCAGCCGCACATTGAAGTAGTTGGTGCGTGTGAGCCAGCCGCACATTGAAGTAGTTGGTGCGTGTGAGCCAGCCGCACATTGAAGTAATTGGTGCGTGTGAGCCAGCCGCACATTGAAGTAGTTGGTGCGTGTGAGCCAGCAGCACATTAAAGTAGTTGGTGCGTGTGAGCCAGCCGCACATTGAAGTAGTTGGTGCATGTGAGCCAGCCGCACATTAAAGTAATTGGTGCGTGTGAGCCAGCCGCACATTGAAGTAGTTGGTGCGTGTGAGCCAGCCGCACATTAAAGTAATTGGTGCGTGTGAGCCATCCGCACATTGAAGTAATTGGTGCGTGTGAGTCAGCCGCACATTGAAGTAGTTGGTGCGTGTGAGCCAGCCGCACATTGAAGTAGTTGGTGCGTGTGAGCCTGCCGCACATTGAAGTAGTTGATGCGTGTGAGCCAGCCGCACATTAAAGTAATTGGTGCGTGTGAGCCAGCCGCACATTGAAGTAGTTGGTGCGTGTGAGCCAGCCGCACATTGAAGTAGTTGGTGCGTGTGAGCCAGCCGCACATTAAAGTAGTTGGTGCGTGTGAGCCAGCCGCATACTAAAGTAATTGGTGCGTGTGAGCCAGCCGCACATTGAAGTAGTTGGTGCGTGTCAGCCAGCCGCACATTGAAGTAGTTGGTGCGTGTGAGCCAGCCGCACATTGAAGTAGTTGGTGCGTATGAGCCAGCCGCACATTGAAGTAGTTGGTGCGTGTGAGCCAGCCGCACATTGAAGTAGTTGGTTCGTGTGAGACAGCCGCACATTAAAGTAGTTGGTGCGTGTGAACCAGCCGCCAATTGAAGTAGTTGGTGCGTGTGAACCAGCCGCACATTGAAGTAGTTGGTGCGTGTGAGCCTGCCGCACATTAAACTAGTTGGTGCGTGTGAGCCAGCCGCACATTAAAGTAATTGGTGCGTGTGAGCCAGCCGCACATTGAAGTAGTTGGTGCGTGTGAGCCAGCCGCACATTGAAGTAGTTGGTGCGTGTGAGCCAGCAGCACATTAAAGTAATTGGTGCGTGTGAGCCAGCCGCACATTAAAGTAATTGGTACGTGTGAGCCAGCCGCACATTAAAGTAGTTGGTGCGTGTGAGCCAGCCGCACATTGAAGTAGTTGGTGCGTGTGAGCCAGCCGCACATTGAAGTAGTTGGTGCGTGTGAGCCAGCCGCACATTGAAGTAGTTGGTGCGTATGAGCCAGCCGCACATTGAAGTAGTTGGTGCGTGTGAGCCAGCCGCACATTGAAGTAGTTGGTGCGTGTGAGACAGCCGCACATTAAAGTAATTGGTACGTGTGAGCCAGCCGCACATTAAAGTAGTTGGTGCGTGTGAGCCAGCCGCACATTGAAGTAGTTGGTGCGAGTGAGCCATTCAACATGTTGAATCGGCGCGGCTGATGTTGGCGCGACTTAAAACATGGGACTCGTGATCAACCGTAGACACGCGCACACTACACGACAATCTAGGATTATCAGCGACGCGAGGATCGAGATGCGTCAGGTTTTGTTCAATTGTTCAGAGTGCGATGGGCCTAATGCTTTCTCGAGTTGCGGGTTTGTCATGTTTTGTTCTCCATCATTCTTTAGTGTTCCCATCGTTTTGTACGGGTGCATTGTACCGTTTGGTGTTTCTGACGGACGAAGCCCTTTTGAAGAATGCCTGTTTCGTTATCTCATATTATATTGCACAAAATCTTTGCAACTGCAATTATATTAACTAATTAAATATCAATTAAGATATTCCTATCTGTCGAGTTTAGCTTATGCCTATGTTGTATGCGCTGAACATACATACTACTCAATCAGAACTTATGTTTCCTACAAGTAATTTATTGTCGCACATGCGTTATAAATAAACAATCAAGTACATAACGCGTTGTACCATACACCGCCATATAAGTAGTTTGACGTGACTATGCATTTGCCTTTTGTCGTAAGATAATGTTGTCTTTTGTAACATAGCGTATTAATATTTCTCGTTGGTTCATTCCATGTCATATGAAACAATAAGACATAATTATTATTGTATTTCCTACCTCGTTTTCCATAACCCCTTACTGTTCCTGCCGTTTTGTAGAGTATAGTCCGTATATTACTTCTTCTTGGGCGTACCAATCCGTATTTTTCCTCGTTTTAAGCTTACACATCCGTATATGTTGGCTCGTCTGCGAAAAAACTAATCCGTCTGTTGGTTCGTCCGAGACACACTACTTCGTCGGTCTCGTTTTGCTAATGGCATATTATTGCAGTGCATAACCACGGTTTTATGACTAAGTATGGTAATCCAAATAACCACGGTACATATTAATAGCTATGGTTAAACTAGGGAGACGTATAGAAAATTTCTGAAGTAATTGATCGCGTTTCGGTGAGTACAGGCCAGCCGAATACTGCAAGCACTCACACAATGGACCAAGTCCCGAATGAACTCAAACAGCACAATTACGCATGATCGCCTTGACTGATAAGCCTGCGACATGTCTACGACTGACCGCCTTACGCGGGTACAACTATTTACAACGGTAGGTAATATCGTAATGTCTTGACTGAAGTACAAAATGTTATTTCTCTCACCGCTCCCAGGAAAAATAAAGCATGTTCGTTTAGTAAGACACTAAAAATATGATTGTGTACAACTTGTGTGTTATTTGCGTGGACATGTGCAGAGGAGCCAAGTAACAATACACAAATAGCGTTAGATTTAATATTAATAATAATAAAAGTACTTAAATAGCGCCCGATCAATCAAGATTGCTCTCAGGCGCTTGACATACATATAAGTATTCTACAGGCCATAAATTGCTAAGTGAATAATTGTACTAAGAGTAGTCTATACAAATGCTAAGCTTAAAAATTAGATATACTAAAACATTCCAAAAAGCTACTTTAATTATATTAATTTATACAAGTAAGACTAAAAATATAACCATAATATAATTATGTTAATACATTTATATAAAAAAAAGAATTATACTTTAAATAAGTTCAGTAACACAATATCTCATTCATGCACATAAAATGTTCTGATCGGTGAGTTATGAAAAAGCTTCTTTAAAAAAGTTAGTTTTTAAAAGTGTTTTAAACACTTATAATGATTTCACTGTCCTTCGTGAAGACGTTAAATTGTTCCATAGAACGGCAAACAACGAATCGGAGATCACCATGTGTGACAGTGTGTGAAGCCTGTACGTTTTTTACGATGAAAGGGCTGTAATGTCACCTCGATCCGCCACTTATCTTTTTGTTGCCAAATTATCCGTAACAGCAAGGCGTTACATCGGTGCGATCCGTCATAATAAGGCGTAACACCAGGGTGATCCGTAACAACGAAGCGTTACACTGGTGTGGTCGCTAACAGCAAAGCGCTACACTGGTGCGGTCGCCAACAACAAAGCGTTATAGTGGTGATGTTCGTAACTGTAAGGTGTTACTAATTAATGATGTTTGTAAGGTGTTAGTTCTGTGTTGTCTCTTATAGATGAACGATCGAAATACATAAAAATATACTTCAGAATCAGACCTAATACTCTGAAATTTAACCAGCTGTTCAATATACACAATGTGAAACAACTGACAGATCTGTCCAGATTTATTAAAGTAATCATGACAAAGTTTGTCTAATTAACAAACTTCCTTACTAAAACAGTGAATTGCATAGAAGTAAAATTGTAGCTTATAGTTAATTTACTGTTCATATTATTACATTTCTTAGTTCAAATTGTGCAATATATACATAGTTTATTTTATTTTACATTACCTAAGCTGTATGTACCTTATCCAATAATGTCACTATATGTATTATGCATTGTCACTAGATATTATACAAAGTGTAAATATGCTTTATAAAATATAGTTCCTATGTATTGTAACCAAATGTACTAAAATATACTGTAGAGAGAAACTTCTCTCATACTCCGCAAGGGGTCGTAGGGAAATAAAAATAATTGTCATTGTCACTGTTGTCCTTAAATATAAGGCTTTATCCCGGTGATGTCCTTAACTGTTAGACGTTACCCTGGTGATGTCCTTAACTGTTAGACATTACCCCGGTGATGCCTTAATTGTTAGACGTTACCACGGTGATGTCCTTAACTGTTAGACGCTACCCTGGTGATGTCCTTAACTGTTATACGTTATCTCGGTGATGTCCTTAACTGTTAGACGTTATCCCGGTGATGTCTTTAATTGTTAGACGCTATCCCGGTGATGTCCTTAAATGTTAGACGTTATCCCGGTGATGTCCTTAATTGTTAGACGTTATCCCGGTGATGTCCTTAATTGGTAGACGTTATCCTGGTGATGTCCTTAATTGTTAGACGTTACCCCGGTGAAATCCTTAATTGATAGATGTTATCCTGATGATGTCCTTAAATGTTAAACGTTATAACGGTGATGTCCTTGATTGTTTGACGCTACATCGGTGATGTCCTTAATTGTTAGACGTTACCCCGGTGATGTAATTAGCTGTTAGACGTTATCCCGGTGATGTCCTAAATTGTTAGACGTTATCCCGGTGACGTCCTTAATTATATGGCGTTTTCCCGGTGCTGCCCTGAACTGTATGTGTGAATGCGAGCGCTTATGCGTACGCGTGCGTGTGCGTGTGCGCTTGTGCGTACATGTATGTGTCAATCACAGCTGGCATGTAGCCAAGTATATTTACTACGTTGCTTCACTTGAGTAGATGGTTTATTCATGCACTAATATAATTGGCGTAAAGTATAAATGCTGAAACTGAAACAAACAGGTTTAATACTAAGGTAATATCTACATCATCGCTACAAGAAAGCATTTTGTTTTTAAATTAGCAATTCACCCTTATGCGGTACTTAATGTTGATCTGATAGCAAGGGTCCCTTTATAATTTATTATTTTATTTCAATTAATCGGATTACAACGAATGCCGTAGTGTCAACGTTCACGTTTTAGAGTTTCCCAAATTAACACGTTCCTCGCGTTCTCGTTCCAACACATCGGCATTTCAGCGGATTCGTTTCGGTGGACTCGTGCGTCGAAGCTGCCAGTGTCCGCCTCGGCGTTTCGGCGGGACTCGTGCGTCGAAGCTGCCAGTTTCAGCCTCGGCGTTTCGGCGGGACTCGTGCTAAAAGCTGCCAGTTTCAGCCTCGGCGTTTCGGCGGGACTCGTGCGTCGAAGCTGCCAGTTTCAGCCTCGGCGTTTCGGCGGGACTCGTGCTAAAAGCTGCCAGTTTCAGCCTCGGCGTTTCGGCGGGACTCGTGCGTCCAAGCTGCCACTTTCAGCCTCGGCGTTTCGGCGAACTCGTGCGTCGAAGCTGCCAGTTTCAGCCTCGGCGTTTCGGTGGACTCGTGCGTCGAAGCTGCCAGTTTCAGCCTCGGCGTTTCGGTGGACTCGTGCGTCGAAGCTGCCAGTTTCAGCCTCGGCGTTTCGGTGGACTCGTGCGTCGAAGCTGCCAGTTTCAGCCTCGGCGTATTCCCCGGATTCTTACATAACAAACAATTGCGAATGGAATAAAATGATTAAATGAAGTATGAAATAGTGAATGGCAATATATCTGTAATGCGACTTGATTATATGATACACACACGTACGTACGCACGCATATCCCCATTTCAGTGAATCGCGCAATATTTATTAATTGCTCAAATTAGGCTGTGCCATACAGATTTAGCAAGATTTAGCAGTATTGCTATCCATGGCAAACCACCCAGATGGCAAGTAGACAAGTTTCCATTGTCCTATCGAGTGTCCAGCAATTTTTCATCTATGTGTAACCAGACCTTCTGAGACATTTGACAACTGTGTTTTTAACACGCTGCTTGCATTTACTGTACTGGTTTAAAACCAGTACGCAAGGCTTCACACGTGAAACAAAGCGTTCACACGTCGTGGTTAAATAAATCTTGTTCCGTCAGTCATTGTCAGCACACAACTCAAAATACAAAGAGGCACTTAATGCAGCTACAACTGAAATCAGACAGTCTAAAAGAAGCTATGAGCAAAAACTAGCATGTAACATAAAAAATGACAGCAAGCGTTTTTATGCATATGTCAGGAGTAAACAAAACGTACAAGACAAGGTTGGACCTCTAGAAGACAGTGCTGGAAATATAATATCACAGGGGTTTTTAATGGCGGAAGACCTAAATGGTTACTTCAGTTCAGTGTTTACCAAAGAAGATATTAGTTCATTACCAGTTGCTGATGTTAAATTTCAGGGGGCTAAATCTGACTATTTAGGTCCGTTAGTTGTAACTCCAGAATTCGTAGCTAAGAAAATAAAGGCAATGAAGGATAACAAATCACCGGGAGTGGATGGGATTCCTCCAAAATTACTAATGGAAACAGTAGAACAAATCAGTATACCACTTGCAAGAGTATTCAACTTGTCATTAAAAGAGGGAGTTGAATGGAAAGAAGCAAACGTCATACCATTATTTAAAAAGGGTTCGAGAAATAAGTCAGAGAATTACAGACCAGTGAGTTTAACGTCAGTGATTTGTAAATTATTAGAAAGGTTAATTAAAAACCATATGGTGGACTTCCTCGTTAAGCATAAATTATTAAATTCATCTCAACATGGATTCCTTAAAGCGAGGTCATGCTTAACAAATATGTTATGTTTTTTGGAAGAAATCACTAAGTGGATAGACGTGGGATCGCCAGTAGATATTATCTACTTAGATTTTCAGAAAGCTTTTGACAAAGTGCCACATCAAAGATTACTACTTAAATTAAAAGCCCATGGTATCGGGGATAGCATAACTGACTGGATAGAACAATGGCTGACTGACAGAAGACAACGAGTTATAGTAGATGGAGAAGTTTCAAATTGGAAATCGGTTTTGAGTGGGGTACCTCAAGGATCAGTATTAGGACCTATATTATTCTTAATTTATATCAATGACTTGGACGACAGTATAACAAGTAACGTACTGAAATTTGCGGATGACACAAAACTGTTTAGAAAGGTTAATACTGATGGTGATAAACAACATTTACAAAACGATCTAGACAGATTAGTGAAGTGGTCTGAGAAATGGCAGATGCTGTTCAATTTTGGGAAATGTAAATGCTTACATACAGGACATGGGAACTTGAATGTAAACTATAAAATGGGAGATACTGTTCTGGGTACTACTGTAAAAGAAAAGGACATAGGAGTTACAATAAGCGCTGATATGAAAGTTTCAGAGCAGTGTGGTATTGCAGCTTCAAAGGGTAATCAAATTCTTGGATTGATTAGAAGAAACATAACATACAAGGGAAAAAAGTTAATTATACCTCTTTATAAAGCAATAGTTAGACCTCATTTAGAATACTGTATACAAGCATGGAGACCATATCGTAAGAAGGATATAGATACGCTTGAACGCATACAAAGGAGAGCAACTAAAATGTTTCCAGAACTTAGAGACCTTAGTTATGAAGAACGCCGGAAAGAATGTGGTTTAACAACTCTAGAGACAAGGAGGTTAAGAGGAGATCAGATTGAAGTTTTTAAGATATTGAATGGGTATGAAAATATTGATAGAAATATGTTTTTCTCACTCAAGAAGGATAGCAGAACTAGAGGACATGAGGTAAAATTAGTAAAGGATCAATGTAGATTGGACATGAGGAAGCACTCGTTCTCACAGAAGACAATAAATGAATGGAACAAATTGTCTACAGATTGTGTAACTGCTAGCAGCATGAATATGTTTAAAAACAAGGTTGACACATATCTCAGGAGGGCGGGTTATAAGTAGATGAACATTGTTGGACTATCAGTAAGCCAATGGCTTCCTTGTCCACTTGCCATCTGGGCCTTTGGCTTGGATGGCAAATCTTGTTAAATCTTGTTAAAACTCGCTGGTTGAGGATCGGTACGAGCCGCCAGAGCTTTGTTACAGTTGTAACAACTTGCCCCAATACAATTGTAACAACTTGCCCCAAACAGCATTTATAAATGGGTAGATTTGTTTGGTTCATGGTGTATCTAAAAAACAAACACGAGCGATAATAACTCATGCATAATAAGACCGTCAACACTGTTGCCCAAGAGCATATAAATAGTTTGTGTATGTTTTCTTGTTTACGTTGTTATGGTTTCACCCATCCAAAGTACAACCTACACAGCATGCACAGCAAGTGGACCCAACGTCATTTAATTCTCCACATCTATTTTAGGGGTGGTCGCATAAGTTCCCAAAGTCAAAAAACGTGTAGCATGACGTATAGGTGGGTGGTGGCTTGGTCGTCACCACACTTCGCTAAAATTAATTCGTTCCAGTGACGCAACTAACCAGTGAAATTCACGCTATTGTGGATATCAGAAACGGGCTGCGTGGTGGGTAGTGTCTTGGTAGCCATGTCACGCCAGTTAAATCGCATTAGGATGCAATTGTTATTGCTCTTATATGTAATGGTATGAAGCGCGTATTATATATAGGTATTTTCATGAGCGAAACAAAATGGCGGTTTCGCACATCCGGTGAATTCATCACAGCTGGAGCCAATCGCCTGAGTCCTGCCTCCTTTCCATGTATTCAGTTCAGTGTTGCATACATGAATTATCATGATTATTTGACTTGATTAACTTGATTGGCAATATGCACTTTATCTGAAGTCCCACACGACATACTGGTGGGGAGGATACGGTGGTTTGAACAAATACTAAACACAATGCGTCTTTGGAATTTGAGAGTTCATGAGACCACCCCTTATGCATCGTACAAAGGGTGACACAAACAATGAGTCCTCGTAACTGAAGCAATGCTGACACGCCAGGTTCAGTTGAAGAAACGTCCTTGTAACTGCTGACAAATATCTCGTTGCGGGAGTTGGTCTAAAGACATCGTCCAGGGAAGGGAACGTTGAACGTCAGAAGGACCGGTCTCTACACAATGGCGCTAGTTCTGCTTTTACTCGCTGCATTCTTATCGATCTCCATTGGCGACCAATAGACAGCGAGATAAGACGAATGTAAAGGTAAGTTATTATAAGTTAGTATACGCCTATGAACATTGTCTAATACTGATCAAGCTAAACACCTTCCACAACCGTCCAATAATGCCTGCTGAATAATTTCGTAATACCCCAAATAAATTACACCTTATGTGAATCTTGTCGGTGGTTCGCGTTAATAGACGGCTGTGGACGGTTGTGGATAGTTGTGGACGGTTGTGGAAGGTTGTGGATAGTTGTGAACGGTTGTAGACGGTTGTGGACGGTTGTGGATTGTTGTGGGTGATTGTGGACGGTTGTGGACGAGTATGGATGGTTGTGGATGATTGTGGACGGTTGTGGACTAGTGTGAATGGTTGTGGACGGTGTGTAGCATGACTACCGTGCCAGAAGGTGTCGCCACTCACCCATCGCTAGATGTTTCCACCATGTGCCACCAGAGGGAAGGCACATAGAGGAGATCTCCCGGTCCCAGCACCGCCTCAAGTTAGCCTGTTTGTAGAAACGACAAGAAATATGTACACAGCAATTTCTGGGGATGGCACTAACTATACTGAGTATAGGTGATGTCCTTAACTGTTAGACGTTACCCCGGTGATGTCCTTAACTGTTAGACGTTTCCCCGGTGTTGTCCTTAACTGTTATACGTTATCCCGGTGATGTCGATAACTGTTAGACGTTTCCCAAGTGATGTCCTTAACTGTTATACGTTATCCCAGTTATGTATTTAACTGTTAGACGTTATCCCGGAGATGTCCTGAAATACTAGACTTTATCCCGGTGATGTCCTTAACTGTTAGACGTTACCCAGGTGATGTCCATAATTGTTAGACGTTACAGTTAAGGACATCACCGGGATAACGTCTAACAGTTAACGACATCACCGGGGTGTTAAAGCTCATTAACTGTTACACTTTACCCCGTGGTGTAGTCTCCCTTTAGGTAACGAGACCACCCGCCAGTAACTTGTCAGTCGACACGGCGAAGCCATTATTGCTTTACCGCGACTCTGTAACGCGCACTGTTGTATGTTCTTATTCACTACTTCGGTATGTAGTAAAACACGTTCAATGCATCCGTTGTGTTACACTCATCATGAGCATTAACATGGCGCAGTCGGCAAAAGACCACGAGCTCGAACTAAGACGTTAAACGGTCGGTTTGTCTATGAATGTTACCGGCAAAATGGAACGAAAATCACAAGCTACCAGTAAACCTAGTGCCGCGGAGCTTCCTAAAGACCCGCGAGGGCGCGCCACTAGCGTTGACATTAACCAAGATCCGCGCTATGGCGCCACAAACGCACCAGACTGGCTTATCACTTTCTTGTCAAAGCAAGAAGAACGCGAGTATAAACGCGAATAGCTGGAACAGGAACGGGAGACATGAAAGACATGAACTGTCGATGGGTCTCCTTTGCGAGACCCTTGACAGACGTGTCCGCAACAATTCACCACCGCATGAACGCAGCAACGGCGCCAATGACGAGTCTAATGATTCACAGACTCAACGCACTGAGACCAACTTCCAAAGCACTTCTACCGGCCCACACGCTAAAATTAGACCACCTGAACCAATGGCAGCAGATATAACATTACGAGAACTAGCAGCATGGAGGCGATCATGGGAAGATTTCGTAGAGCTAGAACAGCCCGACCGTCTCCCAGCACGCCAACAGAGAGCCATGTTGCGCACCAGTCTCTCTATTGAAATGCGTGCTACATTGCAGTTGGCCGTCGGTATAGACAATGATGACGATGTAACCGTCACAGCGATCTTAGACCGAATCCAAGAACAAGTTTGAGGCAAACGAAATGTTACACTGGACAGGGTCGCACTAGAAGAACGCAAACAAGAGGAAGGCGAGCCATAAGACAATGTCGGGTGAAACAATGCAAATCCATTTGAACGAAAACGTTGAGACTTTTGCAATATCCACCACGTTCCCACCAGATGGTGTCACCCGCTTGTGGTAGGGCCAAAAACCACGAGGGGGCATACGTCTTTGTGTGGACCTCACACGTCTCAACAAATTCGTTCGTCGACCAATTCATCCTATGAAGACACCGAAAGAGGCAGTCTCCAACATCAAACCTGGGTCAAAATACTTCACGACACTTGACACAAAACAAGGGTATGGGCAGATACCCCTCGCGCCTGAATGTCAAGAGAGAGAGAGAGAGAGAGAGAGAGAGAGAGAGAGAGAGAGAGAGAGAGAGAGAGAGAGAGAGAGAGAGAGAGAGAGAGAGAGAGAGAGAGAGAGAGAGGAGAGAGAGAGAGAGAGAGAGAGAGAGAGAGAGAGAGAGAGAGAGAGAGAGAGAGAGAGAGAGAGAGAGAGAGAGAGAGAGAGAGAGAGAGAGAGAGAGAGAGAGAGAGAGAGAGAGAGAGAGAGAGAGAGCGCGCGCGGCATTACACTGAACCCCGACAAGTTCAAGTTCGCGGAGAATGAGGTAAATTTCGTTGGCTTCAAGATCAACGCAGAAGGCGACAACACTGATCCAGAGAAGTTGAAAGCAATTGCCGAATTTCCTACACCAACCTGCTTGACAGAACTACGATCTTTTATGGGTCTTATCAATCAGCTTGGTGACTTCACGACGGAAGTCAGTACAACCGCTGATCCATTGCGTGAGCTACTGAAGAGCAAGAACGAGTTCCGATGGACTGAAACACACACCACAGCCTTTCAAGTTACCAAGAAAGCGCTTGTATCTGCGCCTACACTAGCGCACTTCGATCCATCAAAGCCAACGGCGCTACACACAGACGCATCACGACGCAAAGGTCTTGGCTATGCTCTCTTGCAACACCATGCGGATAAATGGCGACTCATCCAGTGCGGACCACGCTTTCTCACAGACACGGAAATTCGCTATGACATGGTGGAATTAGAGCTACTGGCAGCCACTTGGGCAATGAAGAAGTGCCGTATTCAACTACTTGGATTGCCACATTTCGAGTTGGTCGTCGATCACAAACCACTGGTGACAATTCTTGATCGCCATCGCCTTGACGATATCAACAACACGCGTCTTCAACGTCTCAAAGAAAATACGTCAATCTTCTCGTTTACGACATGCTGGACAAAAGGCAAAGATCATTGTATCCTGGATGCTCTGTCACGTGCACCTGTTTCTGATACATCACGGGATGATCAGGATGCAGAAGAAGTCGAGCACCACGCGGTCACCATAAATTCCTCCAGAATGGTACATGAAGACGATAAAGAAGATCAGCAAGAGCATCTGTGTGACCCGATACTAAATCGACTTCGAACAGTCGCCCTGTATGATGAAAACTACAAGGCTCTAATCGACAACGTCCAGAATGGCTTCCCATTTTCAAGAGACAAAGCTGACGCTAGTGTCACACCATTTTGGAACTTCAGAAACGAGCTGTCTATAGATGATGGGATAGTCCTATATGGACATCGCATTATCGTGCCCAAGTCAGCTCGATGTGAAGTCCTAGCGCGTCTCCACGACTCTCACCAAGGAACTGATAGAACGAAACGCCGGGCGCGGGAAAACGTTTATTGGCCCGGCCTTAGTAATGACATCGCTACGACAGTGGCAAGTTGCAATAAGTGCCAAGAACACTGACCCTCTCAGCAACGCGAGCCACTGCTATCGGAACCTGTACCAAAGAGAGTGTTTGAAGATGCATCAGCAGACTTCTTCCACTACGCAGGACGAGATTTTCTCGTATATATGGATCGACTTTCAGGGTGGCCTGTAGTCTTTCATTTCCAAAAAGGGGACAACTACATCTCGCCACACCATCTATGCATGTCGACGAGCATTTGTGGAGCTCGGAGTCCCGGTGCGATTTAGATCTGATGGGGGTCCTCAATTCGCTTCTCGTGAGTTTAACCAGTTCTTGAAACGCTGGGGTGTTAGTGGTGCACCATCCACACCACATTACCACCAATCTAACGGACATGCTGAAGCAGCTGTAAAAGCAATGAAAAAACTTATTGCAACAACAACAGTGAAAGGAGATCTAGACGACGAGAATTTCCAGCGAGGACTCCTAGAATATCGCAATACACCTTGTGCAGGAGGTGTTTCCCCTTCACAAATTCTCTTCGGACATCCATTGCGATCAGTAGTACCTGCACACCGGCAATCGTTTGCAAGCAAGTGGCAAAAAACGGTGGATAAGCAGGACGCTAGCTGTAGACAAGAACACGCTCGAAACGAAGAACGCTACAACTGGCAGTATCGTCCTCTACCTCAACTACGTATTGGTACATAAATCGGATTGCAAAATCCCGTTACTAAAAAGCGGGATAGAGTAGGCGTGATTATTGGGATTGGCCGACACCGCGACTATCATGTGAAATTGCCAAGTGGTCGTGTGTGTTGGCGCAACCGCCGTTTCATGAAGCCAGACATTTCGCAGTCTGGAGAGAACTATCTTCGTGTCGACAACAATGTTGAACCTGAAGGTAGCGACACAGGTCACACTGAAAGAGACGACACGCACTCTTGTATGTTCTTATTCACCACTTCGGTATGTATTAAACACGTTCAATGCATCCGTTGTGTTACACTCATCATGAGCTTTAACACCACGGTGATGTTGTTAACTGTTAGACGTTATCCCTGTGATGTCCTTAACTGTAACGTCTAACAATTATGGACATCACCTGGGTAACGTCTAACAATTAAGGACATCACCTGAGTAACGTCTAACAATTAAGGACATCACCTGGGTAACGTCTAACAGTTAAGGACATCACCTGGGTAACGTCTAACAATTAAGGACATCACCTGGGTAACGTCTAACAGTTAAGGACATCACCGGGACAACGTCTAACAATTAAGGACATCACCGGGGTCACGTCTAACAGTTAAGGACATCACCGGGGAAACGTCTAACAATTAAGGACATCACCGGGGTAACGTCTAACACTTAAGGACATCACCGGGGTAAATCGTTTCATTCACTAACAACACTGGGTTAAAGCCTTATATTTAAGGACACCACAGAACTAACACCTTACATATATCATTAGTTAGTAATTTCCCAAAGTTATGAACATCACCACGATAATTCTTTGCTGTTAACGGCCGCACCAGTTTAACACCTTGTTGTTACGGATCTCACTGGTGTTACGCCTTATTATTACCGGTGTAACGCCTTTCTGTTACGGATAGTTCGGCAATAAAAAGAAGTGGCGGATCGAGGTGATATTTACAGCCTTTAATCGTGAAAAACGTACCGGTTTCACAGACTGTCACACGTGGTGATCGCCGATTCGCTGTTAGCTCAGCTGTTCTATAGAACAAGATAAAACCTTCTCTAAAGACAGCAAAATCACAACAAGTGTTTAAAACACTTTTTAAAAACTCACCTTTTTAAACAAGTTTTTTATAACTCACCGATGAGAACATTTTATGTGCATCAATGAAATATTGTATATAATAGTTTCTTAGCATATTTATGGTAATTATTTTAGTTTCATTTGTATTACTGAACTTATTTAAAGTATAATTCTTCATAATTGTTTTTGACATAATTGTATTAACATAATTATTTCATGGTTTTGTTCTTATTTGTATAAATTAATATATTTAAAATAGCTTTTTATAATTGTTTTAGTTTATTTAATTGTGTTACTATTTTCAGGATAAGTTTCTTACTTTTACTTGTATTACTAATTATATTTAAAGTAGTGTTATAGAATATTTTAACATGTTTATTTTGTGCTCGTATTTTTTTATGTTTAGCTTTTGTGTAGACTACACTTAGTATATTTATTCTCTTAGCAACTTATGGTCTCTAAAATACGTCTATGTATGTCAAGCGCATGAGAGCAATCGCGATTGATCGGGCGCTATGTAAGTAATTTTATTATTGTTATT
Source organism: Lamellibrachia columna (assembly GCA_963662155.1). Taxonomy (NCBI): domain Eukaryota; kingdom Metazoa; phylum Annelida; class Polychaeta; order Sabellida; family Siboglinidae; genus Lamellibrachia; species Lamellibrachia columna. The sequence goes on from OY759268.1 coordinate 15,112,108, forward strand.
ATTATTATTATTATTAAATCTAAAGCTATTTGTGTATTGTTCCTTGGCACCTCTGCACATGTCCACACAAATAACACCATCATATTTTTAGTGTATTACTAAACGACGGCACAAGCTTACAGCAAAACATGCTTTATTTTCCCGCACGTCCGTCTGAACTGTAAGTCCCGGATGTACACGGGTACAGGACATTATTTTTCTTATGAGCGGTGAGAGGGATAAAAATGTGTAGTTCAGTCAAGACATTACGATATAATCTACCGTTGTAAATAGTTGTACCCGCGTTCGACGGTCAGTCGTAGACATGTCGCAGGTTAATCAGTCAAGGCGATCATGCGTAATTGCGCTACTTGAGTTCAGTCGGGTCCTGCTCCATTGTGTTAGTGCTTCCAGTATTCGGCTGGCTTATACTCACCGAAACGCGCTCAATTACTTTAGAAATGTCCCATACGTCTCCATAATTTAACCACACTTATTGATATGTACCGTGGTTATTTGGATAACCATGCTTAGTCATGCAACCGAGGTTATGCACTGCAATAATATGTCATTAATATTAATTAATTAATTAATTAATATGTCATTAGCAAAAAGAGACCGACGGATTAGTGCGTCTCGGACGAACCAACAGACGGATTAGTTTTTCGCAGACGAGCTAATATATATGGATGTGTATGCTTAACACGAGGAAAAATACGGATTGGTACGCCCAAGAAAAAGTAATATACGGATTACACTGTACAAAACGGCGGGAACAGTAAGGCACTATGGAAAACAAGGTGTGAAATACAATAGTATGTCTTATTGTTTCATATGACATGGAATCAACCAACGAGAAATATTAATACGCTATGTTAGACCAGACAACATTATCTTACGACAAAAGACAAATGCATAGTCAAGTGAAACTACTTATATGGCGGTGTACATTATGTACTTGACTGTTTGTATATAACGCCGGTGCGGCGATAAATTACTTGTAGGCAACATAATTTCTGATTGAGTAGTATGTATGTTCAGCGCATACAACATACAACATAGGCATAAGCTAAACTCGACATATATAAATATCTTAATCGATATTTAATGAGTTAATGTCATTACAAGTGCAAAGAGTTTGTGCAATATAATATGAGATAACGAAACATGCATTCTTCAAAAGGGCTTCGTCCGTCAGAAACACCAAACGGTAAAATGCGCCCGTACAAAACGATGGGGACACTAAAGAATGATAGAGAACAAAACATGACAAACCCGCAACCCAAGAAAGCATTAGGCCCATCGCACTCTGAACAACTAAACAAAACCTGACGCATCTCGATCCTCGTGTTGCAGATAATCCTAGATTGTCGTGTAGTGTGTGCATGTCTACGATCGATCTGGAGTCCAATGTTTTAAGTCGCGCCGACATCAGCCGCACCGATTCAATCGGAACGACTGAAGCCGACTCATGGTATTGAACAGTCGTGAATTAACAGTCGTGCGGTGTGCGGCCCTTTTCTACTACGGTTTTCAAGTCGTCAGGTATAAGCCAATGGGTGAACAGGGATTGTGTTGATCGTTGAAGCTTAACAGCAAAAAATATAGGATTCGAAATCGACATTTCCGATAATAACATTAAAGTTAGACCATCGTACAATCTGGAGTTGTGAGTAGCCGCACCAGTGTGTGGCGGTCAGTCGTAGCTCAGTCGTCTGTTTATCAGTCAAGACGATCATACGTGATTGGGCAATTATACGGTCCAGTTCCGTCGGGTCTTCAATTGTGTTCATAAACCTGCAAGGTGCGGCTGGCTCAACAATTACTTTAAACATTCAGCCATAACTACAAATACCTACCGTGATTATTTGTATGTCCATGCTTAGTCATAAAACCAATCATGCACAGCAATAATATGTCGTCAGCAATGTGAGGGACAGATTAGTGTGCCTTCGGCAAACCAACATACGAGTTAGTTTTCCGCAGACGAGACAATATATACGGATGCGTATGCTTCAAACGAGGACAACTACAGATTTGTGTAGCCCCAGAAGAACTGATATACGGATTATACTGTACAAGACGGCGGGGACAGTAAGACGCCATGGAAAACGAGGTAGGAAATACCCTGGTATGTCTTGTCATATTGTAGCAGTTCTGCTATTTTAGTTATCAGAATACTATTTCCTGTTTATTTATTTATTAGTTAAGCCTTTCAAGCATGAAGGAATGCACTGACATTTTTTAAGAGCCGGCCAATGTTACGTAATGTGTTTGACCAAGCAGCCCGTGTCCGCCTGGACGACGTGGATTTGTTTATTTTGGAGAATGAGGCATATTAAGTAGGAAACGACCGGAGTCTGACCGATGTAGGACTTAGTGGACTAGACCAGGAGACGGTGGTTGGTGAACTAGATACTGAATATAAGTGTGAGGGATATCGGCGAACAGACCAGGGTAACAGTATTGTGGACACATGGGGGAAGTATACCCAGCATGGGTGCCCGGATGCCAGACTAAGGACACGTGTGAGTCAACCACGTGTAAGATGTAAATGTGAGCGAGGAGGAAGAAGTGTCTACGCTCCCCTAAAGTTAAGAAGTAACGTATGAAACGTGCAGAATTGATTGAAACATAGCCGAGATGTTCAGCCACTATATAAGCGGCGAGGGGAGGCGACGCAAAAACGCCACTACGAGACGACAACCCTGTTGTCGGCAGTACGCCAAACCAACAGAACGACGGAGCAGCGCAGAATCGTCTCTGCACTACTTAGAACGTGCGCGACATGACGACCTATGCTAGAACGCCCGCAGACAACAGAATACTCTCCGTGCGACGTTCGCCGCACGACCGTAGCGGTACGGCAGAACGTCAGTAGACAACCGAATCGTCCCTGCAGGACGTTTGCCTCACGACGACCGCAGACGGCCACGTCTGGGGGAGAAACGTGAGTGCACCGCGTCCCGCCACAGTGCGCCTGGAGCGGGATGAACGGTTCGCCGCACCCTGAAATACTGAACAAAGCCAGACGCAACTCGATCGTCGCGACTCTGTTTATTGTAGATAGTCGCGCAGTGTCCCCGTGTTTGCGACTACGATTGATCACGGTTCCACAGGTTTAAGTCACGTCGACATCAGTCGTACCGATCCAACATTGTGAATCCGAAATACTGAAGCCGACTGATAGTCCTTGTCAGTCGTGAATTAACAGTGGGGCTGTTTGCAGTCCTTCCTAACTACGATTTTCTAGTAGCAAGGAATACGCCAATATGTGAACAGGGATTGAGTTGATCGTTGAAGTTCAACAACAAAACACAAGCATCGGGTCGACATTTCCAATAATAACACTAAGGCCAGACGATTGTACGATCTGCGGTTGTGAATAGCCGCACCTTTGTTCGGCTGTCAGTCGTAGGCCCGACGTCAGCTTATCAAGCAAGACGATTATGCCTGGTTCGGTTTACATGCATCTAATGCGTGGGTGGTCTACACCCACACAAAACGCGACTAATTACTTTAGAAATTCCCCATAGCTATTAATACGCGCCGTGGTTATTGGTATAACCACGCTCAGTCATAAAACTATGATCACCCACTGCAATCATCTGTCGTCAGCAAGGTGAGAGAAGGATTAGTGTGCCGAATACGAGTCAATTTACGCATTAGGTTTCCACAGACGAGCACACATATACGGGTTTATATGCTTCAAGCAACGGATTGGTTTGTACGAAACGGCGGGAGTAGTAAAGTACGATGGAAAACGAGGTAGGAAATATGTGTTTTTGTTTCATATGACATTGCACTGTTTGCAGCTCGATGCCTCGTTACCTCCCGGTGTATTTGTGTTCACTATTGTTGTGGATGAGGTCACGCAGCCCTTTCCTTGTTTGTATGTACACACCAACTACTTGATATGGTGGTAATGGACAATCCAATTTATTAACAGTAAACACGGATTACCTTTGTGGACACACTGTTGTACAAACAATGTCTGCCCAGATTGTGTTCAGTCACGTACATAAGTATACTACTGATTAAGATGTACCGTACAAGCTGGTATGCGTTACGGATGAATATACAATACCAGACAATAATAACATTAGTGATGTTCTCAAGCGAAGCTAGCAAACTGTCAAAGACAGTTTTTACCCCCAGAACCCTTATTGCTGACAGACAAAGTTACAGCATACAAAACTGTTAGATAAAGTTCCAGTATACAACACCCAAAGGTGAAGATGTGTATACTGCAAAAGTATATATAGTACTAGCTGCATTATTTTGTAATTTGAGATATACGCAAAAGTGGGGTTAATAATACCCTGGCCCCGTCTGTTTGCAGGTGGTAGCATAACCCTCGCTGTTAATAGCTGACGACCAATACGTCATATATCTGCATTCAACGTTGTCGGTAGTGTCTTCTGTAGTCGACCTTATATTATATTCTTTGTGTTTCTGCTAGAGAGGTTTTGCTTCATGGCAGATTTGATCAGATTTTAAAAAAATTAACAAGATTTAACAAGATTACCATCCAAAGCAGCAAAAAACACAGACGACAAGTGGACGAGGAAGCCATTGGCTAATTGAGAGTCCAGCAATTATTCATGTATGTGTAACCCGTCCTTCTGAGATATTTGTTAATGTTTAAACAGGTTCACGCTGCTAGCGTATAAACAATATATCGATAGTTTGTTCCAGTTATTTACTGTCCTCTGTGAGAATACTTTCTGATATCCAATCTACACTGATTCTTTATTAATGTTACTTCATTAATGTTACTTCACTAATGTTATTTCACTACCGTTACTTCACTAATGCTACTTCACTAACGGTATTTCACTAATGTTACTTTATTTCTTAAGCGAGAAAATCTATCTATCAATATGTTCATACCCATTCAATATCTTAAAATTTTAATTTTATCTCCTCTTAACCTCCTTGTCTATATGTTTTTTAAACCACATTCTTTTAGGCTTTCTTCGCAACTGCGGTCTCTCATTTCTGGAATCGTTTTAGTTGCTCTGTATTCGTTCAAGCTTATCTATATCCTTTCTACAATCTGGTCTCCAAGCTTGTATGCAGTATTTAGCCGAATACGCCTTTCAGTCATGTTTCTTTGCCTGCAATTGTTGTGTTCACATTGCGCTGGCGTTTAATCACCATTGTATTAGTTACTAATGTAACCTTGGTTGATAACCATGGTTATCACAGCAAATATGGTTATCTGTACAGCCGTCGTTATCAGTATGACCATGATTATCAGTATAACTATTACTGATTGGGAACCTTTAAATCTACGAATTATCGCGTTCGTTACCCCGGTTGCCCGCTTTAACCCTGCATCCGTATCATTGCATTTTGGAGAGACTTTATCGCATCTTTCAAAGACATAATGGTAATATTTTCCTTGTTTTCAGATCGTCATTCAAATCACGAAAACAATAACCGCCTCATTGTCAATCATCGGATGGCAAGTTTCTTTTGTTGTGTGGTCTTAATATTGGACCGTCTTTAGGTTGTGGTCCATGAAATTGCCTATTCATGCTATGACACTGCCACACAATGGTCGTTTATATCTGATACCATTGAACTATAATAACCATTTAATGTGCTTAGTTGACATACATTATATGTATTATATACAATATAGAATTACATTAATATTTATATAAACAAAACATCGTTACACTGCGAGTATAACTTAAACAACGATGAATTAACAATGAAAACAATTACCATATCGCTTGAAAACGATTCACATATCACTCGTGCCCAAGCACTCCTCGACCGTCTATCTTTCCCTGCCGTTTATATGTCATCCACGCGTTTGCTCTACGGCCCAGTTCGTCGTTCCGTTGCGTACGTTTCCCAACAATTCGGCCCGAACTGTTTCTGTATGATACAATTTAACCCAATTGTTACGCTTGCAGAAACACTATAAATATATAAGAGATAAGATAAGGCACATTACTTAAACTGAAGTGTAAACATAGACTCTATCTATTAGATTTCTCACACATGTTCGCTTAGTAATTCACTATCACGGAACTCAGTTAACATGTTTATGACAGCGTAGCATTGTCTACGACTTCTATTGTTGGAAACCTGGAATATCAAATAAATCAGTTAGTGTCATGAAGTAAGGTTATATTTACATACACGGATATTCAGGGAATGTAGATGTCAATCCAACACCTGTGTTATAAAAAGTGAGAGCTGTAATCATTAATTAACAATATTGCACGCTGTGTAGTGTTTTATGATAGTGTATCACTCTATCAAGTTAAGTTGAAATACAGACTCTCCAGTTACGTAATAATAATGATGATGATAATAATAATAGTAATAATAGTAAAAATAATAAAAATAATAAAAAATAATGTTCAAACTGGTAACACTAAAATGGTTGTTTTCTTTTAGTCTTTGTCCATTTGCATGCATTATTTGAATTAACTGGTTTGTCCATGTTCTAGTTTCTTCATGGTTGCAATGATATTGCTATTCCGAAGATATAGGATCTTCACGCAGGTGTGTCACACTATCATACAAAACAAAACTGTATATTTGCTTCTTCGTTTAGTGATTTGTGTACAGGGCACAATCCTGGTGGTCTTGTGGACAGCATATATCATTTAAACACCACCACCACCACCACCAACACCACCACCACCATCACCAACACCACCACCATCATCAACACCACCATCATCATCATCAACACCACCACCACCATCACCGCCGCCGCCGACGACGACGACGACGATAACAACAGCAGCAACAACAATTTAACTGCACCATGCAAATTTAACTTTACCATGCTACTAGCGCTGAGCCATGCTAAATGAACTGCACTATAGAACTGAGACTTCCTATTTACTTCCACATTCATCTTTCAGCGACTCATCTTGTACCTGAGCATTGCAGCTCTAATCGACTCCGTGTTTTACATTTTGGTGAGTTATGTTTGGTATAACACTTAATGTAAGTAGCCGAGTTAAAGCAGTTGACTATCGCTGTAAGGAATATGTTGGCACAAATTGTTCCATATATTTGATGTTCCTTATATCCATGGGTACATAAAACAGTGCAGGCGAGAACGGCTATTTTGAAATTGAGAAATGTAAAAATTAGGAGTTCACCAAATGAAATAAAGATGTGCAGACGTTGCACATCGCTTGTAACTTGTGGCAGTGGAAAAATAGTGAGTGGCGCCCCTGGTGGAGAGTTTGATAAATGTCGTCATATTTCTGCCACCAGGGAGATCTGCATACAGAGGGCGCGCTTTGTCAGTTTCAGGCATGGGGACAGACCTATTTCGGTAAGAATACTTGTAAATACTACTATTTGTATAATGGTATAATGCACTTCCACTGTACATGATAATGCAACAACAAAACGAAGACAACAAAGGACAATGCAACAATAAAACGAAGACAACACAGGACAATACAACAATTAAATGAAGACAACACAGGACAACACAACAATAAAACGAAGACAACACAGGACAATGCAATAATAAAACGAAGACAACACATGACAATACAGCAATAAAACGAAGACAACACAGGACAATACAACAATAAAACGAAGATACACATGACAATACAACAATAAAACGAAGACAACACAGGACAATACAACAATAAAACGAACACAACACAGGAAAACACAACAATAAAACGGAGACAACACAGGACAATACAACAATAAAACGAAGACAACACAGGACAACACAACAATAAAACGGAGACAACACAGGACAACTGAATGAAGCAAAGTGAATTTACGTTATAAATTCGGAAATTACATTTTACCTTTGCACCGTGTCTTGTGCATTTTAATAGCGCATGCGCAACAAATTAATTACATTAATCGATGTCCACGAAATGTCTTTCACACGACGCATATAATTCATATTGACATACATTGTCTCCTAGTGTGCATTCAAAGTTCTCTCACAACAAATATACACCACATGACAACCCGAACAACGTTCTGCTGTAAATCAGATAACTTTCATTTTACATATCTAAGGTGTGTTTAGTTTACCTGGTAGAGGCTTTCGTCAACGTGTCACGTTGATTTCATCAGTACCTTTGACGCTTGATGACGTCATCGTACACGTGAGGCAGTTCATAATTGCCCTCGTCTCT
>OY759268.1:15122742-15125242 GCA_963662155.1 Lamellibrachia columna
GTGTTTGTCAATGTACATATGCATACTAGTAATGCTATGCAATATTAATATACGTGATTAAATATAAAAAAAATGCAAACGACCAGATTTAGCAAAACAAGTCGACAAAACTGCGTCGTCACAAACTAATCAGCACAAATTATCCACATGGTTTGATTTTTTTATAATTGTACTTTGTATAGGAGGAATGGTTATTAAACTGTGGCCTAGCATTATTTTTATGCCACATAACAGTCTACATCCAGAACAGCCTATGTCGATTCTGGCTAGATACTTCACAGTTATATTAGTATTGTATTATGCACCAGAGGCGCCACGGGCACATACACAAATTGCATAATTATATTCTGTTGTTACTTTTGCTTGCGTAACAACCTCCATGGCCAATCGATACGTTTCTAAGTCGAAGTATCAAGAAAGGAAAGTCATATGAAAATTCAACATTATGTTATAAAATGATGTGATGCACATTATGGTGCTCAAGAGAGGACATGTTCACTGTGAGATGTGTGTTAATCGTTCCTGTAGGTGAAGACGTGGGAAGGACATTACGACCCCGATGTGGAGCGGAGGAAGGTGAGCGGTCGACTGCAGTGTCGTCATGATTTGTTATGGCACAAGACACGATTGAAGCATTTATCAGCAAAACACCTTTGTTCGTTTTGAGATCGATCGTGTTTTCTGTTGAATGTAGTAAAACGATAGACAGGAAAACTATGATTAGTCAATATCGTTGAGTATGTCGCGTCTTGCCACAAAGCATTTTAAGGTCAACCATTAGACACACACGCGCGTACGCACGCGAGTACGCGCACAAACTGGAACACGTGCACCCACGCAAGCACACACACACACATTCATTTGTTTTAAGCTATCCGACCATATATATATATATATATATATATATATATATATATATATATATACACACACACACAAACACACACACACACACACACACACACACACACACACACACACATATCAGTATTTAACTTTATTATATTAAAGGAAGACCGCACGAAGAACGTGGATGTGCAAGCGTGTTAACATATCTGTTGTGAAACATTTACGTTTTATCATATCTGTATTCAAGCATTTTGGTTTCAACGGCCACTGCCGGTTGTAGTGCTTCATCTGCCCTGTCTGGTTTACAGGAAGTGCTACAGGAGGATGTCAAACCACTAAGATTATACCCCTTCGTCTACCTGGCTGTATCACTATTTCCATTCGTCAACAGGTAGTGTACCATTGTTTTTTATTTTATTCATAAGATTTTGCAGAATTTCTCCTGTATCTCCTGATTTACATGCACTCATGTCTGTACGTATATTTATATATGGAGATACTGGATATGGTTTTTATCATATATATATATATATATATATATATATATATATATATATATATATATATATATATATATATCACTATATATGACATATAGGACGTTCTATCATAATCCTAAACATGAAAGCTAAAACTGTGCATGATTGCATGGTTTCAATTCATTTTCAATACGCGTGTTCATGTTGCAAGTGCAAGACATTAACATATATATATATATATATATATATATATATATATATATATATATATATATATATATATATATATATATAATTTGTATCAACAAATTATGTTAATACAAATATATATATATATATATATATATATATATATACAGTTTACATATAATTGATGCAAATATCGCACTTTGTACATTGTAGAAACAACGTTTAATAGTTAGTAATGAGAATGTAATCGTTCTGATAGGATACACAATGCAGTCAGTGATGACACCGTGTTTGTCTTGGTGCTGCTACACGTTCTGACCCAACCAATGCAAGGTCAGTCTCCCGTTTTCGTATTATTGTGAACAGTAGATAATGTTGTGGTAAATTCCAACACTTGTGGGTCACATACAATGTGTTTGCTGGACATGGAAACACGTTAATAATGCACATGCAGAAAGCAGTCACATGTCAGTTGCACATAGTTTAGTGGGGAGCGGTCGTTAAGTGGTCAGAACACCGGACTCTCAATTGAGAGAACCAGAGTTCGAATCCTCTTGCTACCATTTAAAAAATATGGCACCGTCGTTCACCCCATATTGTCACACTTCACCCAGTACCTGGCTATAGACAGTGGTGAACATGTGTCTTTGCTCAGTAATTACAGCATGGCTGAATGCTTCCCAGGGAAGTCGAGATGGCGTTGGAATGAACACGTCGTACAAATGTACTTTTACGTAATGATAATACCTAATGCTGCAAATGTTATTTGACCTGTTCTGGGATGGTTGGTGCTATTTATGCCCATTCGAACAATATAGCCACACACACTCACTTGCCTATATATCAACTCGGTTTCATTTTACTTTCGTTGTCCATATGATGTACTGTGTGGTGTATTGTAGGCGCTATCAATGCCATAGTATTTGGCCTCGACAAAGACCTGCGAAGTCATCTCAACATTTCTCAAGTGCGGGTAAGAAGAA